>CATIWC010000860.1:0-335763 GCA_948472305.1 Vicia faba | reverse complement strand
AATATATATATATTATATATATATATATATATATAATATATATATATATATATATATATATACTATATATATATATATATATATATATATTAATACACTTAGGGTAAAATACCAAAAATATATATCTTTTTTATTTTTATTAATATTTAACACTAAAAATACATTTTTCACAATTAGACTTCATTTTATTTTATTTTTGTATATAAATAGTAAATATTATATATATTAAATAATTAATACCCTTTTGATTAAAAATTAGGGTTTTGCCCTAAATATGAGAATACCCCAAAAATAATACCCTTTTTACTTCTTTTTATTTTTACATAAATAATACTTTTTTCATACATATAAAAATTCCTTTTTTGCATTCTTTCATATTTGTTTATTTCTATTTAATTTATGCTTTTAATTATATTGTAAATATTCAAAGAAAATGATGTAATAGCTAGGTTTAATTTCTTGTCTGAATATCCCCCCATTTGAACATTTGTACCCCCCTCCCCATATTATTGTGTTGTAATAGTGTAGGAATTTAAATCTCGCACTTTAATGCTTTCTAAATATACCATGCTAGAATTAGGGTTTGTATGTAAATAAAACGAACAAAATAGTTTGACCTAATCTCAAGATAAACAAGCATGAAAATGGACAACACATCTCACACTTGCACCCCTAGGGTATTCTACTTTGTTGCCTTCAAATAAATTGGGCCATATTGCATGTTAGGTTTCTTTGGGCAAAACAAACAAATCAAATGATCATAGTCTCTCAAAATGTTGCCTAAATAAATGATCAAGTCCCTTAAAGAAAATTGTCCAAAGATACTTAACATTATTGCAATTATGGTCTAAACGATGACCCGCGCCCGTCCCTTTCACCTCCTAATACAAGATTGTCCACCAAATGCAATGGTGGAACAAAATTGTCAAAAGGTTTAAAACATAACAAGAATCTTTGAGAAAACTTTAGGGTAGATAACTCTTAAGTACTTGTCAATTTGCAAATAAAACACTTGCCTAATTTCAAACCACACTTCACAAATACTTTCAAAACAAACTTTCAAAAAACCTTGAAACATATTTTCAAAAGACAAAACACCTTTTGTAAAACATTCGAGTAAAGAATTGTTACAAGGGTAGCCTATACAAGGCATCTTTTCAAAAAACATTTTCAAAACCACACACCAAGCACCATTTCAAACAATTGAAAACCAAGGCAAGTTGATCTAAGCAAGTACCTAAGAGCCCATGGATAACCATGGATAGAAAGGGTGCTAATACCTTCCCTTTCTATAATCTACTCCCCGAACCCAAGAAAAATCTCAAAGGTTTTTGCTGTGCTTTTTAAACCTTTCCTTAGGATAAAATAAAAAGTCGGTGGCGACTCTTGCTCAACCGAAACATTTGCAAAAACAAACACAAAACCATAGTCAGTTCTCCCACCGTATCACAGAACTGGCGACTCTGCTGGGGATTTTATTAAAAGTGGAGTAACCTTAGGGCTTAGATCACCCTCTTGCATGACTAATTGTTTGAAATGATTGCTTTACATCTTGGCTCTATTGTTTGGGTTTACAATCCTACACCCGGATTTTGGGAAACATTTCATAGATAGCAATACGTTGTGGAAACTGTGCGGGGTATACCGACACGGTCGAAGCAATAGCTATATTAGTGCGACATATTTGTGAGTACCGGTAACCCTTGAGTTCAATCAAGGAGAGTACGGGGCCGCTGAGTGATGTCACTAAGCACTAATGACCTAGAACCTTACTTGACCATCTTGGCCTTTTATTAGGGGTAGTGAGATGACCGGCTTTGGTGCAGTCCGAAGTTGGTAGATACTCGATACTACACTCATTGAGGGTTGTGTTCTTGGAATATTTTGGTCGCTAGTTAAGTGGCTAAACCAAAACAGAACAATGAAAACAATCCAATGATATTGAGCTCCTTAGAACCCGGTTACTATTTATAGGACAGGTTTTTAAGCCAACTACACTCAAGAGGGTACTTACCTATGAAACCCCGTGCAAGCCTGAAACTAGGGTTTGGTGTGAATTGCTTGTACATATGTGTTGTGCATACATCATAAACATCATAAACATCATAAAACATCATATGCATTCACTAACCATTTCAAGGGTTTAGATCTTCATCTTTGTTCTTGTTTTGTAGGTCATGGAAATTCCTCGCAGAAATACCATCCAAGTCAACCTTATAAGAATCTCTCCTCAACTCAAGGAGCTCACCTCAAGAATTCCGGAAAATTCATCCTTCAGTGAAAGACATGGTAGACTGCTCAGCCTAGTCAACACCAACATTGAAGAAGACATGATGAAAGTGCTATTCCAGTTCTTTGACCCTCTTCACCACTGTTTCACTTTCCCTGATTACCAGTTGGTGCCCACTTTGGAGGAGTTTTCTCAACTCCTAAGAATCCCTATCCTTAATCAACTACCATTCAACGGTACGGAAAAGGAACCGAAGCCAGAAGATGTTGCTCGAGCATTACATCTACAACCATCCGAAATCAAGGGGCATTGGGAAACCAGAAGCGGCATCAAAGGATTCTTAGCAAAATTCTTGTTTGAGAAGGCACAAGAATGTTGGAATTCATTGGACCTACAAGCCTTTGAAGAGATTGTGGTGCTCCTTATCTATGGGTTGGTCTTGTTCCCAAATCCTGACCAACTGGTAGATGTCAACGCCGTCAAAATCTTTTTGTCCAGAAATCCAATACCAACATGCTTGGGGACATCCTTCACTCATTTTACACACGAACAATGAGGAAGAGGGGTGTTCTCATGTGCTGTACTCCTATCCTTGCAAGGTGGTTTATTTCGCACCTTCCACAATATGTCCTGAAGAATGACCAAGGCTCAAGGTGGTCCCAACGGTTGATGACTCTTACTCACTCTGATGTACATTGGTGTTCTCGGTCCAGAGAAAATGTCATCATTGTCGATCGTTGCGGAGAATTTCCTAATGTTCCTTTACTTGGAATTAGGGGAGGTATCACCTACAACCCTTGCCTAGATTTGAGACAATTTGGATATGCACGGAGGGATGGCCCTCATGACATGTTGATTCCTGACCTAGTTTTTGACTTCGACAACGATGCGCAAGGACTTCGCCAAAGATTCATCAGAGCTTGGGGAAAACTCAACAAGGTTGATAGCAAGACTCTGGGACACAAGAACTCCATCCCTCTTGAGCCCTATCTCAAGTGGGTACGAGCCCGAGCCCAAAGTCTAAAGATGCCTTATCCTCATGTACTCCCAGTGATTAAAGAGCTCGTCAATGAAGGAGAGGTTCCCTACACCATCCTACATCCAGACATGCCTACATCGTGGGAGGAAATGCAGAAAAGTTGGATTCAGCTCAAGGAGGAACGGAATACTTTTGAAGCTAGCTTCTACGCCAGTGAGAAGAAGGTTCTAGAGCTTACCCGCCGACTCCATGAGCAAGAGGCCCTCAACACCTACATCGCACCAAAGAGGATGCGCAATGTCTTTTTGCCTTAAGAATTTATTTTGTAATATTTGGCCCATGGGGCATTTATGTACTATCAACTTTCTTCTTATTAATATGACGTGCGTTCTTCTTTGTCTGAAACAATTTTGAATGTCCTAAATCTCTTGAATGCATTGCATACATAAGCATACCATTCATCATGTGCATAAGCAGGTCTCACTCCAGGTTTCCTTATCTGTCTGCTGTTTATTTCAGTAGGATGGATCTCGAGCAAACAGTCAAAGACCTACAAGCTCAGAATGCACAGTTCCAGCAACTCCTGATGACCTTGGCTAAGGGTCAGGAGGATATCAAGACTCAATTGGGGAATAAGGACCCAGTGAAAAAGAAGAAAAAGAGGATTGGGGTGGCTACTTTGGGGAGAAGATTTGACGGAGAAGCTCGGAGAGTGCTTGAATTTCCTCCTACTTCTGATGAAGGGACTAGTAAAAGAGACGGAGCTGCGGGTACCTTCCGAGTCTGATGCGGAAGAAGAAGAGGTTGAAGAGGACGAAGATTATTCCGACCAGCAGTACCCTCCAACTGATGATAAGTACAATTGTTTAGAAGACAGATTGGTCGCCATGGAATTACAAAGAGTACCGGGTTTGGATTTTGAAGACTTGGGTTTGGTTGCCGGGATTGTGATTCCCCCAAAATTCAAAGTGCCAGTGTTTGTGAGGTACGATGGGCTGTCCTGTCCAAAAATGCATCTCAGGTCCTACGTGAGAAAGATTCAACCCTATACGGCAGATAAAAACCTCTGGATTCATTTCTTTCAAGACAGCCTTTCGGGAGCTCAGTTGGAGTGGTTTTATCAGTTAGAAGGAACCAGTGTCAGAAATTGGGAAGATTTGGCCACCGCTTTCTACAAACAATACCAGTATAATTCTGACCTTGCCCCTACTCGTACCCAACTTCAGGGTATGTCACTAGGAACAAGTGAGGGATTCAAAGAATATGCACAAAAATGGAGGGATTTGGCTGGCAGGGTGCAGCCTCCTTTAACCGACCGCGAACTTGTTGATATGTTTCTTGGGACCCTATCGGGGCCGTTTTTCAATCATCTAATTGGTAACTCTTCCCGCGGGGTTTACCGATTTGATCTTAACAGGCGAAAGAATAGAAGCTGGCATCAAGTCAGGAAAGATTCAGAAGGGTGTTGCTGCAAGTGTTGAGAAGAAGCCTTTTAAGAAGGAGACAGCTATGGTATATTCTCAGAGAAGAGCGGGGAAGACGGAGCGTCGGCCAACTGTGGGGGCCGTAATGATTCAAAACACTCTGAGCGAGCAGCCTCGCTATAACCAGTCCAGACCAAATCAACAACGAGTGGAACGGCCACAACGGCAGTTCACCCGTATTAATATGACTCCAGCGCAAGTGCTTCCCCGTCTATTGAAGTTGAATCTCGCCACCATCAAGGAGGCACCAAAGAATGTGAATACGTCCTCTCCGCATTATCATGCCAATGCTAAATGCGCCTACCATTCAGACAGTGTTGGACATGACACCAATGATTGTTGGGCACTCAAGCATAAAATCCAAGACCTGATAGAGGCTAAGGAGGTAGAGTTTGACGCTCCAGAGAAGCCTAATGTGATATCTGCACCCATGCCGAAGCACGGCCGAAATGTCAATGCCATTGAAGAAGATTCGTATGTTGCTGATGTTGATGATCTGGTAACTCCTTTGTTAACCATTAAGTTGAATTTGTTAAGAGCCGGGATCTTCCCGGGATGTAAAGAAGACTGCTATTGTTGTTACTCTCTGCCGTTTGATTGTCCGTTATTGAAGAAAGGCATCCAATGCCTTATGGATAGTCGACAAATCTTGTTTGAAAAAGTTTCTGCTATTCCAGTTCATACTGAAGATGTCTCAATCATAACCATTCACGCCAATCTTTCCAAGGCCGTCAAAAAGCCTGTTAAGATTACACCAGCTATGAAATCTATTCCTTTGAAGATAACAATGCCAGGGCCTGTTCCCTATGTTTCTGAGAAGTCGATACCTTGGAACTATGGTGGTGACGTCTACTACCATGGTATCAAACAAATCTAAATAATTGAAGAAAGTTCGGATGATGAAGAAGCCAGCATTAGTAACATTGCGGGCACTAGCAAAATCACCAGGAGCGGGAGAATATTTTCTCCAGAGATTGCCCCTCCAAGAGCAGTCTTTGGACCCTCATCAGCTGACAAGGTCGTCCCTGCACCAATAAAACTTTCTGCTAGAACTCCTTTGATTGAAGATGTTGTTGTTCCTAGTACTGTCTCTCCTACCGCTGCTGACAAAGGTAAGGGAATCCAAGATGAGCCCGTCAGGACGAGGGCTCAACCCTTGGTTATCCCGGAAACCTCCAAGAAGGAAATGGATGAGATTTTGAGGATAATCAAAAGAAGTGATTACGATGTAGTAGAACAGCTGGGGCAAACCCCCTCCAAGATCTCTATGCTGGCACTACTACTTTACTCATAAGCGCACGCTAAAGCTCTGATAAAATTCCTGAAGGCAGCCCATGTGCCCCAGGAAACCTCTGCGGATCAATTTCAAAATTGCGTGGCTAGCCTGACTTGCGGACAATGGATTAGGTTTTTCTGATGCCGACCTAACTCCTAAAGGTAGGAATCACAATGATGCTTTGCACATTTCAGTCGAGTGTCGAGGAACTACTCTCGCACACGTCTTGGTCGACACTGGTTCTTCGCTGAATGTATTGCCTAAAAAGGCCTTGGAACCGACTAGATTGTGAAGGTTTGGAATTGAAGCCGAGTGATATTGTTGTCAGAGCTTTCGATGGTTCGAAGAGAATGGTCCATGGAGAGGTTGAAATTCCCATCAAGATAGGCACTGAGGTGTTTAAATCTACTTTCTATGTGATGGACATCCGTCCGTCATACTCTTGCTTGCTGGGTAGGCCTTGGATACACCATGCCGGGGCAGTCACCTCCTCCTTACATCAGATGTTGAAGTATCCTGTTAAGGGAAAGATCATTACTGTCCATGGTGAAGAGGAGTACATGATTAGCCACTTGAATTCTTTCCGGTATGTGGAGGTTGAAGGAGAGTTCATTGAGACATCGTTTCAACATTTCGAAGAAGTCCTTCGTGAAATAGCAGTAGCAAAGTTGGCAGCTGAGACACCGAGGCAGATGGCCAGGATGGCATCTCTGGAGGACGCAAGGGCCGCAATAAAAGAAGGGAAGAATTCAGCATGGGGGCAGTTACCTGACATTCCGCATAAGACTGACAAATTTGGATTAGGGTTCACGGCCACTGGCCAGAAAGCTATGCGCCGTGCGAAGATTGAAAGAGCGCCAGTCAAAATTTCTCCCTACGGAATCAACGCTTTGGAGGATGAAGACAAGGAGGGCAACATTGAAGAATGGATTTATCCAACTATCAAGGGAGGATTGAGCAACTGGGAGGAAAAAGACTTTGTCCCCATCACTTTTATTCATCAGTAATTTATCTGTTAACATTTCCTATTTGGTCTGTAATATTTACTTTCAAACAATCCGTACACTATCTTTTCACCTCCTGCCTTGCTCGGGGCAGGTAGGTCCACTTGTAAGGGTTTTGATTATTTTTCATATCCATATGCCATGTTTAATGATTCATTGGACGTTTTTCATTTGATAAACTGCTTGTGTTCATTTTCTCTCCTTTTGCATTTTTTGTTTAAGGATGGCTATCCCTTACACACACCCACACTCACCAATGCAGGTACCCATCCACTCCGGATTCCATGGGTGACTATTCTGATATATCTTTCAACAACTCTGAAGATCTGGTCAATCTAGCCGAGTATGAAGATGACGAAGGTTGTGAAGTACCCGGGGAACTAGCCAGACTTCTGCAACAAGAGGAAAGGGCCATCTTACCGCATGAAGAGCCATTAGAAACTGTCAACTTAGGGACCGAGGAAGACCGGAAGGAGGTGCAAGTAGGTGCCAATTTGAAACCGAATGTCAAGGAAAGCCTGATACAGTTGTTGAATGAGTATGTTGAGATCTTCGCTTGGTCTTATGAAGACATGTCGGGTTTAGACACAGACATCGTGGTTCACCGTCTCCCCACAAGAGAGGATTGTCCACCGATCAAGCAAAAAGTTCGCCGAATGAGGCCTGACATGTCTGAAAAGATCAAAGCAGAAGTAATGAAGCAATTCGATGCTGGCTTTCTGGCTGTTACGTCCTATCCTCAATGGGTCGCTAACATTGTGCCAGTACCTAAGAAAGATGGCAAAGTCAGGATGTGTGTGGACTACTGGGATTTGAATAGGGCCAGTCCCAAAGATGATTTCCCGCTACCTCACATTGACATTTTAATCGACAATACAGCTCAGCACAAAGTGTTTTCCTTCATGGATGGATTCTCGAGCTACAATCAAATCAAAATGGCCCCCGAGGACATGGAGAAAACTACTTTCGTCACACAATGGGGCACTTTCTGTTACAAGGTGATGTCGTTCGGGCTGAAGAACGCAGGGGCAACCTATCAACGCGCCATGGTAGCTTTATTTCATGATATGATACATCATGAGATTGAAGTTTACATAGACGATATGATAGCTCGGTCACAAACAGAGGAAGAGCACCTTGAACATCTGGAGAAGCTGTTTGCCAGGTTAAAAGAATACAAGCTCAGGCTGAATCCAAGTAAATGCATTTTTGGAGTTAGGTCTGGTAAACTCCTGGGATTCATCGTAAGCAACAAAGGCATTGAAGTCGATCCGGCAAAAGTAAAAGCAATACAAGATATGCCTGCTCCCCGTACTGAGAAGGAGGTTAGAGGATTCTTGGGGCGCTTGAACTATATTGCCAGATTCATCTCTCATCTGACTTCCACCTGTGAGCCAATTTTCAAACTTTTGAAAAAAGATCAGGTAGTCGAGTGGAACGACGATTGTCAAGCTGCTTTCGATAGAATCAAGGAATATTTGCTAGAACCTCCCATTCTGATGCCACCCGTCGAAGGAAGACCATTGATCATGTATTTGACCGTCTTGGATAACTCAATGGGGTGTGTTTTGGGCCAGCATGACGAGTCTGGTTGAAAAGAGCATGCTATTTATTACCTTAGCAAAAAGTTTACCGACTGTGAGACTCGCTACTCACTGCTCGAGAAAACTTGTTGCGCTTTGGTATGGGCTGCTCGCCGACTAAGACAGTATATGTTGACTCATACCACCTTGTTGATTTCCAAAATGGATCCTATTAAGTATATCTTCGAAAAGCCTGCTTTATCTGGAAGGATAGCCAGATGGCAAATGATCTTAACTGAGTATGACATCCAGTACACCACCCAAAAAGCTATAAAAGGGAGTGTACTAGCTGACCATCTGGCTCATCAGGCTATCGAAGATTATCAACCCATGAGATTTGATTTCCCAGACGAGGACATCATGAATTTGGACAACATTGAAGGTAACGGACCGTATGACGGACCCGAAAAGGGATCCCGATGGACCCTGTACTTTGATGGTGCTTCAAATGCACTTGGAAACGGTATTGGCGCAGTACTCATTTCTCCAGAAGGTTGTCACACACCTTTCACGGCCCGACTTTGCTTCAGCTGCACAAACAACATGGCTGAATACGAAGCTTGCATCTTTGGTCTCAAGGCTGCTATAGACTTGGGGATCAAATCTTTGATCGTATTCGGGGACTCGACTTTGGTTATCAGTTAAATCAAAGGAGATTGGGATACCAAGCATCCTAATCTTATCCCATACAAAGAACATGTCCTGACATTTTTTGCCTCATTTCGAGCGAATTACCTTCGAGCATTTCCCGCGAGAAGAGAACCAGCTAGCAGATGCTCTAGCCACAATGTCCTCCATGTTTAAACTCAACTGGGATAACGAGGCTCCTCAAATCACCATCGAGCGAATGGATGAACCTGCGCATTGTCACGAGATTAATACCGAAGAGGTGGTGGAACAACCCTGGTTCCATGAAATCAAAAGGTATCTCGAGACTAGAGATTATCCTGAAGGAGCTTCCGTAAATGACAAGAAGTTCTTAAGGAAATTCGCTGCTAAGTTCTTCCTGAGCAACGGCATCCTTTACAAACGAAGCCATGATTGTGTATTACTCCGATGTGTAGACAAAGCTGAAGCGGAGTTAATTATGACTGACATACACAGCGGCACATTTGGCACTCACTTGAGCGGGCATACAATGGCTAAGAAGATCCTAAGGGCAGGCTATTACTGGTCTACCATGGAAGCCGACTGCCATCAACATTCCCGTACTTGCCACAAGTGTCAAGTCTATGCTGACAAAGTTCATATCCCTCCGGTCCCTCTCAACGTCCTGACTGCTCCATGGCCCTTTGCAATGTGGGGCATTGATATGATTGGAGAGATCAAGCCCACGGCTTCCAGCAGACATCGCTTCATCCTGGCTGCCATTGACTATTTCACCAAATGGGTCGAAGCAGCTTCCTTCGCCTCTGTTACTAAAAATGTGGTTGCCCGCTTTATCAAGCAAAATCTCATATGTCGGTATGGTGTTCCAGATAGGATCATCATAGACAACGGTACAAATCTGAATAACACAATGATCACTGTATTGTGCGAACAGTTCAAGATTTATCATCACAATTCATCTCCCTATCGGCCGAAGATGAACGGTGTTGTTGAAGCTGCGAACAAAAACATTAAGAAGATCATTCAGAAAATGACAGTCACTTACAAAGACTGGCATGAGATGTTACCGTTTGCTCTGCATGGATACCGTACGACGGTACGTACTTCAACTGGGGCAACCCCGTTTTCTTTGGTTTATGGCATGGAAGCTGTTTTGCCTATGGAAGTTCAGATTCCTTCTCTAAGGATTATGAAGGATGCAGGTTTGAATGAAGATGATTGGATGCAGACCCGACTTGATCAACTCAATCTGATCGACGAAAAGCGACTTGCTGCTATATGCCATGGTCAGATGTATCAAAAGCGGATGATCAAGGCCTTCAATAAGAAAGTCAGACGTCAAGTGTATCAAGTCGGAGATCTCGTAATCAAGCGGATTATCTTGCCGCAAAGTGATCCCAGGGGCAAATGGACTCCTACATATGAAGGACCATTTGTGATCAAGAGCATATTTTCTGGTGGTGCAATGATTCTGACCACCATGGACGGTGACGATTTGCCGCACCCTGCGAACGCAGACATAGTCAAAAGATACTACGCATAAAATAACCCGACAAGTCGAAAACCCGAAAGGGCGGCTTGGGCAAAAAATGGGCATTCCGGTGGACCGAAAACCCGAAAAGGCGGTTCAGGCAAAAATTAGGGATAAAAACAAAAAAAATCTGTACACCCGGCAAGTCGAAAACCCGAAAGGGCGGCTTGGGCAAAAAGGGGTTTCCCGGTGGATTAAAAACCCGAAAGGGCGATTCAGGCAAAAGTTAGGGAATTAAAGCGTATGACTATGTCTCGTCGGATCACTTCAAGGACAATCTCTTCACCAACCAGGTTCCAGGCTTCTGATCAATCCAGTCATCATCAAACGAAGCGTTGAATGGACAGATATTCAGAGTTGTGAAAGCTATAGCGGAATGGAATCCCATGGAATTATTTCACATAGCCATCCTTATTTTGTATAAACCTTTCAAATATTTACGACAAAATCCTCTTACTAGGATGATTGTCTCCTTTGTACAAATATACTCATAGAAAATCAATACAAATACTTTTCCCAGAAATTTGTGTCATTTCCTTTTCTTTTCTCTTGCACTATTTGTTTTATTTTGAGAAACGTCCAATGTTTTGTGAAATAGGCATATGCATTTGAAACATAATCATTTTCTTATGAGTCGGAAAAGAGGATTACTGATAGGTCAAAGGAACAGTTGGATATCTTGATACCCTTCAAAGGAAACCCCCGGGAGATTTGGAATCCATATCCCTAGCAAGTCTTGAAGCTCATCCCCAGTAGATTCTGGAAGCTTATCCCCCGCAGAGAGCGGACGTCTCTCCCGAGTTTTATTCAAAGTTATTCCTCACAAGGCCTTATAACTGGGTTATCCTCAGCTAACAACCACGGAAGATCACACTCGCCAAAATTCTTCCTATCCCCAGCGGAGTTCATCAAAGTTCCCCAGCAGTAACTTATCTTTACAATCCCCCAGCCAGAGGATCCTCAGGAATCCAATTTCCCTCAGAACTTAAGTTTCAATATCCCCAGCGGAGCCAGACTAATGAACCTTCTCCCTACAGAGTTGTAGGAGAACAAATCTTGAGTTCCTCAGTGAAGTCGCCAGAGATGCTTTCCGCCAAACTGAAGATTCTCAGTCTTGCATCCCCGGCATGAGTCTACTAGATTGGTACTCCCCAGTAGAAGTCATCAGGAATTCCCCAGAGATTGGTATACAACTCAAGTTTCTTGTTCCCCAGCAACAGCCAAAGATTTATTCTTCCCGGCAGCAGTCAGGATGCTTTTATCTTCAGCCATCCAGGATTCATCTATCCCCAGCAAGACAGCTCATCAGCTTACATGCGCATTCATTACATTCATATCATAAACATTGATATAACATATATTGCATCATACATTTCATGCAACATAATTTTGTGTTTAGATAACATTTTGTCCTTTTCAGGATAAGAATAAAAAGCTATCCTTAACAGTTTCGATGCAGTTTTACACGGACTCATCATCAAGCAACCCTACACCGGTTCTTATTCAACTCCAAGATTTCTGAAAACAGTTCACGGGTTCTCCAAGTAACGGATGTTAACCTGTTGCTTGTTCAGTTTCTTCTCCAGACTTCTGAAAACAGTCTATAGATTCTTCCCAACAACGGATGTTAATCTATCACTTATTCAGATGCAACCTTTGAAAACAGTTTACGGACGCTTCCCAACAACGGATGCTGCTCTATTGCTTATTCAACTCCAAGATTTCTGAAAACAGTTCACGGGTTCTCCAAGTAACGGATGTTAACCTATCGCTTGTTCAGTTTCTTCTCAAGACTTCTGAAAACAGTCTATAGATTCTTCCCAACAACGGATGATAATCTATCACTTATTCAGATGCACCTTTTGAAAATAGTTTACGGACGCTTCCCAACAACGGATGCTGCTCTATTGCTTATTCAACTCCAAGATTTCTGAAAACAGTTCACGGGTTCTCCAAGTAACGGATGTTAACCTATCGCTTGTTCAGTTTCTTCTGAAGACTTCTGAAAACAGTCTATGGATTCTTCCCAACAACGGATGTTAATCTATCACTTGTTCAGATGCAACCTTTGAAAACATTTTACGGATTCCTCCCAACAACGGATGTCGATCTATTGCTTATTCAGACCCCCAGTTCGAAGATGGTCCTAAACATGGATACCTTGCTGATACTCATTCCAGATGGCATCTCTAAGCCCATCCCCGACAAGTTCCTATCACTCCTCAAGATGGCATCTCTAAGCCCATCTCCAAATGGCATCTCTAAGCCCATTCCCGCATCCATTGCTTTGACGAGTGCAAATTTCCGGGCACTCTAGTGTCCAATCTCCTTTTACCCTCGAGTCACGAAAGGCAAGCTTGCCAATCTAACTCTTCGGATTCAAGAAGATTAAACAGGGGCAACTGTTGTACCCCAAAATTTGCCCTCCCATTTCTCATTGATTTCTCACCAAGGCTCTTGAAGATCAAGATCCAGTTAGGGTTTCATCTGTTCAAGACTTCTCCTTGCACTGCTGACCCAAATTAGGGTTTGTGTTTGCACCAAGATGTTTTGACCTAAAATGCCTAAGATGACTTTCTTGCTTCATATTGGACCCCCAAGTTTATCCTCACCAAGTTTCAGGTCTTGATTCCAAGTTTTGCCCAGTCAATTGGACAGTTGACCTAGAAATCAACTATATTGGGGAAAAAGTCAACTGTGGCCAATTGACAGTCAAACCTCATGAAATTTGACCCACATCAACATTATGAACTCATATGAACCATGTGATCAAGCTTGGATCACAATTCCACAAGAAATTTGATCAGATCACCAAAAGGGCAAAATGGTCATTTTTAGGGTTTTGACTGCACAAAAGGCGATTTTTGACTGTTTGACCTAACCAATGGCAAACCAAGCTCACATATAGACTCAAGGACCCCATGTAATTATCTTGACATGCTCAACAAACTCAAAAGATCCCAAGTACACAAGATTGACAGTTGAATTTCCCAGTCAATTGATCAATTTTGACTGTATACTGAAAAGTCAAACTTTGACTTTTTGGTCAAAATCAAGAGTCAAGATTCATTTTTCATCAAAACATGCCAAATCATGAAACTTGTTCATCAAGAAATCACAAAATGCAAATTAGGGTTAGAAATTAGAATTTTTCATAACTTAGAATTTTCTAAGTTATGAAAAAACCCTAATTTTTTCCCAACTTTGCCCCATTTTCTCACCAAGATCCATTTGGATTCAAACAAAAGTCAAAACATGAAAGTTGTAGCTTGTTGCATAATATACAACTTTGATTCATAAAGTTTTCCCAAATGAGGCTTGTATCTCAAGTTACAAATTTTTGAATAAGGGCACTAAACCATTCTTAACTTAGTGAAATTTTAACCTATTTTGACAAGGTTTTCTACCCAACTTCAAGGCCATTTTCCATACACTTCCACTTGGAATTTCAATTTGAATTTCAAAGATGGATTGTAGTACACATTCCAAGCTTTCCAAAATGTCCAAGAACTTCTCAAACAACCTCATAATTTGAGAGAATCGAATTTCACAATATGGCAAAAACTCACTTTTGAATTGGCTATTTTCCATGTTCATAATTTGTGAAAACTTCTCAAACCAGCATGCCCCTTGATTACAGGTCCTTAAACCATCCAACACTCAATAATTTAATGCATTTTCATTGTGCTAAAGCATTGTTCTTTGAGTTCAAGCATTACATACAAGTTTAATCCATTTATGGAAAAAGCAAAATAACCATTTTTGAAAAGTTAAGCTTTATGTCCAATTGAAAATCCAAGAAGTACAGTTGAGATCTAATTGGCACAAGATTATGAGCAAAACACTCTGATCTAGGAGAGATTATGCAGCTCATTAGGGGGCCTCTACTGACCTAGAACACAACTTGGGCATTTGTTGCTTAAAGTGTAAGTAACTTGGCATTTTGTAAGAGGACTCTCATATCAGCTTACAAACACTTAAGCAAACTTATGAAACACATCCAAGACATCCCAACCAAGCTAGTACACGACCCTAACAACCCTCATACACTCCCAATCCCAGAATCACCTTCAAACTGCAAGAATAGGGCCAGGCCTGCAGTTTGAGTGCCATCTCCCATTTCTCTCAAGCTTTCTTGCCCAAACCAGTTCACACACATTCCCTAGCATCTATGCAAGTTAACCATGACTTGAAACACGACCTGTAATTCCTCTAACAAGTTCCACCATTTTCACTTTTTCATTTTGCAGTTGAAGTTCTACAGCTCAATTCAAGGTGTCTCAAGGCAAAGTAAATATTGGAACAGCATCACCACACCTCAAGGAAGCTATACCAACCATTATCTTGCACTGAAAGCTCCCCCATTGCCAGATAGAACTTCAACTGAACAGGTATTTTGGTGAACTTCTATCTCTCTTATTAGGCATCATTAGCTCTAAGTTTGTGAATAAGCAATGTTCTACTCATGCCACTGAACCTGTACATGCTTTTACTTTTCATTTCTTTTGCCTGAGCTGTGAGAATTTAAGGTTTGAAAATGGCAGAAAATCTAGGTCAGGATTTGGGGGAGAAGAAATTCTCTCTCATCTTAGAGAGTTAGATCAAGTTCTGCATATGGTTGGATTCGTCTCTTGATGCTGAACATTTTTTATGTTATGAGTTTTCATTAATAAGCCAGGAATCAGGATGTTTGGATGGAAGAACAGGGCGCGCGTTTTTTTGAATAATGTTGTTCAGAGGTTGAAGAAGGTGCCTCATGGGCTGGGCCAGCTTTTGTTTTGCTTCTTACACCATACTTTTTTATTCATACCCCCCTGAGCCCATTTGCTTGATTTAATGTTTTTTTTTATTTTTCTTTTTTCATTTTGACTCATTTATTTTTTCTAATAATGTTTAAAACCTGAAAAATCATTTTTACACCATTTTTGCATTTTTTTAAGTATTTATTTGTTTATATATACTATTATACATAAATATATATATATACTATTATTTAGAAATATTATTAATAATGTAAACATATTGTATTTCTGATTTTTTATTTCATTTTTCCCTTTTGAAACATTTTGTATAAAAAAATACTTTTTTTTTATAAAATTAAATATTATTATTTTGTGCATATTTAATATATTTTTTGCAAATAATATATATATATATATATATATATATATATATATATATATATATATATATATATATATATATATATATATATATATATATATATATATATATATATATATATATATATATATATATATATATATATATATATATATATATATATATATATATATATATATATATATATATATATATATATATATATATATATATATATATATATATATATATATATATATATATATATATATATATATATATATATATATATATATATATATATATATATATATATATATATATATATATATATATATATATATATATATATATATATATATATATATATATATATATATATATATATTAATACACTTAGGGTAAAATACCAAAAATATATATCTTTTTTATTTTTATTAATATTTAACACTAAAAATACATTTTTCACAATTAGACTTCATTTTATTTTATTTTTGTATATAAATAGTAAATATTATATATATTAAATAATTAATACCCTTTTGATTAAAAATTAGGGTTTTGCCCTAAATATGAGAATACCCCAAAAATAATACCCTTTTTACTTCTTTTTATTTTTACATAAATAATACTTTTTTCATACATATAAAAATTCTTTTTTTGCATTCTTGCATATTTGTTTATTTCTATTTAATTTATGCTTTTAATTATATTGTAAATATTCAAAGAAAATGATGTAATAGCTAGGTTTAATTTCTTGTCTGAATATCCCCCCATTTGAACATTTGTACCCCCATTCCCATATTATTGTGTTGTAATAGTGTAGGAATTTAAATCTCGCACTTTAATGCTTTCTAAATATACCATGCTAGAATTAGGGTTTGTATGTAAATAAAACGAACAAAATAGTTTGACCTAATCTCAAGATAAACAAGCATGAAAATGGACAACACATCTCACACTTGCACCCCTAGGGTATTCTACTTTGTTGCCTTCAAATAAATTGGGCCATATTGCATGTTAGGTTTCTTTGGGTAAAACAAACAAATCAAATGATCATAGTCTCTCAAAATGTTGCCTAAACAAATGATCAAGTCCCTTAAAGAAAATTGTCCAAAGATACTTAACACAATTGCAATTATGGTCTAAACGATGACCCGCGCCCGTCCCTTTCACCTCCTAATACAAGATTGTCCACCAAATGCAATGGTGGAACAAAATTGTCAAAAGGTTTAAAACATAACAAGAATCTTTGAGAAAACTTTAGGGTAGATAACTCTTAAGTACTTGTCAATTTGCAAAGAAAACACTTGCCTAATTTCAAACCACACTTCACAAATACTTTCAAAACAAACTTTCAAAAAACCTTGAAACATCTTTTCAAAAGACAAAACACCTTTTGTAAAACATTCGAGTAAAGAATTGTTACAAGGGTAGCCTATACAAGGCATCTTTTCAAAAAACATTTTCAAAACCACACACCAAGCACCATTTCAAACAATTGAAAACCAAGGCAAGTTGATCTAAGCAAGTACCTAAGAGCCCATGGATAACCATGGATAGAAAGGGTGCTAATACCTTCCCTTTCTATAATCTACTCCCCGAACCCAAGAAAAATCTCAAAGGTTTTTGCTGTGCTTTTTAAACCTTTCCTTAGGATAAAATAAAAAGTCGGTGGCGACTCTTGCTCAACCGAAACATTTGCGAAAACAAACGCAAAACCATAGTCAGTTCTCCCACCGTATCACAGTAATTAAAACCTAATTAAATCTAATTTAATTTTAATTATTTACAAAAAATAGGTTAAATTTATTCTAATTAAAACCTAAATTAATTTATTAGTATTTATTAATAAGAAGTAAAAGTTAAAATTTAATTGAATAAAAATATTTTTGGTGATTTTATTTTATAAAAGACTGAATTTTTGTGATTGGTTAGTAAATTAATCAAAAAATAATAAAACAATTAAAATAAATAAACAAAGTAAATAAAAAGAGGGAGTATGGGCCTGAATTTTGTGGTGTTGAATAGCAATCTGAAGGCCCAAAAAACGCTGGCCTTGGTGGACTTTTTGAGATCTGGTGCTTGTGCATTAACTGATGCCTTGGTGGACCATCAGCTCCTGGCCACCAGATCTGGCCAATGGCCATCTGGCTACTGAATGAACGAGAGTGCACGGTATACTGTAACCTTGAGCACACACACAATCACCTGAAAGAAAAAAGCATTGAGAAAGTGGGGGACCTAGGATTCGAACCGAGGTCCTGAAGGAGATTACCAACGCACGCTTGCCACTACACCATTTGTCCTTGTTTGTTAATATAATGAAAAGAATATATTATATAATAAAACAAATCCATGGCCAGAAAAAAACAAAAAAATACGCGCGCGGTATTTGGACGAACCAATGGGCAAGGGACACCTCATCGCCTCTGTCCTGAAACCTGCAAAAACATTACCTGCGGATTTGAATCTGCAGTAAAAAACGCAGGCTTATGCTAAAAATCTCTCCAGGCTAAATAAATCCATTCCAAGAACATGGTTGGATTCGTTATGGCCTCCTGATTACAGCCATGTTCTTCTTGAGTCCCAATTTTGCCTGAAACAGAAAACCCCAAAAATGCTTCCAAGAACCCTAGTTATGGAGTTTTACATTACAGGTTAGATAAACAAAATTGAATGATGCAAATAGCTTGGAAATGTTGTGAGGATTACAAATATGCCAATAATTTGTTCAAATGATGCAAGAATGGAGAGTTACGATTGCAAGAATGGAGAGTTAAAAACACTTTTTGAAAACTAAATAAAATCTTAATTAACTTTAAAGTGCTTCCGCTGTATTTTAAGCCAATGCCTAATTACTATTGTCCAGGTAAAAGATCTCAAACTTCCGCTTTGTTGACCCTAACCTCTATCTACTTTTTACTTCCGTAACAAAACAATTTAATGATTAAAAATAGTAACTTAGGCCAGAAAAGAAAGTTTCGTAGTAAAAATAATCCCAACTAAGTTACTCGTTCCCTTGGTTTTGTGACTTTACATACTGGTATAGGAATTCTAGCCTAACATAGTATCAGACCAAATCACATAATAATTTAAGAAACAAATGAAAATAAACATAATTATATTGATTAAAAGTAATAAGAATTTGTAAACATAAACCTGGTAATGATTCTGAAGATATAAGCACCCCTGCACAAATTGTAGGCTTTGCTTCAATCGGAGAATATATTTAACCGTACAAAGAAAATAATGCTGAAAGGAATATAGAAATAACTGGGAAATAAAATAATGCTGAAAGGAATATAGAAATAACTGTGAAATAAAATAATGCTGAAAGGAATATTCGCTCAAAGTAAATATAAAATCTCTAAAGTTTCTGCCCAAAAAGAAGAACTCTTTCTATTGTGGTCTAAGGCTCTATTTATAAGTCTTGCATGATCAGTTGTTCTCGGGAATGTAGGAACAGTTTATTTCTTCCTTTGAGAAATAATAGGGCCATTAATTTGTCACGTTCCCTGGTGTTGTGACTGAGTGGGTCAGATAATATAGGTAGTCGCTGGATTGGCTTTGAATGCGTTTATGTCCGTTGGATGCGAAGAAAGTGGGGTAAGTGGCCTTGTGACGTTCGTCACATCCAAGTGACGATAGTCACTTGGTCATTCTCAATGCGTGACGTTCGGCACGTCTCCTTGACGATCGTCAAGGTCTTCTTCAAGATGGGCCACGTGCTCATATTCTTAATGGGCTTGAGCTCATTTCTTCTCCTTTGGCCTTTTTGCTAGCTTTGCACCTCTTTTTTCTTAATTTCTTCTAAAGTGTTCAGCTTAATGCATATCTGCAAAAATAGAAAAATACTTGCATAATACCTATAAAATAATTTAATTTAAACTAAAGTATGAGAAATATTTTGTGTATATCAAGCCAGAAATAACACATATTTGTGTGTCATCACATCTTCCTCAACATCATAATCAGAGTTAGCTTCTTCTACTAATGCAGCTTTCTTCTTACTTATGGATCTCTTCACGGGTGATATGTTCTGGACAACATCATCATCACCATCATCTGTGGAGCTAGCAGGTCTAGATTTTCTTTTTTCAGAGGGAGGAGCCACTTTAATCCAGGGCTTTGGGGGACCATACATAGTCTTCTTCTTGATGCTCTTGGCAGGGGGTGTGACATCCACATTTTTTCTTTTTCTAGTCTTGAGCCTTTTAGAAATTCCAGGCACCACATTAGAAATGAGCTCATTGTCAGACAGCTCATCAACATTAACCACATTCTCAGTATTTTGATTCTCTGCAGCTTTGGAGCCAACAACATCTTCCTTAACAAGAGAGTCCTTCTCAACATCTTGTTCAACATCAGCTTCCACTTCTTCTAGAGCAGAAGTAACAAGCTTGCCAAGTTTTCTTTTAGCATCATCTTTCTTGAAGGTGTATGATTCAACAACATTTTTAGGATCATTTCCTTTGTCATCCGGAGCAGGCATTCAGGCAAGAGGAGTTGATATTCCAGGCACAGCAAAACCTTCATTTAACACCCTATCTACCAGCCTTCTAATACTTTATCAACATTAACAATGTCTTCTTCTGTCCTATCATCAGTAGCAGTAGAAGCATTACCTTTAGAAGTGTCAAACTCGTCTTTGGATTTCTTTGCAGGTGACGATTTGGGTTTCTTGACCTTCTTCTCAAGAGGTAGAATTGTTGTTAGAGGAGTAACGTCAAGTATTATGTCAAGGGAGAGCTCCTCATGATGGTTGATAGATTTTGAGGGAGAAGATGCATGATGTTGAGACATCTTTGAAGATTTTTGATCAAAGAGATGAAGAATGACAAGGGTTCTTTTTCTGTAAAGGAAAATGAATCGTTTGTGAAAATAGAAGGAAGTGATTTCATAGCGTGTGGGAGAAACTTTGAAACAGTCTTGAAATGATTGCATGTGAAATTTGATTTGTTGGAAACATAAATAATATAATATCACTTTAATGAGATTCCCACACGCCCTTAATTGCTACAAACCCTCATATATGCAGATCCCTAGTTTTTCTCTTAAGTTCTCAAATTGGTTTGCATCCAAAGCCTTAGTGAAAATGTCATCCAATTGTAATTCAGTAGCTACATGTTATAAGGCAACAATATTTTCTTCAAAAAGCTCTCTTATGAGGTGATGATGAATATCAATGTGTTTGGTCCTGCTGTGTTGAATAGGATTTTTTTCCATATATTTATGGCACTTAGATTGCCATAGAATAATGTCATGACATCTTGTTTGACATTATATTCTGTTAACATTTGTTTCATCCAAACCAACTGAGAACAACTACTTCCTGTAGCAATATACTCAGCCTTAGCAGTGGGCAGAGACACACGATTTTGCTTCTTACTGAACCAAGATATGAGATTATTTCCTAGAAAGAAACATCCTTCTGATGTACTTTTTCTATCATCAACACTTACTGCCCAATCGGGATCATAATAACCAGTTAAAGCAGAACTAGATCCATGAGAATATAGTATACCATAGTCACTTATCCCATTCACATATTTAAGAACTCTCTTCACATGGTTGGTATGGCTAACTTTAGGATCAGCTTGATATCTAGCACATACCCCTACAACAAATGCAATGTCAGATCTACTAGGTGTGAGGTATAGAAGACTGCCTATCATACTTCTATAAAGACTTTGATCCACACTTACTCCTTTTTCATCTTTAGACAACTTCAGATATGTGGGAGCAAGAGTTCTTTTGTGACTGGCATTTTCCATCCCAATTTTTTTACTATATTCTTAGCATACTTGCTCTGAGATAAAAATATGGAATCTTCCATTTGTTTAACTTGAGGACCAAGAAATTAGGTTAACTCACCAACAAGGCTCATCTAAAATTCTGGATGCATTTGCTTGACAAAATGTTGAACCATCTCATTTGACATTCCACCAAACACAATATCATCAACATAAATCTGTGCAATCATGATCATCCCTTCTTCTTCCTTGACAAAAAGAGTTTTGTCTATGCCACATTTCCTATATCCATTTTCACCAAGAAATTATGTCAATCTCTCATACCAAGCTCTTGGAGCCTGCTTTAATCCATACAAAGGTTTCTTCAGTTTGTAAACATGTTTAGGAAAACTTGGATCAACAAATCCATTAGGTTGTTCCACATAAACTTCCTCATTCAGATAGCCATTTAAGAAGACACTCTTTACATCCATTTGAAATAATTTAAATTTCAGAATGCATGCAACTCTCAAGAGTAGTCTGATTGATTCAAGTCTGGCCACGGGAGCAAAGGTTTCATCAAAGTCAACTCCTTTAATTTGAGTGTATCCTTGTGTAATTAATCTTGCCTTATTTCTAGTTACCGTCCCTTTTTCATCAAATTTATTCTTGTACACCCATTTAATGTCAATCACATTTGTCCCTTCAGGCCTTAGAACTATATCCCAAACTTCATTTCTACTAAATTGTTCTAGCTCTTCTTGCATAACATTAATCCAGAACTAACCAGTTAAAGCCTCTTTGACATTCTTAGGATCAATTTTTGAAACAAAGCAAGAGTTTAATATCTCTTCTATTGATCTAGTAGTAAATCCTTTATTTATATCTCCTATGATAAGCTCCTTAGGATGATCTCTATGAGTTCTAATTGAAGGCCCTTTATTGAGATGACTAGGCTCAAGATCTTCTTGAGGTGGATTAGAATCAATACTTTTGTCATTTGATTCTGTTGGAATATCAGACAATGATATTTCAGCATCTTCTAAGACATCTTCTTCATCATTCCATCCTCTATCATAAAAAATAACATTTATGGATTCCATCATAACCTTGGTTCTGGAGTTAAAGACTCTGTAAGCTCTGCTATTTGTAGAATAACCAAGGAATATTCTTTCATCACTCTTGGGATCCATCTTCCTCCTTTGTTCACGATTAACTAAGATGTAACATTTATTTCAAAAAACATAAAAGCATTTGACAGTAGGTTTTCTTCCCTTCCATATTTCATACAATGTGGTTGAGGTGTCTTTCCTTTGAGTGACTCTGTTATGGATATAACACACAGTATTCATAGCTTCAGCCCAAAAGTGGTAGAGTAACTTCTTAGCATGAATCATAACTCTGGCAGATACTCGAAGGGTTCTATTTTTGCATTCCACAATCCCATTTTGCTGAGGAGTAATAGGAGAGGATAATTCATGACTAATTCCTTCAGAAGAGCAAAAATCAGCAAATTTATTGTTCTCAAATTCCTTTCCATGATCACTTCTGATTCTGATGACATGGCTATCTTTTTTCCCTTTGAAGTTTTTGACATAGATCTTTAAACACTTCAAAAGTTTCTGGTTTTTCTTTGATAAAACTTATCCATATGTACCTAGAGAAGTCATCTACAACAACATAGGCATACTTCTTTCCACCAAGACTTTCAACATGCATAGGTCCCATCAAGTCCATGTGAAGAAGTTCCAAAACTTTTGATGTATTAAGATGTTGGATCTTCTTATTTGACATCTTAGTTTGCTTTCCAATCTGGAAGTCACTATAAACTCTCCCTTCTTCTATTTTGAGCTTACAAATCCCTCTCACAGCTTCAATAAATATGATTCTTTTCATTACTTTCAGATGCAAGTGTACCAGTTTTTGATGCCACAATTTAACTTCATTTTCTTTGGCTAAAGCACATGTTTAGGAGAGGCTCAACTCTTGGGGAACCCATAAATAACAGTTGTCTTTAGATCTGATTCATTTCATCATAACTTCATTCTTCTCATTACAAACGAGACATTCTGCCTTGGTGAAGTTAACTTTGAATCCTTGATCACATAGTTGGCTTATACTTATTAGGTTAGTTGTTAACCCTTTAACAAGTAATACATTGTCAAGTTTTGGGACTCCTGAACATTCTAGCTTTCCAACTCGTTTGGTTTCACCTTTGGCTCCATCACCAAAAGTCACATAACTGATAGAATGAGATTTGATATCTACCAATAGATTCTTGACACCTGTCATGTGTCTAGAACAACCACTGTCAAAGTACCAATCATCTTTGTTGATACTTTAAGAGAGGTATGAGCTATGAAACTAGCAACATTAGACTTGGGAATCCATTGTTTCTTCTTTTTTATATTTTGAGAGATCTGAACAGTCTTGGGAAGAGGAGTTGTTTTAGGATACCCATACAACTTGAAACAGAAAGGTCTTATGTGACCAAAGCTTCCACAGTGATGACACCTCCAGGGCTGGGATTTCTCTCTGACGTGAGTAAATTTTTTCTTACCCTGATGTTTGCCATGATGTCTTTTCTTTCCATGATGTTCAGACATTTGATTCGACATCTTTGGTTTAGACTTCGCATGAGTGGAATTTGATGAAGGTTCTTCTGAAACAGGTTCCTTTTTCTCATTAAACCCTATACCACTCTTGTCTCCTGTCACTCTTCCCACTTGAAGAATTTCATCTAATATGTCAGACCCATTATTCAGCATCTTGAGAGATTTGACCATTCTATCAAGATTTGAATTCAGAGAAGTCACTTCACTTTCCAGATTGGAAATAGTTTTCATATGATTTTTCCTTTCTGCCTTCAGCTGGGTTATGAGTGCTTTCTGTTTCTCCCCTTCTATGCAAACTTCTGCACTTCTAAGACACAATTCTTTATACGAGGAAGCTAGCTTATCAAAGGTTAGTTCTCCATCACTATAATATTCATCAAACACATATTTGTCTGTCAATGCTTTAACATACTTTACAGATTCCTCTTCAAGACCAATCTCATAATCCTCTTCAGACCAAGCAACAAATAGAATCTTCTTCTTTTTTTTAAGATACATAAGACATTAGCTCTAATGTGACCAAAACCTTCACATCCATGACACTGTTCCTTTCCCTTGAGTGGATTTTGTTAGAACAAAGTTTGAATCTACTACCCTAAGTTTAAGTTTTGATGATAACAAAATGCTAAGATACATTAATTGTATGATTCATGTAAGACACATATGCTATCTAAAAATTACATTCTGTTTTACAGAAACTCTGGTGGGTATCAGCATGAGAACATCCTCATCAGCATCAGAAAATTGGATATCAACATCAGCATCAGAAGATGTTATATCAGATACCAGAATCAGAAGATCAACTTGCACTTATGCTGAAGCTTGATGAACAGAACTGCGCTTAACCATCTGAACTCTGATAAAGACAAACAACAGTTCATCAGCACCTAAGCAGCGTCAGAATGAGCCAAAGCCAGAACACGCTTAAGTGGCAACGGTACTGTGCATTCAAGATGATTTATTACCAACGACATCATTCCAGACAAGATCTGCTTAATAAGGAAAGAATGTTATTGGCATTGAAACAGAATTATTACTCCAACATACACTATTTCCAATGTTATATAAACAAGTCAATGAAGATTGAATTGGCTAATGCTCTACAATACTCTACACGCTCAAAGCTATTCATCATCTTCCTTACTCTCAGTTTGCTAGAAGCTCTCAATTCCTTACTCAATTATTTTAGCAATCTAGTTCTCATAAGCTTAAGTTGTGTAGTATCACAGTTGTGATAAATAGTTTTTGTAGAAAACATTCACACACCTAGATTTCAATTCTTTGTAAGAAAGTAATTCCTTGAGAAACCGGTTTGTGGTTTGCATCAAGAAGGCTTTAGCAGTTGTTAAAGCAGATTGTAATATTCAGTTGAATATAGTGGATTAAGACCTCGTTGGAGAGAGGCGAAATCACCTTGACGGGTGGACTGGAGTAGTTTGAGATCAAACGAACCAGGATAAAAATACCGTGTTGATTGCAATTGATTTCCAGTTTTTTACAATTCAACCCCCCTTCTTGTGTTTTTCACTTCTTCAATTGGCATCAGAGCGCCTGGTTCTGAGCTAAAACACTTAACCGTGTCAGTACAAGATCCAGCGTCAGAAAAACACAATGGCAGGAACTTATCAACACACCAGCAATGACAACAATGAAGACAGAGACAGATTCAGCGGCAAACCTCCAGTCTTTGATGGAGAAAATTTTGATTACTGGAAAGACAGAATTGAAAGCTTCTTTCTGGCACATGATGCTGATATGTGGGACATGGTGACAGATGGATACACGCACCCAGTGAATGCAAGCGGTCAGAAGATTGACAGGAAAGCAATGTCTGACCAACAAAAGCGTGACTTCAAAAATCACCACAAGGCCAGAACCATTCTTCTCAGCGCCATCTCTTACGCTGAATATGAAATGATCTCTAACAGAGACACAACAAAGAACATGTTTGAATCACTCAGAATGACGCATGAAGGCAACATTCAGGTCAAAGAAACTAAAGCTCTTGCACTCATTCAGAAATATGAGGCATTCAAAATGGAAGAAAGTGAATCCATTGAAACAATGTTCTCAAGATTCCAAATTCTGGTGGCTGGTCTCAAGGTTCTGGACAAAGGATACTCCACTGCTGATCACGTCAAGAAGATCATCAGAAGCTTACCAAAGCAGTGGAGGCCAATGGTTACAACTCTGAAGCTAGCAAAAGATCTCAACAAAATTTCTCTGGAGGAACTTATCAGCTCCCTCAGAAGTCATGAGATAGAGCTAGAAGCTGATGAACCTCAGAAGCAAGGTAAGCCTTTAGCATTAAAATCTAACAAAAAATCTGAGTCTAAAGTCTTGCAGGCAGTCGAAGAAACATCTGATGGATCCTCATCAAAAGAAGACGAACTTTCTCTCCTCTCCAGAAGAGTGAACCAACTGTGGAAGCAGAGGCAAAGGAAGTTCAGGAATCCCAGAAGATCTGATCAGAATGAGTCTTCTTCCAGATACAGAAGGACAGATTCTTCCTCTGGATACAGAAGATCTGAAGGCTCCTCGGGAAGCAGAAAGCCAAACACCAAGGACATCATCTGCTATGAGTGCAATGAGCACGTACACTACAAGAGTGACTGCCCAAAGCTTCAGAGGGAAAAGCCCAAAAAGAAGTTTGGAAGAGAAAAGAAGAAAAGTCTCATGGCTACATGGGATGACTCTGACTCGTCTGAAGCTGACTCAGAATCAGATGATGAGAGAGCAAACATAGCTCTCATGGCCAACATTTCAGAAGACAGTGAAGCTTCTGAATCAGACTCAGAATTAGATACTGAAGAGGTATTTCCTGACTTTGCAATTAATTTTACTAAGGCTGAACTTGCTGAAAGCCTTAATGAAATTCTGGAAAGGTACCAGCAGATTAGAGTTAAATTCAGAAACCTGAAAAGGAATCTTGAATCTGACTCTGATAAGACTGAGAGTCTTAAATTGGAAAATTCTGAGCTGAGAAATAAAATTTCAAAATTAGAAAATGTTTTACAAAACTCTCAGAAGGAACCAATTTCTGAAACTCCCAGCAGCGCTGATGAGATCATGAAGGAGTATGATCACAGTTTCCAGAAGTTCCTTGCTAAAAGCATAGATAGAAGCAAAATGGCTTCAATGATCTATGGAGTTAGCAGAAACGGCAGGAAGGGAATAGGATACCAAGGTAAGGTTCCTACACCAAAGAATGCCATGGATTTAACCATTAAACACACTCCTCTGAACTCACATTTTGTGTATGGTCACACACATGATATTAAATACACTAGCAGTAAGTATTCTGTGAAACCAAAATTCAACCAGAGTTTTGGTAAATCTAACAAATCAGGACCCAAGAAAATTTGGGTACCTAAGGATAAAATAATACATGTTGCAGATATCTTTAGCAGTAAATCAGAAACACCAGTCATGTTACCTGGACTCTGGCTGCTCGCGACACATGACGGGAAGAAGGCATATGTTCCAAAGCCTGGAACTTAAGCCTGGAGGCCACATTGGCTTTGGAGGCAATTAGAGGGGAAAGATAATTGGCTCTGGAACTGTAGGTAATGGAAATCTTCCCTCTATAAATAATGTTCTGCTAG
This sequence comes from Vicia faba, assembly GCA_948472305.1. Classification (NCBI taxonomy): domain Eukaryota; kingdom Viridiplantae; phylum Streptophyta; class Magnoliopsida; order Fabales; family Fabaceae; genus Vicia; species Vicia faba. The sequence goes on along the minus strand of CATIWC010000860.1, from coordinate 308,009 downwards.
TAGATGGATTGATGCATAATCTGTTATCCATAAGTCAATTAAGTGATAACGGTTATGATATAATCTTTAATCAAAAATCATGTAAAGATGTTAGTCAGAAAGATGGGACTATCCTGTTTAATGGAAAGAGGAAAAACAACATCTATAAAATCAAACTTTCTAAACTAAAAAGTCAGAATGTAAAGTGTCTTATGTCTGTTAACAACGAGCAGTGGATCTGGCACAGAAGATTGGGGCATGTTAGTATGAGAAGAATATCTCAGATTAACAAACTCAATCTGGTCAGAGGACTTCCTAATTTGAAGTTCAATTCAGATGCTCTGTGTGAAGCATGTCAGAAAGGCAAGTTTGCAAAACCTTCTTTCAAATCTAAAAATGTTGTTTCTACCTCTAAGCCATTAGAACTTCTGCATATTGACTTATTTGGACCAGTTAAAACTGCTTCAGTCAGTGGCAAGAAGTATGGGTTAGTAATCGTAGATGACTATAGCAGATGGACATGGGTAAAGTTCTTAAGACACAAGGACGAGTCACACTCTATGTTTGTTACCTTCTGTAACCAAGTTCAGAATGAAAAGGATCTTAGAATCGTTAAAGTCAGAAGTGATCATGGTGGAGAGTTTGAAAACAAAGAATTTGAGTCATTCTTTAATGACAGAGGCATTCTGCATGATTTCTCTTGTCCTAGAACTCCTCAACAAAATGGAGTTATAGAACGAAAGAACAGAACATTGCAAGAAATGGCCAGAACCATGATCAATGAGACAAACGTTGCTAAGATCTTCTAGGCAGAGGCAATAAACACAGCGTGCTACATTCAGAATAGAATCTCAATAAGACCTATTCTGGAAAAGACTCCATATGAATTGTGGAAGAACAGAAAGCCCAACATTTCATATTTTCATCCATTTGGATGTACTTGTTTTATGTTAAATACAAAAAATTATTTGAACAAGTTGGACTCTAAAGCACAGAAGTGTATTATGTTAGGATACTCTGAACGCTCAAGAGGGTACAGAGTATACAATACAGAAACACAGATTGTGGAAGAATCAATTAGTGTTCGTTTTGATGATAAGCTTGACTCTGAAAAGTCAAAGCAGAATGAAGTTTTTGCAGGTATGGAAGTTGAATTTACAGGTTCTGAAGACAAGTCATCAGAAGCTCTCAACAAAGACACTCCTTCAACATCTGAAAGGAGCACTGCTAGCAATCCTACAACAGCTGCTGATCAACCTCATAAGAGACTACCCAGAAGCAGCTTGGATCACCCAGAAGAAACTATCTTAGGAAGAAAAGAAGATCCAATCAGAACAAGAGCAAGCTTCAGAAACTCTGAAGAAACCCTCATGGGACTTGTGTCTCTGATTGAACCTTCTTCTATTGATGAAGCACTTCTAGACAACGACTGGATTCTAGCAATGCAAGAAGAGCTGGATCAATTCACCAGAAATGACGTATGGGATCTTGTTCCCAGACCAAAAGGATTCAACGTCATTGGAACAATATGGGTGTTTAGAAACAAGCTAAATGAACAAGGTGAAGTTATCAGAAACAAAGCACGACTGGTAGCACAAGGTTATAGTCAGCAAGAGGGAATAGACTATACAGAAACCTTTGCTCCAGTCGCCAGGTTAGAATCTATCATATTTTTAATTTCATTTGCTGTTAATAGAGGCATCACTCTGTATCAGATGGATGTCAAGAGTGCATTCTTAAATGGTTATATAAAAGAAGAGGTTTATGTGCACCAACCCCCTGGTTTTGAAAGTACAAAACATCCAGAACATGTTTTCAAACTAAAGAAGTCACTATATGGTCTGAAATAAGCTCCCAGAGCTTGGTATGAAAGACTAAGTAACTTTCTGTTAGAAAATGAATTCACCAGAGGGAAGGTGGACACTACCTTATTTTGTAAGTCAGTTAAGAATGACATCTTAGTCTGTCAAATTTACGTTGATGATATTATTTTTGGATCTACTAATCCTTCTCTTGGAAGAAAATTTGCTAAGTGTATGCAGGCAGAATTTGAGATGAGCCTCATGGGGGAACTGAAATTCTTTCTAGGAATTCAGATCAATCAAACTCCAGAGGGAACTTACATTCATCAGAGCAAATATGTCAGAGATCTTCTGAAGAAATTTGACCTCTCAGAATGTAAGCCATCAAAGATTCCAATGCATCCCACGTGCATTCTGGAAAGAGAAGAGGTAAGCAAAAAGGTAGAACAGAAGGTATACAGAGGTATGATTGGTTCTCTCCTTTATCTGACAGCTTCAAGGCCTGATATCTTATTCAGCGTATGTATTTGTGCTAGATTCCAATCAGATCCTAGAGAATCTCACTTAACAGCTGTTAAGCGAATTTTCAAGTATCTGAAAGGTACTACTAATCTGGGTTTATTTTATAGAAAATCTAGTGATTACAGCTTAGTAGGCTACTGTGATGCTGACTTTGCTGGAGACAGAGTAGAGCGTAAAAGTACTTCTGGAAGCTGCCAGTTTCTGGGAGAAAATCTGATCTCTTGGTCCAGCAAAAGGCAATCCACAATTGCGCTATCAACATCAGAAGCTGAGTACATAGCAGCAGAAGGATGTAGCACACAAATGCTCTGGATGAAAAGTCAGCTTGAAGACTTCCAGATTTTTGAGAGTAACATCCTTATACTCTGTGACAATACTTCTGCTATTTGCTTAAGTAAGAATCCCATTTTACATTCTAGGGTTAAGCATATAGAAATAAAACATCACTTCATTAGGGACTATATTCAGAAAGGAATTTTGAACTTAAAATTTATTGATACAGACCATCAATGGGCTGATATCTTCACTAAACCCCTTTCTGAAGATAGGTTCAATTTCATTCTGAAACATCTCAGCATGAAACTCTGCCCAGAGTGAAAATGTTTTAATTTTATATATTAACCTTCAGAATGTATCTGTTTTACTGTGAACTTCTGATCAATCACCTTTCAGAAAGATAGACATGCACATTGTATCAGATTCTATTCTTAAAGATCTGAGCGTTTCAGCTCAAGGATAGACGTGCTGCTCACTAAATCAAACAAGTGTCATCCAATCATCAGCAAATCTCTGAAGCAGAACGTGTGCACGCTTCTGAGAAGGCAAAACGTTGATTGGGTGCATTGAGACACATGTCTGGTAACCGTTTCAAGTATCTTTCTCAAATCCCCCAAAATCAGCAAGCATTAAATGCACGTAATCATGTTTTAAAACGTAATCATGAATTATTTCTCTTTCTTGAAACCGTTTACACTTTCAAAAATTATTTTGAAATCTATTTAAGCACATTAACATCATTCATTAATCCTTTACCGTTTCTTACAATCTTACAAATATTTTCTGCATTTTCCTTGTGTGTTCATCTCTCTCAAAAGAAACCCATTTTTCAAGTTTTTCTCAGAAAACCCTAAGTGTCAACATGGCAACCTCCAGCAATGTTTCTGCAGGTTCTCAGAAGGAGACTTCATCTGAACAATACCAAGTTCCCTTCAGAACACTCCTTACACCAGTGAAGAATTTGGAAGTGTTGTCTGAACTAATTGTTGACTTCTTCAGTCTGAAAGAAAATGGATTCAATTTGACAGAAGAAGTTAGGGCACAGGGATGGGAGAGATATTTTGATAGGTTGGTTGGACCAACGTTCCCAGTCTTGGTCAAGGAGTTCTGGATTCATGTGTACTCTTCAACACATCAAGTTACCTCCTACATAAAGGGAAAGAAGATTATGATCACTGAGGATCACATAGCAAGATTGATTGGATACAGTGGTGGTGGTATCCGCTGTATCGACATGGCTGAAAGATGCTCTGACGTTGCTGTCATTGCAAGGCCGATTTTCACCCATGGGGTTCCCAGCAGCAAGATCAGAGACTTAAAGGATCAGGACAGAATATGGGCGAAGATTATTTTGGGGTGCTTTAATCACAGGAAGCCAACAAGCTCTCCTGATTATATAAATATAGATCAGCAGTTTCTGATCTATTTTATTAATCAGAAGGTAAAGATCAACTTGGCTCATCTTCTGTTTAATCACCTCAGGACCAGCGTCAATGAGACAAGGGAAGAAGAAAGGACAAAAAGGGATTGGATACCCTTTGGCAGGTTAATATCAGATATTCTGACTGAGAATAGGCTGATAGAACACCTTACAGAAGCTCAGGAATTAAGTTCTATTGAACCTACTGTTGGCAAACCTCTGAACGCCAAGAATCTGAAGAAAATGAAACTGATAGAGAATATCAGAAAGGAGCCCAACGTTCCTCCTCTTGCTGACATCACCAGCAGAAGAGTCCCTCTGGACGACTTTCCACTATTTTCTGAGATTGAATCAAAACCAGTTGTGGTTCTTAGATACTTGGACGCTTGCAAGGCTGATGGTACAGATCCCAAACTGAATATTAAAGATCTGCACCAACAACAACCAGAAGTTACTATGAAGAAGACGAAGAAAAGAAAGGTCACTTCAGAAGGACCATCCCAGCAGACCCCTAAGAAAAGAGGTAATATATCTGCTTCTTCTGTTTTAAATTCTTCTGCTATTCCAACATCAATCCCAACCCCAGCTTCACATGAACTTCCAATCCCCATACCAACTATTGATGAAACCGAACCAGAAGATGACCCTTCTGAGTCACTGACTCTCAGGAGACCCCGCACCAAAAATCCAAAACCCACACCATCAATATAATCAGAACTTGACAAAGTCCTGTCTGAAATTGATCAACGTGTTTCCGCTCACCTCTCAAATAATCCAAACACTCAACCAGAAATTGCCCACTCCCCTCAACCAGAACATACTCTCTCACCCATACCAGAAGAACCACAAATTCCACAACAACCAGAAATTACACCTCCTTCTCCACAACCAGCAAATCCTCCTCCCTCTCCTCAACTAGAACTTCATCCACCATCACCTCAACCATCACCTCCACAACCTGAGTTTCATCATTCTGAAACTCCATCACCTGAACCTCATTCTCCTCAATCCTCTGAGCCACAACCCTTGGCAATTCAGCTGCCATGTGGTACAACCATAAACATACCCCAGCTGCTATCCTCACCAGAAACTACCCCTCCAAACTACTCCAAACAGTCCAATTATCATTTCTGATTCTCCCACTCCATCTCCCAAACAAACTACAGAAGACCACAGCAGGACCTTCATCGATTTAACAATCCTTGACCGTCTTGCTGATCTCAAAAATAAAATAGCCATTCCCAAACCAAAACAGCTAGATGTTGGCTCTGGCATTGTGAATTTTGAAACAGGCTTGCAGCAGTGGATTGCTTCTCTAAAGCAGGTTTGTCCTGGAATGATTGATCCTGCTGCCTCAGACCAACTCTGGACACGATTCAGAATATGGGTACGCGCTGAAGCCCTCAAATTGCAAGACATCAATTATGAGCAAGCACAACAGAACTTCAGCAAGCTGCTGAAGGAAGTTGGAAGTCAGCTGCTGAAGGAAGAAGTGCTCCTTCTGGATAGTGAGCCATGGTCTGAGAAGCGTCCAGCTTCAAAAGTTCAGCAAGCATAAGATCAGACAACTCAAGCTGAAGAGGTTAGTCAAGCTGAAGAGGTTGCAGAGAGCTCTCAGAAGCTTCCTGCTTCTGATGTTTCTCAAGCTGCCTTGGACAGGCAGACTCTGGAAGAGCTGAAGCTGAATGATATTCGTCTGCAGCAAAGAATGGATGAAAATGATCAGAAGATGAAGGAAAGGATGGATGTGCAAGACAGCAAGATAGATACAGTAGTCAGCATGGTGCACAAGCAGAATGAAACTGCTGATCAGATTAAGTCAATGCTGGAGACTCTGTTCACACGCTTTCCACCCCAACCTTAGTTTTTCATTCATGATATTTTCATTGTTTTCTTTGCATATCATCTGTATTGTTTGTCTGGCTCTAAATTTAATATAACAAGTTTTTCTGCTCTGATCGTTTTAGCTTATATTACTTACACTTTTTGATTGCTGACAAAAAGGGGGAGAACAAGAATGATATTTTTCAATAACGGATTACTGAGACAAAAAGTCTCAAACATTCTAACACTATGATATACTTGAATGTTTTATGTTTTTGCATAAGTCTACAGGTACAAGAAGTTAATCACCTCTGATACACTGAAGCTCGAAGCTCTGATATTCTGATCTGAAGATCTGATATTCTGATGTTCAAAGAAAGTCAATAAAGATATGATCCTAAAGAACTCTTGGAATTAAAAAGGGAAGTAATAAATTCAGGGGGAGTATCTCCGATCTCAACTCTGATATCTCTTATCCCTTATCTTTGATAACTTCCTACTTAATTCTGATACAACTTATTATTTAGTTATCTCTGATACTTTTTCACGCTAATTTTCAATTAAAAAATATCTAGTTTTTGTCATCATCAAAAAGGGGGAGATTGTTAGAACAAAGTTTGAATCTACTACCCTAAGTTTAAGTTTTGATGATAACAAAATGCTAAGATACATTAATTGTATGATTCATGTAAGACACATATGCTATCTAAAAATTACATTCTATTTTACAGAAACTCTGGTGGGTATCAGCATGAGAACATCCTCATCAGCATCAGAAAATTGGATATCAACATCAGCATCAAAAGATGTTATATCAGATACCAGAATCAGAAGATCAACTTGCGCTTATGCTGAAGCTTGATGAACAGAACTACGCTTAACCATCTGAACTTTGATAAAGACAAACAACAGTTCATCAGCACCTAAGCAGCGTCAGAATGAGCCAAAGCCAGAACACGCTTAAGTGGCAACGGTACTGTGCATTCAAGATGATTTATTACCAACGACATCATTCCAGACAAGATCTGCTTAATAAGGAAAGAATGTTATTGGCATTGAAACAGAATTATTACTCCAATGTACACTACTTCAATGCTATATAAACAAGTCAATGAAGATTGAATTGGCTAATGCTCTACAACACTCTACACGCTCAAAGCTATTCATCATCTTCCTTACTCTCAGTTTGCTAGAAGCTCTCAATTCCTTACTCAATTATTTTAGCAATCTAGTTCTCATAAGCTTAAGTTGTGTAGTATCACAGTTGTGATAAACAGTTTTTGTAGAAAACATTCACACACCTAGATTTCAATTCTTTGTAAGAAAGTAATTCCTTGAGAAACCGGTTTATGGTTTGCATCAAGAAGGCTTTAGCAGTTGTTAAAGCAGATTGTAATATTCAGTTGAATATAGTGGATTAAGACCTCGTTGGAGAGAGGTGAAATCACCTTGACGGCTGGACTGGAGTAGTTTGAGATCAAACGAACCAGGATAAAAATACCGTATTGATTGCAATTGATTTCCAGTTTTTTACAATTCAACCCCCCTTCTTGTGTTTTTCACTTCTTCAGATTTTTCTTCAGCCCTTTTTCTTCCAAACTCATTTGACTTAAGGATGTCATATGAGATGTTCTTGACATTTGATCTTGGGTTCTGTTGTACCCCAAAATTTTCCCTCTCATTTCATTAACATTTTCTCACCACAAGACTCTTAGAGCTCAAGATCAAGTTAGGGTTTGCTCTGCTCAAGACCCCTCCTTGCACCGTTGACCCAAATTAGGGTTTGAGTTTGCACAAGGATGTTTTGACCTAAAATGCCCAAAGTGACTTTCATGCTTCATGTTGGACTCACAAGTTTATCCATACCAAGTTTCAAGCCTTGATTCCAATCTTTGCCTAGTCAATTGGACAGTTGACCTGGAAATCAGCTGTATTGGGGAAAAAGTCAACTGTGGCCAATTGACAGTCAAACCTCATGAATTCTGACCCACATCAACATTATGAACTCACATGAACCATTTGGTCAAGTTTGGATCACAATTCCACAAGAAATTTGATCAGATCACCAAAAGGGCAAAATGGTCATTTTTAGGGTTTTGACTGCACAAAGGCAATTTTTGACTGTTTGACCTAACCAATGGCAAACCAAGCTCACATATGGACTCAATGGCATTGTCTTGACCCATTCAACAAGTTCAAAAGATCTCAAATGGATATGATTGATAGATGAATTTTTCAGTCAACTGATCAAAATTTGACTGTACACTGAAAAGTCAAAACTTTGACTTTTTGGTCAAAATCAAGTGCCAAGGTTCATTTTTCATCAAGACATGTAAAATTATGAAACTTGTTCTTCAAGAAACCCAAAATTGCAAATTAGGGTTTAAAATGATGAAATTTCATAACTTAGAAATTTTCTAAGTTATGAAATTTCCTTATTTTTTCCTAACTTTGTCCCATTTTTTCACCAAGATGCAAATGGATTAAAACAAAACTTGAAACATGAAAGTTGTAGTCCATTGAAAAATCTACAACTTTGATTCACAAAGTTTCCTCAAAAGAAGCTTGTATCTCAAGTTATGATTTTTGGAACAAGGGTGCAAAACATTTTTAACTTAGAGAAATTTTGCCATATTCTAGGCAGGATTTTTGTCCAACTTCTTGGCCATTTTTCACATGGTTCCACTTGGAGTTTCAAGATGCATTACAAAGATGGATTGTAGTAAACATTCCAAGCTTCCCAAATTATCCAAGAACTTCTCAAACACCCTTGTGGTTAGAGAGAATCGAATTTGCAAAGTTGGCCAAAACTCACTTTTGTTCATGGCCAAGGCATGTTCATCACAACTTGCATTTTCAACTCAGCATGGTTTATGCTAGCTTGCAGGCCTCTAAACCTCTTCACACTCAATAATTAAATGCCTAACCATTGTGTTAAGACATTATTTCACCTATTTGGATAATACATGTTAAATTAACCCTTAATTGGAAAAAGCAAATTTGCCATTTTGATAAAGTATCACTTTATGTCAAATTCAAAATCCTTGGACATGGGGGCCAGATCTTAGAGACAAAATCAAATCCACAAATTTGTGTTACCAAGAGCAAATGCTGCAGCATGCTTGAGGGGCTTGGACAGGTCTATAACACTTACACACTTTCTTTGCTTCAAAAAGAAAAAAACATTGAAAAACTGAACCATCTTTCATTCCTGTAAACAAAAGCTTAAGCAAACTTTGTACACATCTTCCATACACCAAAACAAGCCTAAAACACGATTCATTGATCCCTCATACCTCCCAATACACAGAAACACCATTTTGCTGCAAAAACAGGGCATCCCTGCAGATTGAGTTGCACAACTCAGTTTGCTCGTGCACTTTGGCTAAAAACCTTTCAAACACATTCCATATCATCCACTTAAACTATCCCAAGCCTTGAACTCAAGCTGTAACACTCCTAACCACGTTTGCCATTTTCATTTTCAAGCTGTGCAGGTGAACTTCTACACCACGATACAGGCAGTTTCAAAGCAAGCTAGATACTTGGGAAGCTTCCTTGGACTTCAGGCAAGCTATACAGAAGCTCAAACTCCATTGAAGTTGGCCACATTGTTGTACATGATTCAAGCTGAAACAGGTAAAACCATGGACTTCTATCTCTCAATCTAGGAAGAGTTAAGCTTAGGTTTATGAATGAAACATGTCCTACTCATAGCCCTGAAGCCATACATATGATTACTTTTCATTTATATTAAGCATGTTGTGAGAATTTTAACCATGAACATTGAAGAAAAACTAGGTCAGAAATTGGGGGTGAAGAAATTCTCCCTGGTTTCTTAGAGTTAGGTTAAGTTTTTTACATATTTGGAATCGTGGTTTGATGCTCTATAATATTGGTGTTATGAGTTTGGCATAAAAGTCAAGGAATCAGGAGTTAGCTTTGGTACAAGAGGCGCGCGCGTTTTGTTATTCAAACAGAGCTGGAGGTTGAAGATGATGGCTTGGGCTGGGCCTGAGTCATCCTTACTTTTTGCACCCCCTTTTTCCATTTGCACCCCCTAGCCCATTTGATTAAATATTTGTCATTTTTGACTTTTTATTTTTTATTCTGATTTCATATTTTTTGCTTAAACATAAAAAAATCCCAAAAATATTTTTCCACATTTTTTATATTTGTTTGGCATTTGTTTCATTTTATTAGTATATATATGTAAATAATATAAATACTTTTTACTAAAACCCTAAAAAATAATATAAAAATTATATTTATTTTCAGTTATTATTTTTATTTACACCTTGAAAATATTTTCTTAAATATACATTTTTTTTCATATACATAAATATTTAATTTTATCTTTTTATATTTAATAGGTTTAGTAAATATATATATAAATACTTGTATATTATATTTATTAGAATACTTAGGATAAAAATATAAAAAATAATACATTTTTATTTTTATTAATATATGACACTAAAAAATACTTCTTTTTTTACAATATACTTCTTTTTTTATTTTTGTATAAATTAATATATATATTGTACATAATTAATAAATATTACTATTTATTTAAAAAAAAACTAGGGTTTTACCCTAAATGACAAAAATATTCAAAATTTGACCTTTTTATTTTTGTTTATATTTCACATTGAAAAATACTTTCACATACATAAAAAATCATTTTGTGCATAATACATTTTGCATATTTATTGTATTTATTTAAATATTGTACAATTAAATATTTGTATATTCGATATGGTTGTAATAACTTAGATTTTATTTCCTTGTCAAATATCCCCAATGCAAACTTGTACCCCCATCCCCATAATCATTGTTGTAATAGCTTAACATTTAAATTTCCGCATTTAAAAGCTTTCAATTATGCCATGTTTAGACTTAGGGTTTGTATGCAAATCAAATCAACAAATAGCTTGACCTAATTCAAGATAAGCATGCATGAAAAACAAACACAATGCACACTTGCACCCCTAGGGTTACTCCACTTGTTGCCTTCAAAAATGGGCCATGGTTGCATGTTAAGTGTCTTTGGCAAAACAAAAACAAATCAAATGATCATAGTCCCTCGATGACGTTATCAAGTTGCCTAAACAAAAATGATCAAGTCCTTGAGAAAATTGCCAAAGATACTTGGCACTATTGCCTCTATGGTCTAAAGGATGACCCGCGCCCGTCCCGTTAACATCCTAACACAAGGTTGTTCACCAAATACAATGGTGAAACAACACTGTTAAAAGGGTTAAAACATAAGAAAGATCTTTGAGAAATTTAGGGTAGATAGCTCTTGGTTACTTGACCAAACTTGCAAAACAATCCTTGCCATTTTTCAAAACACACATCACAACACAACTTCAAAACAAACTTTCAAAAACATTGAAACATCTTTTCAAAAAGACAAACACCCTTGTAAAACATTCAAACAAGAATTGTTACAATGGTTGCCTAGACAAGGCATCTTTTTCAAAATATTTTCAAAATCCACACACACAAAGCACCATTTCAAACAATTGAAAAGCAAAGGCAAATGATTTAAGCAAGTTGTTGTACCCCAAAATTTGCCCTCCCATCTCTCAATGATTTCTCATCACAAAGCCCTTGAAGCTCAAGATCCAGTTAGGGTTTCATCTGCTCAAGACTTCTCCTTGCACTGTTGACCCAAATTAGGGTTTGTGTTTGCACAAAGATGTTTTGACCAAAAATGCCTAAGATGGCTTTCATGCTTCATATTGGACTCCCAAGTTTATCCACACCAAGTTTCAAGTCTTGATTCCAAATTTTGCCCAGTCAATTGGACAGTTAACCTAGAAATCAGCTGTATTGGGGAAAAAGTCAACTGTGGCCAATTGACAGTCAAATCTCATGAAAATTGACCCACATCAATATTATGAACTCATATGGACCATTTGATCAAGTTTGGATCACAATTCCACAAGAAATTTGATCAGATCACCAAAAGGGCAAAATGGTCATTTTTAGGGTTTTGACTGCACAAAGGCAAATTTTGACTGTTTGACCTAGTAAATGGCAAACCAAGCTCACATATGGACTCAAGGACCCCATGTAATTGTCTTGACATGCTCAACAAGTTCAAAAGATCCCAAATGCACAAGATTGACAGTTGAATTTCCCAGTCAATTGATCAATTTTGACTGTATACTGAAAAGTCAAACTTTGACTTTTTGGTCAAAATCAAGTGTCAAGATTCATTTTTCATCAAAAACATGCCAAATCATGAAACTTGTTCATCAAGAAATCAAGAATTGCAAATTAGGGTTTGAAATGAAGATTTTTCATAACTTAGAATTTTTCTAAGTTATGAAAAACCCTAATTTTTTCCTAACTTTGTCCCACTTTCTCACCAAGATTCATTTGGATTCAAGCAAAAGTCAAAACATGAAAGTTGTAGCCTATTACAAAATCTACAACTTTGATTCACAAAGTTTTCCCAAAAGAAGCTTGTATCTCAAGTTACAATTTTTGGAACAAGGGTACCAAACCATTCTTAACTTAGAGAAAATTTGACCTATTTTAGGCAAGGTTTTTACCTAACTTCAAGACCATTTTTCATATACTTCCACTTGGAATTTCAATTTTCATTTCAAAGATGGATTGTAGTACACATTCCAAGCTTTCCAAAATCTCCAAGAACTCATCAAACAACCTCATGGTTAGGGAGAATCGAATTTGGCAATATGGGAAAAACTCACTTTGTTCATGAGCCATTTACATGTTCATACACTTAGGCAATTTTCAGATCAGCATGCTTAAGATAGTTACAGGCCTCTAATCCCTTTTGCACTCATAAATTTAATGCAAACTCTTTGTGCCAAGACCATATTCTATGTGTTCAAGCATTGCATAATGGTTTAATCCCAAAGTAGAAAAAGCATAATGGCCATTTTTGCAAAAGTGAACTTTATGTCAAAATGCAAATCCAAGCAAGTACAGTTAAGATCTCTTTGGCACAAGTTTATGGGCTAATTACACTGATCAAGACTAAGTGGTTCAGCATAGAATGGGGGCCTGTACAGGCTAGAAACACCAAGTGGCCTTTTGTTGCTTAAAGTGTAAGAAACTTGCCATAACAGTGAAGAACTCTCATCTCAGCAAAGATCAACCTAAGCAAACTTTGTCCTCACATTTCACACTTCCTAACTAACCTAAAACACGACCAAACAACCCTTCATCCATCCTGTTACAGAAAATCACAGCTTTGTGGCAAAACAGGGCACATTCTGCAACTTGAATCCCACAACTCATTTCCATCGTGCATCTTGGCCAAAACCTGTTCAAACACTTTCCTTACCATCAATCCAAACTATCCAAAGCATTAGAAGTGAACTGTAACTCATCTAATCAGTTTGGCCATTTTCATTTCTTCCTCTTGCAGGTTTACTTCTGCAGCTTGATACAGAAGGTTTCAAAGCATACCAAGTATTGGAATAGCATCCTCACACTTCAAGCAAGCTGTACAAACCACCATCTTGCCCTGAAAGCTCTTCCATTGCCAGACACGATTCCAACTGAACAGGTATATTCATGAACTTCTAACTCTCAATGTAGGCATTGTTAGCTCTAGGTTTGTGAATAAAAAGTGTTCTACTCTTGCCCCTGAAACTGTACATAACTTTACTTTTCATTTATTTTGCATGAGCTATGAGAATTTAAGGTCTGAACATTGGTAAAAAGATAGGTTAAGATTTGGGAATGGAGAAATTCTCTCTCATTTCTGAGAGTTAGGATGAGTTCTTTACATGTCTAGAATCGTGGCTTGATGCTTAACATTTCTTATGTTGTAAGTTTGTGCTAAAGGTCTAAGAATCCAGGTGTTTGAATCAGTGTACAAGCGCGCGTTTTTTGTCAAAGTTCTGGCCAGAGGTTGAAGAAGGTCCTATTGGGCTGGGCTTGTTCTATTTTTCTTATTTACACCTTGCTTTTGCTTTTGAACCTCCCTGGCCCATTTTGAGTTTTGTTTGCCATTTTCATTTTTTTCTTTTTTATTCTGGTTTGTTATTTTTCATAAAAACATAAAAAATACTAAAAACATTTTTTCACATTTTTTTTGCATTTTATTTGATATATATATATATATATATATATATATATATATATATATATATATATATATATATATATATATATATATATATATATATATATATATATATATATATATATATATATATATATATATATATATATATATATATATATATATATATATATATATATATATATATATATATATATATATATATATATATATATATATATATATATATATATATATATATATATATATATATATATATATATATATATATATATATATATATATATATATATATATATATATATATATATATATATATATATATATATATATATATATATATATATATATATATATATATTACTTTTGTTTAGAATATTAGAAATAAAACAAAATACATTCATTTTCTAATTTTATTTTATTTTTATCTTCTGAAAACATTTTATACAAAATATATTTTTTTTTATATAAATATTAAATATTATTATTTTTGTATATATAATACATATTTAGTAGATAATACAAATATATATATATATTTATTAGAATATTTAGGACAAAAAATATAAAATATACACATTTTTATTTTTATTAATATTTAATATTAAAAATACCTTTTTTATAAATATACTTCATTTTTATTTTTTTTATTTTTTGTACATAATTATTAAACATTGTATATATTGAATAATTAATACATTTACTTAATAAAATTAGGGATTTGCCCTAAATACATAAAAACTCCAAAAATAATACTTTTTATTTTGTTTATTTGACATATAAAAATACCTTTTTTTTTTACATATAAAAAAACATTTTTGCATCTTGCATATTTTTTCTTATTCTATTTAATTTGTGCAATTAATTACCTTGTATAATTCCAAATTGATGTAATAGTCTAGGGTTTTAATTCTTGTCAAAATACCCCCATTTGAACATTTGTACCCCCCCTTCCCATATTGTGTTGTAATAGCTTAGGAACTTTAATTTTCGCACTTTAAAGTTTTCTAAATATACCATGATAGAATTAGGGTTTGTATGCAAATAAAAACAACAAAAATAGTTTGACCTAATTTCAAGATAATCAAGCATGAAAATGGACAACACTAATCACACTTGCACCCCTAGGGTATTCCACTTGTTGCCTTCAATAATGGGCCATGTTGCATGTTAGGTCTCTTTGGGCAAAACAAACACAATTCAAATGATCATAGTCCCTCGATGACGCTTTCGAAAAGTTGCCTAAAAATGATCAAGTCCCTTAAAGGAAAATTGCCCAAAGATACTTGGCACCATTGCAATTATGGTCTAAACGATGACCCGCGCCCGTCCCTTTCACATCTTAACACAAGATTGTCCACCAAATGCAATGATGGAATAAAATTGTTAAAAGGGTTAAAACATAGCAAAAAAAATCTTTGAGAACTTTAGGGTAGATAGCTCTTAAGTACTTGTCAACTTGCAAAACAAAAAAACACTTGCCTATTTTTCAAACCATACTTCACAAACACTTTCAAAACAAACTTTCAAAAACCTTGAAACATCTTTTCAAAAAGACAAACACCTTTTGTAAAACATTCGAGTAAAGAATTGTTACAAGGGTAGCCTAGACAAGGCATCTTTTTCAAAACATTTTCAAAACCACACACAAAGCACCATTTCAAACAATTGAAAACCAAGGCAAGTTGATCTAAGCAAGTACCTAAGACCCCATGGATAACCATGGATAGAAAGGGTGCTAATACCTTCCCTTTCTATAATCTACTCCCCGAACCCAAGAAAATATCTCAAAGGTTTTTGCTATGCTTTTTAAACCTTTCCTTAGGATAAAATAAAAAGTCGGTGGCGACTCTTGCTCAACCGAAACATTTGCGAAAACAAACGCAAAACCATAGTCAGTTCTCCCACCGTATCACACAAGTAACTAAGAGCCCATGGATAACCATGGATAGAAAGGGTGCTAATACCTTCCCTTTCTATAATCTACTCCCCGAACCCAAGAAAACATCTCAAAGGTTTTTCCTGTGCTTTTTAACCTTTCCTTAGGATAAAATGAAAAGTCGGTGGCGACTCTTGCTAAACCGAAACATTTGCGAAAACAAACGCAAAACCTCAAGTCAGTTCTCCCTACCATATCACAGAACTGGCGACTCTGCTGGGGAATTATCTTTTTAAGTGGAGTAACCTTAGGGCATAGATCACCCTTTTGCATGACTAATTGTTTGCTTTGATTGCTTTACATTTTGGTTCTCTTGTTTGGGCTTGAAATACTACACCCGGATTTGGGAAACATTCATAGATAGCAATACGTTGTGGAAACTGTGCGGGGTATACCGACACGGTTGAAGCAATAGCTATATTAGTGCGACATATTTGTGAGTACCGGTAACCCTTGAGTTCAATCAAGGAGAGTACGGGGCCGCTGAGTGATGTCACTAAGCACTAATGACCTAGAACCTTACTTGACCATCTTGGCCTTTTATTAGGGGTAGTGAGATGACCGGCTTTGATGCAGTCCGAAGTTGGTAGATACTCGATACTACACTCATTGAGGATTGTTTTCTTGGAATATTATGGTCGCTAGTTAAGTGGCTAAACCAAAACAATGAACATGGAAAACAATCCAATGATATTGAGCTCCTTAGAACCCGGTTACTATTTAGGACAGGTTTTAAGCCAACTAAACTCAAGAGGGTACTTACCTATGAAACCTCATGCAAGCCTGAAACTAGGGTTTTGTGTGAATTGCTTATACATATGTTTGTGCATACATCATGAACATCATAAAGCATCATATGCATCCACTAACCATTTCAAGGGTTTGGATCTTCATCTTTGTTCTTGTTTTCTAGGTCATGGAAATTCTTCGCAGGAAAACTATCCAAGTCAACCTTGTGAGAATCCCTCCTCAACTCAAGGAGCTTACATCCAGAATTCCAGAAAGCTCTCTCTTCAGTGAAAGACATGGTAGACTTCTCAACCTAGTCAACACCAGCATTGAAGAAGACATGGTGAAAGTGTTGTTCCAATTCTTTGACCCCCTTCACCACTGTTTCACATTCCCCGACTACCAATTGGTGCCTACTTTGGAGGAATTTTCTCAACTCCTGAGAATTCCTATTCTTAATCAACTACCCTACAACGGTACGGAAAAAGAACCAAAACCTGAAGATGTTTCTCAAGCACTACACTTGCAACCATCTGACATCAAGGGGCATTGGGAAACTAGAAGCGGTGTCAAAGGCTTCTTAGAAAAATTCTTGTTTGAGAAGGCACAAGAGTGTTGGAATTCTTTGGATCTGCAAGCCTTTGAAGAGATTGTGGCACTCCTTATTTATGGGTTGGTCTTGTTCCCAAATCCTGACCAACTTATAGATGTAAATGCTGTCAAGATTTTCATGTCCAAGAATCCCATACCTACATTGCTTGGGGACATCCTCCACTCATTTTAGACACGAACAATAAGGAAGAGAGGTGTTCTCATGTGATGTACTCCTCTCCTCGCAAGGTGGTTTATTTCTCACCTTCCACAATCTGTTTTGAAGAATGAGCAAGGTTCAAGGTGGTCAGAACGATTGATGACCCTCACACATTCTGATGTACATTGGTGTTCTCGGTCCAGAGAAAATGTCATCATCATCGATCGCTGTGGTGAGTTCCCTAATGTTCCATTACTTGGCATTAGGGGAGGCATTACCTACAACCCTTGTCTAGCTTTGAGACAATTTGGATATGCTCGGAGGGATGGCCCTCATGACATGCTGATTCCTGACCTAGTTTTTGACTTCGACAACGATGCGCAAGGACTTCGCCAAAGATTCATCAGAGCTTGGAGGATGCCTAACAAGGTAGATAGCAAGACACTGGGACACAAGAACTCCATCCCTATTGAGCCTTACCTCAAGTGGGTACGAACCCGCGCCCAGAGTCTTATGATGCCTTACCCTCACATTCTCCCTTTGATCAAAGAGCCTGTTAAGGAAGGAGAGGTTCCATACACCATCCTACATCCTGACATGCCAACATCATGGGAGGAAATGCAGAAGAGTTGGATCCAACTCAAGGAAGAAAGGGATACTTTTGAAGCCAGCTTCTACGCCAGTGAGAAGAAGGTTTTGGAGCTTACCCACCGACTTCACGAGGAGGAGACCCTCAACACTTACATCGCACCAAAGAGGATGCGCAACGTCTTTTTACCTTAAGAAGTTTTTGTAATATTTGGCCCATGGGGCATTTATGTACTGACAAAATTTCTTCTTTTTAATATGACGTGTGTTCTTTTTGTTTGCAACAATTTTGAATTTCTAAATCCTTGAATGCATTACATGAATAAACATATCATTCATCATATGCATAAACAGGTCTTCACACCAAGTTTCCTTATCTTTCTGCTGTTTATTTCAGTAAGATGGATATTGAGCAGACGATTAAAGATCTGCAGGCACAAAACTCGCAGTTTCAACAGCTCCTTATGACCTTGGTGTTGTACCCCAAATTTTGACCTAAGATACCGTCTTCCATCTGCATTATTCGCATTGCAAGGGTTTTCACATATTTTATCAAATTTTCAAAGCAGTTTAAAAATTCATAACTTTTTCGAGTCGGGAGCTGTTTATTTGTTGAACGCTAAATTTATTAACTGATCAAGACTTAAACAATGTTCATTAATTATTTATTATCTTAAATTCAAATAATTGGAATTTATTTTCGATTATTACGTAATTTAAAGATTTATAAATAATAAAAAGATTATTTGAGAAAAGGTTTATTAATTGATCAAATAATGTTTATTAATCATTCATTATCCTAAATTTAAATAATGGGAACCTGTTTTCCGTTATTATATAATTTGAAGGTTTATGAGTAATGAAATAAACATTTGAAAATGAGTATATTAATTGATCAAGCAATGTTTATTTGATTATTTATTTGTTCTAAATCTAAATAGCTGAAATTCTATTTTTTCAAGTTATTATAATTTAGAAGAATTAAAAATAATAATAAAGTAAATGATTGAAGTTATTAATTGATCAATGATATTTATTTATTTGTTTATCATTCTGAATTTAAATGATTGGATTTGATTTTTCAGTCATTATATAATTTAAAGAATTATAAACAATAAATAAATAATTGGAAAGAAAAAGAATTAATTGAGAAATAATAGAATTTTTATTCACTTTATTCTATTTATTACAATTGTCATTTAAATGTTGTGTTATTACAAAATATTTATAAAGACAATTACATAAATGCTTAAAGTAAATAAAAAACTATTTTTCTAAATTCTAATTCTAAATCTTCAATCCAATGCTCTTGTTCGCTCATTTAATTTTACCTGCGAAAACAATTAAAAGAAAGTCAGAATTGAATAAATAATTAAAATGCAGGAAATAAATTTAATGTTCATCATTAAAAGCAATGGCCGGAATCAGTTACTCTTTTTTGCAAATCACGGGATTTCTCCCGGTTCACAAAAAAGAGAGGAATTTTAAATGAATGCATAATTAAAAATAGCACATTTCAAAATCAATTGCATTTTTATCAAAAAGCCCACTGCATATTTCAAATATGCATAAATTCAATTTTGTTCAAAACTGCATAAACCATACAAAACAGCATGTGTAGTTCACAAACAACAAGCCAACGTTAACCTGCAACCACATAGGAGAGATATGCAAGACAAAAGAGATATGCAATTTCAAACATGTGCAGTCTTAAAACTATGTATGCAAGCATATATGTTTCCATTTTTCATCATATTCCAGCCTGTTTGCTTTTTCAGACAGCAGTACAAGATATCATTTTTATGTATCATTTCTGTACTTGAGAGAGAAGAGAGAAGAGGTTCAATTTTGCAGGTTTTGATTTAAGCATGAATCGGGAATAAAGTCAACCACATGTAGAAGCATAGGTGCAAGCATCAGGAAAATATAATAAGATATTCAACCTGATACCAGGATGGGAGGCAACGGTTATAATATTACCAAACTCCTTCAAATATAAGCAGAGTCCACAACCTGTCAAAAGGAGGCCTCCACCACCAAAAACCTTAAAATACATAGCCTGCTTGCATACTGCATAAAAAAGCTATTAAAAACCATAACAACAAAACACCAAGACATCACTACAAAACCTTTCAAAAAACCATGGAACCTGCATAGCACAAAACCATGGAACCTGCATAGCACAAAACCATGAAACCTGCATAGCACAAAACCATGAAACTTGCATAGCACAAAACCATGAAACCTGCATAGCACAAAACCATGGAACAAGCATACTGCTAAACCAACCTGCATATTGCTAAACCATTTCTAAGCATATTGCCAAACCATCCAGCATACTGACCAAAACCAAATAAACACCAAATACCTGCATCGAAAAAACATAGAATAGTTACAATAAAACCATTTCCCCAAAAAATTCATCCTTTCTTTTTCGTTACAACGACACTCATAGTCGTGGGAAGAAAATCAAAGTTCAAAGCTTCATGCCATCGATAGTCCTCTTCAAGCTGCCTGTAACAGAATACCAGTTTAACACGATTCGCAGCTAAAATGCAACTTCAACAAAGACTGAAACAAATTTTGAAACAACAACAACTGGAGTCGAAGAAATTATAAGAAGAATTTGTACCTAATGTAGATTTCCCTCTGGTATTCTTCTACGCATTCGGAAGAGTTTGTTTCAACAATAACCGATACGATTCTCAGTATCGTAGGTAAGCTTTAAACCACCATCATTCCCATTTTTGAATATGCAAACCCATTACTAGCATCATATTTAAAAGCTGAAATAGAACAAGAATCCAAACATTAAAATAAAAAGTGTTAGAAAATAGTGCAGAAAACTTACTAAAGCTTTCCCTAAAGTTTAGCACATCTAAGGTAGCAAGAAATGTTTAATCGACAGTGAAGCCAGATTTTGAGTTTGGTTCGATTTTGGTCTTGTATTAGGAGATGAGTAAGAATTGCGGTGAGAGCGATTAGTATGAGACTATGAAGAAAGTAGCACCGGTAAATGAAACAACAAAGGTGATGGGGTTTGATGGGATGGAAATCTGTAATGGAAATCTCATTAGAGCCATCTGGAATGGAAATCCATTTTTGTTGATAGAATTTCCTCAGGGACACTAATAACAACTCACCAACCAAGTTCTCCATTTCCGATATGATAACACCCAATCCGCCACTGCTTTCCTCCATCATGCCACTCGCCATCGTATCCATTCTTCTTGCTGCAATAATCTCAGTTGTTCACCTCCAAAATCCCTTTCTTTCTTTCATAAACAGCGTCATCCAAACCAATCCGCTACCATCACTTTAACTCCCTCTCCCTCCACGCGTCAGCTTCCTTTTCGACCCTACCCCTGTTCTGCTACAGCAACACGTCAAATCCCTATTTAAACACCGGCAACAATTCGTTCGATAAATTTCAAGTTTATTAAATGTTGCAAGACCAATACACAATCACATAAGCACTGTTAATTTAAAGCCAATTTGAAATAATAAACAAGTTCACAAATCTGCTCCTTCTCTCCCAATTCACGTTTCTTCATCTTCAGCCACTGAATCACAGCAACACGACAACACTACTTGCTTTGCTTTGTTCTCTTCAACTGTTCGGGGAAAATTCTGTTGAATTTGTTATATGTGAAAAGGAATGGAAAAGGTTTATGAAGAGCTCGAGGAAGCGAAATCTGAAATCGATAAACTCAAGGCAAAATTAAGAAGCAAATCAGATTCAGTTGAGAATTTGAAGAGATCTCTTAATGCGCAGGTTAATCAAACGCAAGAGGCAAAGTTGAAATCTGAGAAGCTTGATCATGAACTTCTTCAAAAGGCGGATGAACTAACCGAGGCGAAGAATTTGAATGAAGGTCTCAAAGGAAAGTTGAAAGAACAAGAGTCTATTATCAAACATCTCAGAGGTGCAAATGATAAAATCCGAGTTGATTGCGATGAAAAGATTAAACAGATGGAAGATGGGAATAGAGGTTTGGTATTGGCCTTAGAGGAAGCGAATGACAAGGTAGAGAATTAAGAACAAATGATTTGTCAATACAGAAAAGAAATCGAAAGCTTACCGTTGAGACTTCACCGTAACCCTTTCTGCGACAACCACAATCTTCATCATCCCTCGCTTAATCACCATTTTTCATCAACCTGTTTCAACAGTCGCAATGTTTCAAGTTTGGAAAATCATCAATGCACAGAATTCGTAAAAACTCATAAGAGGTCTACGAAATCACCATCATCTCTGTCATCGAACCGCTCCTCAATTTCCACCACCTTTCATCATCCGTCGAACCATCCTCCAATCGCTATCTCATCGACCAATCTCCAGGACGCGGCCACCGGCGGCATACCCTCAGTTCCTAGGGTTTTTTCGTTTCAGCATGTGTGTTTCTTCCTCTTGGGTCTGGGTCTTCCAACGACCCGGCCCATTTCCCTCACCCAGCTCAATTCTTTTCTTACACTTAAGCCCATTCTCTTTGATAATCCACCCCATCTTTTATTTGGTCTTTAGTTCAATTCTATCTATTTCATTTTTCTTAACTATATTTAATCTAGATTAATTAGTTCCTTAGGAATAACATATATTTTCAATTAGACAATTTCTAATATTTTACCCCAAATCTTATTAGTTTAAGTTTTTAATCAAAATAAGAGATGTAACTTAAAACATTTTTTTAATATTTGACTAATTTTATTAATTTAAACTCTTAGGATTTAATTTAATAACCTTAGTACCTTTTTTTAAATTAGACTTAAGTTAGTAGCATTAAGTTTTAATTTAATTTAAAGAATTCTTAAAAGTAATACTTTTTATTTATATTAAAAAAAGAGGACATAAAAAAATAGAAACATATAAAACCTTAAAAAACATTTCTGTTAATTCTCGTTACCTTTTATCCACATTAAAAATGCGTAAAAAATGAAAACCAATTAAAACTTTTTCTTTTCGCATATTAAACAAAATCATATAAAAATGCATGTTCACATTTAATTTGTTGTATATCATTTATCTCATAATTTTCTGTCAATTATTTCATCGTACTTGATTATTCTGTTTGTGCCAGTCCAAAGGGAATTGTCTAATTTTTGTTGACTTCATGTCCTCAAAAACGATCGAGCGAATACTCTCATTCATTAAAAACTTAGGTTAATTTTCCTCAAATATTCACCTTTCTTCAAAATTTCAACCTTTTCAAGACTTACACCTTTTAAGCCAAAACTTCGACATTAGATCGTCGTACCTTCAAAAAACCTGTCCGTATCCCTTTTTCGGCCAAAACGATTTATTTTTCAATCAAGTGATCAATTTTAAATAAAAAACAGATATTTCAAAAGGTTCCTATAGAGTACTATAGATGCATTGGGTGCTAATACCTTCCCATTGTATAACCAACCCCCGAACCATAAGATCTCTTTTCAAAAACGCCTTGTATTTTCATTACTTTCCAAAAGTATTGTTTACATTGCATATTTAGGGTTTTATTTCGCTCTTTTCCCTTTTCCTTTGGAAACAATAAAGCGCGGTGGCGACTCTTGCTTTTGTGAGACGAATTAATCAATAATTCGATCTCCGATTTACCCCGCTACATTTTTTATCGCTACACTTGGCAAAGGGTCAGAAGGATCTTAAAGCACTGTTAGGGAATAAAGAGCAAGAAAAAGGAAAAAATAAGAAGAAAAGAGTTGGGGTAGCTACACTGGGAAGAAGATTTGAGAATGAAGCTAGGAGAGTTCTTGAATTCCCCTCCACATCTGACGAGGGGACCGGCAAAGGAAAAGGAGCTGCATTACCTTCTGAATCTGAGGCTGAAGAGGAAGAGGTTGAGGAAGATGAAGATTATTCAGAGAAGCAATACTCGCCAGCGGACGACAAATACAAAAACCTGGAGGATAGACTGGCAGCTATGGAGCTGCAAAGGGTTCCCGGATTAGATTTTGAAGAATTGGGATTGATTGCTGGGATTGTGATCCCTCCAAAGTTTAAGGTGCCAACTTTTGCAAAATACGACGGTCTGTCTTGCCCGAAGATGCACCTGAGGTCGTATGTCAGGAAAATTTAACCTCATTCATCCGACAGAAATCTTTGGGTACACTTCTTCCAGGACAGCCTGTCTGGTACACAGCTAGATTGGTTTTACCAGCTTGAGAGGTCAGAGGTGCATAGTTGGGAGGATTTGGCAGCTGCCTTTTATCGCCAGTATCAATACAACGCTGACTTGGCGCCAACCCGTACTCAGCTACAAAGTATGGGGATGGCCTCAAATGAGGGATTCAAAGAATACGCCCAGAAATGGCACGACTTGGCCGGAAGTGTACAACCACCGCTTTCAGATAGGGAGCTAGTTGATATGTTCTTGGAAACCCTATCTGGCCCTTTCTTCAACCATTTGATTGGGAGCTCTTCTGCAGGGTTTACCGAATTGATTCTGACTGGCGAAAGGGTGGAAGCTGGTATTAAGAGTGGGAAGATTCAAAGGGATGCCTCTGCCTCCACAACTGTTAAAAAACCATTCCCGACCAAGAAGGAAGCAGTTGTTATATACTCTCAGAAAGGATTAAGAAGAACTGAGTGTCGGCCGACTGTAGGGGCTGTGATGATTCAAAATTTGTCAAATGATCAGCCTCGTAACAATCAGTCTAGACCTAACCAGCAACGGGTAGAACGGCCACAACGGCAGTTCACCTGCATCAACATGACGCCTGCACAAGTTCTTCCTTATTTGTTGAAGTTGAATCTGACTGGTTTAAAGGAGGCGCCGAAAAACCCTAACACCACATCTCCATACTATCATGCCAATGCTAAATGTGCCTATCATTCTGACAGCGTCGGGCATGACACCAACAATTGTTGGGTGTTAAAGAATAAAATTCAAGATTTGATAGACGCTAAAGAGGTTGAGTTCGACGCCCCTGAGAAGCCGAATGTAATCTCCGCTCCAATGCCAAAGCATGGTCACAATGTCCATGCTGTTGAAGAGGATCTGTTTGTTTCTGCTGTTGATGATCTGATAACCCCACTACTGACAATCAAATTGAATCTGTTGAAGGCTGGGATTTTCCCAGGTTGTAAAGAAGACTGCTACCTTTGTTCCTCCCTACCAACCGACTGTCTATTGCTGAGGATAGGCATCCAACGCCTAATGGACAACCAACAAATTCTTTTCGAAAACACTCCTGTTACTCCAACTCCTATCAATGAAGTTTCAATAATAACCATTTCCGCCAATCTTTCCAAGGTCCCCAAAAGGCCTATTAAGATTACATCCGCTCCGAAGATTGTACCTTTGAAGATAACCATGCCTGGGCCCGTCCCATACAAATATGACAGATCAATACCGTGGAATTATGGTGGAGAAATCTACTACCACGGTGTTAAACAAATTGAGATAACTGAAGAGAGCTCTGACGAAGAAACTACCGACATTGGAAACATTGCCGGTACGAGCAAAATTACCCGAAGTGGAAGAATTTTCTCTCCAGAGATTGCCCCTCCAAAGGCAATCTTTGGACCCTCAGTTGTTCCCAAGGTTATCCCTGCACCAGTAAAACTATCTGCTAAAACGCCAATGATTGAAGAAGATGTTACTCCTGTGGTTGTCCCTTCTCCTGCTGCTGCTGATAAGGGGAAAGGGATCCAAGAAGAGCTCGTCAAGACGAGGGCTCAACCGTTGGTCATCCCTGAAACCTCTAAGAAAGAAATGGAGGAGATTTTGAAAATAATAAAGAAGAGTGATTATGATGTGGTGGAGCAACTGGGGCAAACCCCCTCGAAGATCTCCATGTTAGCTTTGCTGCTTTGTTCGGAGGCTCATGCCAAAGCTTTGATAAGGTTTTTGAAGACAGCCCATGTGCCCCAGGAAACCTCAGCCGATCAATTCCAGGATTGTGTAGCCAGCCTTACCACCGACAACGGCCTGAGTTTCTCTGATGCGGACCTGACTCCGAAGGGAAGAAAGCATAATGATGCACTGCATGTGTCAGTTGAATGCCGAGGAACCACTCTCGCCCATGTCTTGGTCGATACTAGTTGTTCCCTAAACATGCTGCCTAAGAAAGCTTTAGACCGATTGGATTGTGAAGGCTTGGAGCTGAAACCAAGTAATATCATTGTCAGGGCCTTTGACGGGTCTAAAAGAATGGTGCATGGGGAAGTCGACATTCCCATCAAGGTAGGCACTGAGGTGTTCCACTCCACATTCTATGTGATGGACATCCGCCCATCATACTCTTGCTTGCTAGGAAAGTCGTGGATACATAATGCTGGGGAAGTCACTTCTTCTTTACATCAGATGCTGAAATACCCTGTTAAGGGTAAAATCATAACTGTACACGGTGAGGAGGAGTACATGATCAGTCATCTGAACTCCTTTCGGTATGTGGAAGTGGATGGCGAATTCATCGAAACACCCTTTCAACACTTTGAGGAAGTTTCTCCCGAGGTGGCAGTAGCAAAGGCAGTAGCTGAGGTACCCAAGCAGGTGGCCAGGATGGCATCTCTGAAAGATGCAAAGGCTGCAATGAAGGAGGGAAAGAGCTCAGTTTGGGGTCAGTTGCCTGACTTTCCCCACAAGACAGACAAGTTTGGGTTGGGATTTACCGCTGCGGGGCAAAAGGCTATGCGTCGCTCAAAAATTGAAAAGGCACCCATCAAGATTTCTCCTCATGGAATCAATGCTTTAGAAGACGAAGACGAAGAGGGTAACTTTGAAGACTGGATCTTCCCAACCATTGAAGGGGGACTGCACAACTGGGAGGCGAAAGACTTCGTTCCCATTACTTTCATCAATCAGTAATTTATCTTTCGAACATTTCCTGTTGGTCTGTAATAATTACTAAAACAATCTGCACACTATTTTTCACCTCATGCCTTGCCCGGGGCATGTAGGTCCATTTGTAAGGGTTTTGATTCTCTTCATAATCATATGCCATGTTTAATGAATCATTGGACGTTTTTCATTTATAAACTACCGTGTTCATTTTCTTTCCTTTTGCATTTTTGTTTGTTTAAGGATGGCTATCCCTTACACACACCCACACTCACAAATGCAGGTACCCATCCACTCCGGATTCCATGGGCGACTATTCTGTTGTATCATTCAACAACTCTGAAGATTTGGTCAATCGGGCTGAGTATGAAGATGACGAAGATTGTGAAGTACCGGGAGAGCTAGCCAGACTTCTACAACAAGAAGAGAGGGCCATTTTACCTCATGAAGAGTTGTTGGAAACCATCAACTTAGGAACAGAGGAAGACAGGAAAGAAGTCAAAGTGGGTGCCAATCTGGAACCAAGTGTCAAGGAGCGCTTAATACAGCTGTTAAATAAATACGTTGAAATCTTCGCCTGGTCTTATGAAGACATGCCAGGGTTAGACACTGACATCGTGGTTCACCATCTCCCTACAAGAGAGGACTGTCCACCGATCAAGCAAAAAGTCCGCCGAATGAGGCCCGACATGTCTGAGAAGATTAAAGTTGAAGTAATGAAGCAATTCAACGTTGGCTTTCTGGCTGTTACATCCTATCCACAATGGGTTGCTAACATTGTGCCCGTTCCCAAAAAAGATGGCAAGGTCAGAATGTATGTGGACTACCGGGATTTGAACAGGGCCAGCCCTAAAGATGATTTTCCGCTACCACATATCGACATTTTGATTGACAACACAGCTCAGCACAAAGTGTTTTCTTTCATGGACGGATTCTCGGGCTACAACCAGATTAAAATGGCCCCCGAGGACATGAAGAAAACAACCTTTGTTACACAATGGGGTACCTTCTGCTACAAGGTGGTGTCGTTCGGACTGAAGAACGCATGGGCAACTTATCAACGCGCCATGGTAGCTTTGTTTCATGATATGATACATCATGAGATCGAAGTTTATGTAGACGACATGATAGCTCGATCACAAACAGAAGAAGAGCACCTTGAACATTTGCAAAAGCTGTTTGCCAGGTTGAAGGAGTACAAACTCAGGCTGAATCCAAGTAAGTGCACTTTTGGAGTTAGGTCTGGTAAACTTCTGGGATTTATTGTCGGCAACAAAGGCATTGAGGTCGATCCAGTAAAAGTGAAAGCTATACAAGAAATGCCTGCCCCCCGTACTGAAAAGGAGGTTAGAGGGTTCTTGGGACGCTTGAACTATATTGCCAGATTCATCTCTCATCTAACATCTACCTGTGAGCCAATTTTCAAACTATTAAAGAAAGATCAGGTAGTCGAATGGAACGATGATTGTCAAACTACTTTTGATAAGATCAAAGAGTACTTGCTAGAACCTCCCATTCTGATGCCACCCGTCGAAGGAAGGCCGCTGATCATGTATCTGACTGTTTTGGACAACTCAATGGGGTGCGTGTTGGGCCAACATGACGAGTCTGGTCGAAAAGAGCATGCCATTTATTACCTTAGCAAAAAGTTTACCGACTGTGAGACTCGATACTCACTGCTCGAGAAAAATTGCTGCGCTTTGGTATGGGCTGCTCGCCGACTAAGGCAGTATATGTTGACTCATACCACTTTGCTGATTTCCAAAATGGACCTGATCAAGTATATCTTCGAGAAGCCTGCTTTATCTGGAAGAATCGCTAGATGGCAAATGATCCTGACTGAGTATGACATCCAGTATACCACCCAAAAAGCTATAAAAGGGAGTGTACTAGCTGACCATCTAGCTCATCAAGCTATCGAAGATTATCAATCCATGAGATTCGACTTCCCGGACGAGGACATCATGACATTGGACAACATTGAAGGTAACAGACCGTATGACGGACCTGAAAATGGATCCCGATGGACCCTGTACTTTGATGGTGCTTCAAATGCACTTGGAAACAGTATCGGTGCGGTACTCATTTCCCCGGAAGGTTGCCATACACCTTTCACGGCCCGACTTTGTTTCAGCTGTACCAACAACATGGCCGAATATGAAGCTTGCATCTTTGGTCTCAAGGCTGCTATAGACTTGGGGATCAAATCTTTGATCGTATTTGAGGACTCGGCTTTGGTTATCAGTCAAATCAAAGGAGAGTGGGACACCAAACATCCTAATCTTATCCCATACAAAGAACATGTCCTGACATTGTTGCCTCATTTCGAGCAAATCACCTTCGAGCATTTCCCGCGAGAAGAGAATCAACTAGCAGATGCTCTGGCTACAATATCTTCCATGTTTAAACTCAACTGGGATAACGAGGCTCCCCAAATCACCATCGAGCAAATGGATGAACCTGCGCATTGTCATGAGATTAATACCGAAGAAGTAGTGGAACAACCCTGGTTTCATGAAATCAAAAGGTATCTCCAGACTAGAGAATATCCCGAAGGAGCTTCCGTCAATGACAAAAAGTTCTTAAGGAGATTTGCGGCCAAGTTCTTCCTAAGCAATGGCATCCTTTATAAGCGCAGCCATGATTGTGTTTTACTCCGATGTGTAGACAAAGCTGAAGCAGAGTTAATCATGACTAAGATACACAGTGGCACATTTGGCACCCACTTGAGCGGACATATGATGGCTAAGAAGATTCTAAGGGCATGCTATTACTGGTCTACCATGGAAGCTGATTGCCATCAACATTCCCGTACTTGCCACAAATGTCAAGTCTACGCCAACAAGATTCATATTCCTCTTGTTCCTCTCAATGTTCTGACAGCTCCTTGGCCCTTCGCAATGTGGGGCATTGACATGATTGGAGAGATCAAGCCCACGGCATCCAACGGACATCGCTTCATCTTGGTCGCTATTGACTATTTTACCAAGTGGGTTGAAGCAACTTCCTTTGCCTCTGTTACAAAAAATGTGGTTGCCCGCTTCATCAAGCAGAACCTCATATGCCGGTATGGTGTCCCTGACAGGATCATCACAGACAATGATACAAATCTGAACAATACTATGACCACCGCTCTATGCGAACAGTTCAAGATTTATCATCACAATTCATCTCCCTATCGGCCGAAAATGAACGGTGTTGTTGAAGCTGCGAACAAAAACATTAAGAAGATCATTCAAAAAATGATAGTTACCTACAAAGACTGGCATGAGATGTTACCGTTTGCTCTGCATGTATACCGTACCACGGCACGTACTTCAACAGGGGCAACCCCATTTTCTTTGGTATATGGCATGGAAGCTGTCCTACCCATGGAAGTTCAGATTCCTTCTTTAAGGATTATGAAGGATGCCGGTTTGAGTGAAGACGATTGGATTCAGACCCGACTTGATCAACTCAATTTGATCGACGAGAAACGACTCACTGCTGTTTGCCATGGTCAGACGTACCAAAAACGGATGATCAAGGCTTTCAACAAGAAAGTCAGACGTCAAGTATATCAAGTTGGAGATCTTGTAATCAAGCGGATCATCTTGCCGCAAGGTGATCCCAGGGGCAAATGGACTCCTACTTACGAAGGACCGTTTGTGATCAAGAACATATTTTTCGGTGGTGCAATGATTCTGACCACCATGGACGGCAACGATTTGCCACACCCTGTGAACACAGACATAGTCAAAAGATACTACGCATAAAATAACCCGACAAGTCGAAAACCCGAAAGGGCGGCTTGGGCAAAAATGGGCATCCCGGTGAACCAAAAACCCGAAAGGGCGGTTCAGGCAAAAATTAGGGATAAAACAAAAAAATTTGTACACCCGGCAAGTTGAAAACCCGAAAGGGCGACTTGGGCAAAAAAGGGTTTCCCGGTGAATCGAAAACCCGAAAGGGCGATTCAGGCAAAATTTAGGGAATTGAAGCGTATGACTATGTCTCGTCGGATCACTTTAAAGAACAATCTCTTCATCAACAAGCTCCGAGCTTCTGATCAATCCAATCATCAGCGGACGAAGCATTGAATGGACAAGATATTCAGATTTGTGAAGGCTATAACAGAATGGAATCCCATGGAATTGTTACACATAGCCATCTTTATTTTGTATAAAATTTTCAATTTTTTATGACGACATCCTCTTACTAGGATGCCTGTCTCCTTTGTACAAAGATACTCATAAAAAGTTAATACAAATACTTTTCCAAATACAGAAATTTGCTTTGTCTTCCTGTTGCTTTTTACACTTATGTTTTATTTGAGAAACGTCCAATGTTTTGTTAAATAGGCATATGCATTTGAGCATAATCATTTTCTTACAAATCAAGAAAGAGGATTGCTGATAGGTTGAAGGTACAGATAGATATCTTGATGCCCTTTCAGAAGAAATCCCCAGCGGAATTAAACTCTAAATTCCTCAACAAAGTTAAAATCCAGAACTTAATTCCCCAGACAGAATTAAACTTCAGGATCCTCAGCAGAACAAAAGCTTTCTCAAAGCTGATTTCCCTAGCCAAGAGAGCCTTCCAGAACTTAATTCCCCTTAGAGGTAAGTTTCAGATTCCCAGTGGAGCCAAAACTGTTAATCCCCAGCGGAGCTAAACTTCCAACTATCAATCCCCAGCGGAACCGGATTAGTAAGCATTCTCCCTACAGAGATACTTCCCATCAGATTGAAGATTCTCAGTCTCACTCCTCCAGCATGAGTCTCCCAGGTTCTGAACTCCCCAGTAGAGATCATCAGAATTTGCATTCCCCACAAATCACCAAGGATTTTCAATCCCCAGCAGTGGTCCTAAAATCCCTCAACAATTAAAGATCTTGCTCCCCAAGCAATCAGCAGTCAGCAAGGATTTCTCACCCTCAGTAATCAAAGGATTTTCAATCCCCAGCTTCGGTTATGGGTTTATTTCCCCAACATTTGTCAAGGATTTATTCTCCAAAGAAAAATTACATTTCAAGTTGAAAGGTCGTTCGAAATTTCCTTCATCACCTGCTGGAAGTTACGATCATCATCAAAAATTCCTTCATCACCTGCTGGAATTCAAGGTCGTTCAAAATTTCCTTCATCACCTGCTGGAAGTTACGATCATCATCAAAAATTCCTTCCTCACCTACTGGAAGTTACAACCACCGACAGAATAACGGACAACTGAAGCTCCTAAAAATCTGTTTCTCTCAAGAATGAAGACTCTCATCCTTAAAACCTCAGAAGATTGGTATACTCCCAATTTCTGACCCGTAACAGAATGAAGACTCTCATCCTTAAAACCTCAGAAGATTGGTATACTCCCAATTTCTGACCCGTAACAGAATGAAGACTCTCATCCTTAAAACCTCAGAAGATTGGTATACTCCCAATTTCTGACCCGTAACAGAATGAAGACTCTCATCCTTAAAACCTCAGAAGATTGGTATACTCCCAATTTCTGACCCTTAACAGAATGAAGACTCTCATCCTTGAAACCCCAGTAGATTGGCATACACCTGAACTCCTGATATTCCCAACAGAATGAAGATTCTCATTCTCAAAGTGGCATATAACCTGAACTCATAATATTTCCAACAGAATGAAGATTCTCATTCTCAAAGTGGCAGATAACTTGAGTTCCTGATACTTCCCAACAGAGTGAAGATTCTCATTCTTAAAGTGGCATACAACCTAAACCTGAACTTCTTCCAGACAGGAACAAGCTTTTCCCAAAGAGCCTTCCAGAATTCTTATTCCTCAAGCAGAATGAAGACTCTCATTCTCAGTTCCTCAGAGTATTCAGACATTCTCCAGTGAAGATCTCCTCAAGGCAGGAATCCCCAGTAGATTGGCATACAACCCAAACTCCTGATTCCCCAACAGTGGTCCCAGGACTTCTCATTTTCAATGATCAAAGGATTTTCGATCCCCTGTAGCAGTCAAGGATTTACTTTCCCCGGCAGCAGTCAAAGATTTCATTATCCAGGATTCATCTATCCTCAGCAAGACAGCTACTCAGCTTACATGCGCATTCATTACACTCATATCATAAACATTGATATAACATATATTGCATCATACATTTCATGCAACATAACTTTGTGTTTCAGCTAATGTTTTACCCTTTTCAGGATAAGATTAATAAGCTTCAACTTCGACTTCTAAAAACAGTTTATGGATTCTCCAAACACAGATGTTAATCTATCGCTTGTTCAGACTCAACCTTTGAAAACATTTTACAGATTCTCCAAACATGGATGCCAATTTATTGCTTATTCAGACCCCCAGTTCAGAGATGTTCCAAAACATGGACACCTTTCTGATACTCATTTCTTTCACCTACAACAAACATTCCAGATGGCATCTTTAATCCCATCCCCGACAAGATTCTGTTACCCCTCCAGATGGCATCTTTAATCCCATCTCCAAATGGCATCTCTAAGCCCATTCCCGCATCCATGTTTTGACGAGTGCAAATTTACGGGCACTCTAGTGTCCAATCTCCTTTTACCTTCGAGACGCGAAAGGCAA
Organism: Vicia faba; assembly: GCA_948472305.1. Classification (NCBI taxonomy): domain Eukaryota; kingdom Viridiplantae; phylum Streptophyta; class Magnoliopsida; order Fabales; family Fabaceae; genus Vicia; species Vicia faba. Next base: position 274,771 of record CATIWC010000860.1, on the reverse strand, counting down.
ACTTGCCAATATAACTCTTCAGGTGCAAGAAGATTGAACAGAGGCAACTTTTGTACCCCAAAATTTGCTCTCTCATTTCATTAACATTTTCTCACCACAAGACTCTTAGAGCTCAAGATCAAGTTAGGATTTGCTCTGCTCAAGACCCCTCCTTGCATTGTTGACCCAAATTAGGGTTTGAGTTTGCACAAGGATGTTTTGACCTAAAATGACCAAAGTGACTTTCATGCTTCATGTTGGACTCACAAGTTTATCCATACCAAGTTTCAAGCCTTGATTCCAATCTTTGCCCAGTCAATTGAACAGTTGACCTGGAAATCAGCTGTATTGGGGAAAAAGTCAATTGTGGCCAATTGACAGTCAAACCTCATTAATTTTGACCCACATCAACATTATGAACTCGCATGAACCGTTTGGTCAAGTTTGGATCACAATTCCACAAGAAATTTGATCAGATCACCAAAAGGGCAAAATGGTCATTTTTAGGGTTTTGACTGCACAAAGGCAATTTTTGACTGTTTGACCTAACCAATGGCAAACCAAGCTCACATATGGACTCAAGGACTCAATGGCATTGTCTTGACCCATTCAACAAGTTCAAAAGATCTCAAATGCATAGGATTGATAGATGAATTTTTCAGTCAACTGATCAAAATTTGACTGTACACTGAAATGTCAAAACTTTGACTTTTTGGTCAAAATCAAGTGTCAAGGTTCATTTTTCATCAAGACATGTCAAATTATGAAACTTGTTCTTCAAGAAACCCAAAATTGCAAATTAGGGTTTAAAATGAAGAAATTTCATAACTTAGAAATTTTCTAAGTTATGAAATTTCCTTATTTTTTCCTAACTTTGTCCCATTTTTTCACCAAGATGAAAATGGATTCAAATAAAACTTGAAACATGAAAGTTATAGTCCATTGAAAAATCTACAACTTTGATTCAAAAAGTTTCCTCAAAAGAAGCTTGTATCTCAAGTTATGATTTTTGGAACAAGGGTGCAAAACATTTTTAACTTAGAGAAATTTTGCCCTATTCTAGGCAGGATTTTTGTCCAACTTCTTGGCCATTTTTCACATGGTTCCACTTGGAGTTTCAAGATGAATTACAAAGATGGATTGTAGTACACATTACAAGCTTTCCAAATTGTCCAAGAACTTCTCAAACACCCTTGTGGTTAGAGAGAATCGAATTTGCAAAGTTGGCCAAAACTCACTTTTGTTCATGGCCAAGGCATGTTCATCACAACTTGCATTTTCAACTCAGCATGGTTTATGCTAGCTTGCAGGCCTCTAAACCTATTCACACTAAATAATTAAATGCCTAACCATTGTGTTAAGACATTATTTCACCCATTTGGACAATACATGTTAAATTATCCCTTAATTGGAAAAAGCAAATTTGCCATTTTGATAAAGTATCACTTTATGTCAAATTCAAAATCCTTGGACATGGGGGCCAGATCTTAGAGACAAAATCAAATCCACAAATTTTTGTTACCAAGAGCAAATGCTGCAGCATGCTTGAGGGGCTTGGACAGGTCTATAACACTTACACACTTTCTTTGCTTCAAAAAGAAAAAAACATTGCAAAACTGAACCATCTTTCATTCCTGTAAACAAAAGCTTAAGCAAACTTTGTACACATCTTCCATACACCAAAACAAGCCTAAAATACGATTCATTGATCCCTCATACCTCCCAATACTCAGAAACACCATTTTGCTGCAAAAACAGGGCATCCCTGCAGATTGAGTTGCACAACTCAGTTTGCTCGTGCACTTTGGCTAAAAACCTTTCAAACACATTCCATATCATCCACTGAAACTATCCCAAGCCTTGAACTCAAGCTGTAACACTCCTAACCATGTTTGCCATTTTCACTTTCAAGCTGTGCAGGTGAACTTCTACAGCACGATACAGGCAGTTTCAAAGCAAGCTAGATACTTGAGAAGCTTCCTTGGACTTCAGGCAAGCTATACAGAAGTTCAAACTCCATTGAAGTTGGCCACATTGTTGTACACGATTCAAGGTGAAACAGGTAAAACCATGGACTTCTATCTCTCAATCTAGGAAGAGTTAAGCTTAGGTTTGTGAATGAAACATGTCCTACTCATAGCCCTGAAGCCATACATATGATTACTTTTCATTTATATTAAGCATGCTGTGAGAATTTTAACCATGAACATTGAAGAAAAACTAGGTCAGAAATTAGGGGTGAAGAAATTCTCCCTAGTTTCTTAGAGTTAGGTTAAGTTTTTTACATATTTGGAATCGTAGTTTGATGCTCTATAATATTGGTGTTATGAGTTTTGCATAAAAGTCAAGGAATCAGGAGTTAGCTTTGGTACAAGAGGCGCGCGTTTTGTTATTCAAACAGAGCTGGAGGTTGAAGATGATGGCTTGGGCTGGGCCTGCGTCATCCTTACTTTTTGCACCCCCCTTTTCCATTTGCACCCCCTGGCCCATTTGATTAAATATTTGTCATTTTTGACTTTTTATTTTTTATTCTGATTTCATATTTTTTGCTTAAACATAAAAAAATCCCAAAAATATTTTTCCACATTTTTTATATTTGTTTGGCATTTGTTTCATTTTATTAGTATATATATGTAAATAATATAAATACTTTTTACTAAAACCCTAAAAAATAATATAAAAATTATATTTATTTTCAGTTATTATTTTTATTTACACCTTGAAAATATTTTCTTAAATATACATTTTTTTTTCATATACATAAATATTTAATTTTATCTTTTTATATTTAATAGGTTTAGTAAATATATATATATATATATATATATATATATATATATATATATATATATATATATATATATATATATATATATTGTTCTGGACTGGGCCCGACAGGCCCAAAAGCATTACTAAAGCCCAGTCCAAAGGGACTCACTAAGGACGGCACTAGGCAAAGGGGATCGCGTCATGCCCGACACCCTAATGTCCACCTCGACATCTCGATGTCCAGCCCCACGCGGTGAAGTCATGCTCGACACCCTGTCGTCCGGCTCTGTGTCCTGACGTCCAGCTCGACACTCGCTGTTCAGCTCGAGGTCTTGGCGTCGAGCTCGGCACCGGGCTGCGCAGCTCGACATGGTCTTGAGCTACCTGGCTAGGGCAGACTCAGTCCACCGTTGCCCCAACGATACTCCGGAAAGACCGCGTCTCCGTCCGCCCGCACTTCACGCAGCACATCCAGGAAGGGGACCACGTGCTGGTCCCCACTACCCACGTAGAACCTGGCAGTTCCTCCATTGGGCCAAATCCGCCCGGCCCAATGAAGGAACCTTGGCCCAGCGCTGGGGGCTATAAATACCCTCTGTTTCCAGAGGGTCAGGTATTCATCATTCTAACCTCAACTCTATTATCTGCTCGTACTCCCACTGACTTTAGCATCGGAGTGCCTTGCAGGTACCCCCCCCCCCCCCCCCTCCTCGTTCAAAAAGCCTTCAGCTCGGAGTAAGCCGTGACGGTCCAAACCTTCTGATCAGGTCAGATCAGTGGCGCCGTCTGTGGGAAGAAGCTTCCCCGTCTAACGAACAATTCCAAAGACCAAAGCTCAATCCATTCACTGTCATGGCTGATCCAGCTCGTGAAGAACAGCACACCCGCGTCCTCGACACCAACAACGGTCCCGCGGACAAGAATGGGCACCTGGACAATCCCAGTGATGCCGGCCACAATGCCGTCCCCGTGACAACCGCCCCTGGACCTTCCACCCGCAGGGACGGGAACACTGCGTCCTCCTCGACAACTCCTCCAAGACTCGAAGACGACCCGGAAGCCCTCGCCTACCGCAGAGCTGCCCGGTTCCATGAAGTCCCAGTTCCTGCCGGGGCAGATGCCACGACTCAGGCACTGTTCGCGGCCATCAACCAAACAAATTATCTCCTATTTGCCCAAGGAGAAAGACTAAGGGCACTTGAAAATGATCGACGCCCCCCGAGGAGACATCAAAGGCCACCATCTCCACCTCCTCGGGTCGAAGAAGTTCGACACCCTACTCCCCCGCGGAGACATTACAGGGAGAACTCTAGGAGCCCCTCTCCCCCACCAAGGCAGAGGCGCCCCCAATATGAAAGACAGCCCGTCATCCCTACCGAAGAGCCCAGTCGCGACCCATCAAGGCACGACAGGAGGCACAACAGAGACGGGCGTGTGACCTTCAACCACCGAGCATCACGCTCGAGGGAATCTCAGCACGACCAGCGTGCCAGACATCACTACAGGACCCCTTCTCTTTCTCCAGAAAGGAGCGACGAGGACGACCCCCGCGGTCCCCTGTCGCAGGCCATCATGGACGCACCCATTCCCCCGGGCATGGAGAAGCCCCCACATCTGAAGGAGTATGATGGAGTGGCAGACCCAGTCGACCACATTGACGGGTTCGAGGCCATGCTCCACTATCACAATGTCGGGGGCCCCATCAAGTGCCGTCTCTTCCCCACAACTCTCAGGAAGGCGGCCATGGACTGGTACAAAGGACTCGCCCCGGGCTCCATCACCTCGTGGCGGAACTTGAAGAACCAGTTCATCAGTTCCTTCACAGCTTCTCGTCGCCACCCGAAGACCGAAGCAGCCCTCGAGGCCATCATCCAAAGACATGATGAGACCTTGAGGGAATTCATCAACCGCTTCAACCGGGAAGCAATACAGGTCCCCTGCGCGGACCATATGAAAAGATACTTGCTGGAGAGAGGCCTCCTCCCCGGCACAGAATTCAGAAAAGCTGTGGGTATTGAGCCACCTGCAACTTTTGATGCTCTCCTCGACAAAGCCCGAGCATACATGGACTACGAGGAGAGAGAAGCTGCCAACAGGGCACGAGACTCCAGAGCTCGCAATCATGGCAGCAGCTCGAGACAAGACCCTCCTCCCCGACGGACCGGAGAGAAGAGGAAGGAAGATCGACCCCGGGAGGTCCGGGAACAAAGGGGCCCCTCGGGCCGTTTCACCGAGTACACTCCGCTCACGGCTTCCCGCGAGCGTATTCTGGCGGAGTGTGCTAGTACAGATTTTAAAGACGGTGGCGTCAAGCGTCCCCGACCAGCTCCTGCCAAGCCAGGAGTAGACAAAAACAAGTACTGTCAGTACCATAGGAGTCATGGTCACTTGACAGAGGACTGCGTCCACCTGAAGGATGCCATTGAAACCCTCATCAAAGGAGGGAGACTTGCACAGTACAGGCGAAACGACGCTCCCCGTCGTGAAGCCCGCGAGGCAAAGGAGCCCGAAGAAGATGCCCGACCATCTGACGAGTCGGTGCCAATCCAGACCGCCTTCTCGGTAACCAGGCCCGAGGATTTCGAACTTCCCGAGCTCCTGCAGGAGCCCCTGACGACACACAGCAGGTGGGAATACTTCCCCTCCGCCATGGTCATCAACGGGGGCGGGTTCAACGACCTCACCATCAACTCAGCCAAGAGGAAGTTGGACGAACTGGTCGACAAAGCTCCTCCACAAACTGTGACTTTCGAAATGGTGAGGGGCAGATCAGAGCCTATCACCTTCTACTTGGAAGAGCTCCCCGGCGGAGCACCGAACGCAGTCATCCCCTTGCTGATAAGGGCAAAGATGGCCAATTTTGACGTGCATCGCATCCTGGTCGACGAAGGGAGTTCCGTCGACGTGATGTACACCCAGCTGTTCCGGACCTTACAACTGGACGACTCCCATCTGTCTCCATATATAGGTTCGGACCTTCAAGGCTTCAACGGCTCGACGTCCAAACCTTGGGGATATGTCGAGCTCCTCGTGACATTCGGGGAAGGAACTGCTACAAGACAGGTGAAGGTCCGCTTCCTCGTCATTGACTGCCCGTCCCTGTACAATTGCATCTTGGGGAGGCCGACATTGGCGGAGCTGACAGCGGTCCCCTCAACTGTCCACCTAAAAATGAAGTTCTATACCAAGAGGGCGAGGGTAGCCACCATCCAGGGCGACCTCGCTGCTGCCCGCAGGTGCTTCAACGCCGCTTCAAGGGGACGGGATACTGTCGACGTGGGTCCCAGCACAAGGCCCATCAAGAAGACAAAGCAAGAGCCCGACAGAGCATCTCCCGAGGTAGAAGTTCAGAAGGCTCCACCAAAGGTCGACTCCATAGCCCTCGACGCCCGCTTCGACCAAGACGAGCCGGCCAGCAGCGAGCAAATCCCCCTCCGACCTATTCCGGACGGCGATTTCGAACTCGTTCCCCTCGGAGCAGACCCGACCAAGGGAGTGAAGATTGGCAAGGACCTCCCCGACTTGGCCAGAAAGCAAATCAAGGCCTGTCTGCGCGAGAATGTTGATCTCTTCGCCTGGAGCGCTGCAGAGATGCCCGGACTCGACCCTGAGGTCGCCTGTCATCACCTCGCCATTGATCCAGCCGCCAAGGCCGTAGTACAACGTAGGCGTAGGCAGTCTCCAGAAAAAACGGAGGCTGCTGAAAAAGCTGTAAAAGACCTCTTAGAGGCAAATTTTATTTCTGAAGCCCGGTATTCCACCTGGCTGTCAAATGTTGTACTTGTCAAAAAGAATAATGGAAAATGGAGAATGTGTGTTGACTATACCGACCTCAACCGGGCTTGCCCGAAGGATGCTTTTCCTCTACCTAACATCGACATGCTGGTCGACAACTCGGCCGGCTACAAGACTTTGTCGTTCATGGACGCCTACTCGGGATACAATCAAATCCCAATGGCCCTGGGCGACAAACGCTGCACGGCGTTCATGACCAGCTCGGGCAACTATTACTACAACGTAATGCCCTTCGGACTAAAGAACGTCGGCGCAACGTACCAACGCATGATGAACAAAGTGTTCAACAAACAGATCGGCGACATGCTCGAGGTATACATGGACGACATGATCGTCAAATCTCGAGCAGACACCGATCACGTAGCTCACCTCAAGACTGTCTTCGCCCAAGCAAGACAATGCAAAATGAGGTTCAACCCGGAGAAGTGCACGTTCGGGGTCAAGGCAGGAAAATTCCTCGGATTCTATCTAACAGAACGAGGGATTGAAGCCAACCCCGACAAGTGTCGAGCATTCGCCGACCTCCCGACTCCAACGTCGAAGAAGTCGATACAGATCATGAACGGCATGTTGACGTCACTATCACGCTTCGTTGCGAAGTCCGCTCAGCACGCCCTACCCTTTTTCAAACTCCTTCGAAAGGAAGCAGCCTTCGAATGGACCGAGGAATGCGAACACGCACTTCGCCATCTGAAGCAGAGCCTGTCTCAACCGCCCGTGTTGTCTCGACCAGATGACGACGAGCCACTATACTTGTACTTGGAAGTTTCAAACGAAGCCATCAGTGCAGCTCTTGTCCGCGAGACTCCTGACGGGCAGAAACCTGTCTACTTCACGAGCAAAGCCCTACAAGGCCCCGAGAGCAGGTATCAACAGATAGAAAAGGTTGCTCTGGCCCTCGTCAACGCTGCGAGGAGGCTCAGACACTACTTTCTAGCACACACCATCATCGTGCGAACCGATCAACCGGTGAGGCAACTCCTGGGTCGGCCAGATATGGCGGGCAGAATGCTGAAGTGGTCCCTAGAACTCTCTGAATTCGACATTCAATACGAGAGCAGGAAAGCCCTGAAAGCACAAGCCCTGGCCGACTTCGTCGCCGAGATGACCCCTAACGACATTCCCCCGGGAAAGGAACACAAATGGACCATCTTCGTCGACGGAGCCTCCAGTGCGTCCGGAAGCGGCGCGGGGATCCTCCTCGAAAACGAAGAGGGTGTGGTAATCGAGCACTCCTTGGTTCTCTCCTTCCCGACGTCAAATAACCAGGCAGAATACGAAGCCCTGCTCGCAGGACTGAGACTAGCCGAGGACCTAGGAGCCCGTGAAGTTCAAATTTACACCGACTCCCAGCTCGTCGCTTCCCAAGTACAGGGAAGCTACCAGGCCAAGAATGACAACCTCATTGAGTACTTGAACTTAGTCAAAAAACACATGGCAAAGTTCGTACGAGCAGAAATCTCTCACGTTCCCCGCGAGCAAAACATGAGGGCGGACATATTGTCCAAACTCGCGAGCACACGAAAGAAAGGCGGGAATAAATCCGTCATCCAGGAATCTCTGGCACGACCGAGCATCGAACCACCCTCAACTACGGTCGAGGTCCACGCCATCGGGGACGCCACGTCTTGGATGACCCCGGTCTACAATTTCCTAACGAAGGGAGAACTTCCGACGAACCAGGCCGACGCTGCCATAATAAAGCGGCGAGCATGTTCCTACGTTGTTCTCGAGCAGAAACTGTACCGAAGGGGATTCTCCATTCCCCTCCTGAAATGCATTGACGAGTCCTCCATCCCCGACGTGCTGCGGGAGATTCACGAAGGCATCAACGCCCAGCACATGGGCGGTAAATCCTTGGCAAGGAAAGCCCTTCGAGCAGGGTACTACTGGCCGACGATGCAACAGGACGCCAAGGAACACGTGAAAAAATGTGACAAGTGCCAGAAGCACGGAGATATGCACCTCGCCCCACCACACGAGCTGAACACATTGTCGTCCCCATGGTCGTTCGCCTGGTGGGGCATGGACATCCTCGGGCCCTTCGTGCAAGGGACCTATCAGAACAAGTTTCTAATCGTCGCCGTGGATTACTTCACGAAATGGATCGAGGCCGAGGCACTCGCAAAAATCACCTCACACAACATCCTCCGTTTCTACAAAAGAAACGTGCTCGCCAGATTCGGAATTCCGCAGGCACTGGTGACCGACAACGGTACCCAGTTCACCGACCACGGATTCCGAGACTTCGTCACCAAACTGGGGACCAAACAACACTTCACGTCGGTCGAGCATCCTCAGACCAACGGGCAAGCCGAAGCCACGAACAGAGTCATCCTCCGAGGGCTCAAACGTCGACTCGGCGAAGCCAAAAGAGGATGGGTCGAGGAGCTCCACAGCGTCCTGTGGGCATACCGCACCACACCCCACTCAACGACGGGGGAAACACCGTTCCGACTGACCTACGGTACCGAAGCCGTCATCCCGGTCGAAATCATGGAACCATCCCGTCGAACGGAGGAGCCCCTCGACGAAGAGATGAATGACGAAGCACTAAGGGATGAACTCGACCTGGTCGAGGAAATCCGATCGGGGGCTGCCCTGCGCGAAGCCACCCTAAAACAACGAGTGGCTCTACGCCACAACGACAAGGTCATCAAGCGCGAGTTCGAAATAGGCAGCCTGGTACTACGCAGAAACCAGAAAGACTCCCGCGAAGGGAAGTTGGCCGCGAACTGGGAAGGACCTTACCGCGTCCACGGCACCACGGGTACCGGGGCGTACTACCTCGAGCAGTTAGACGGAGAGCCATTACCAAGACCCTGGAATGCTGCTAAGTTGAAGCAGTACTACAGTTAGAAACTGTCAACACCTAGGACCCTCGACCAAAAGCAACCACGCTCGGGCAACGAGGAAAAACGTCCAATTTCGTTTAAGGCTAAGGTACAGGCCCGACACACGACCAAAATGGCACGGCATCGCGTGGTAGACGTTGACGATCGATAGTGCCCGACGTGGACAGCTGTACCGAGCCCCACCGTCGTCGTACCCATAAGGCAGAACACCCAGCTCGCGATGGGCAGTTCACGCCAAGGGCGAATCGTCCCTACGGGCTCCACGCCCGACTGAGTAACCTCGCTCCGAAATGCCCGACATTCCGTCAAGAATAACGGGACATCTACAAGGGTCAAAAGAAAATCTCTCCCCTCGAGCGCAACACTTAAGCAACCCCGGCCAACCAAAATAGGGCCGAGATTGTCGATAAATGGAGACGAGCATATTCGCTCGCCAAATCAAAGCCACCCACGGGCACTCCTCGGGCCCGGGACTTGAGCTAAATTCATACAAGCATGTGAGTTCATACAAGGGCAGAAAATCCAAAATAAATAACAGTATAAACGCCCGAAGGCAACAAAGCAATATTAAACCGACCAAGAAGGCCGGCGGTGTTCAAAACATGCAATAAACGGGCACGCAGGCCCAAAGAATACGAATACAAATATCAAGGGCACGCAGGCCCGCTATCCAAAGAATACAAATATCAAACTTCCACATTATCATCATTGTCGACGCTGGGAGAGTCGGGCGGAGGAATGATCGCGCCACCTACAACCCGGTGTGTATGACCGATACCCTCGGTGACCAGGCCAGGGTTTAGCAATGAGAGCTGGTCGACTGCAGAATTGAACCCGTCTTCCAGAGCACCGACGCAGTCCGCCTCGAGGAGCCGGATATGGGCAATAAGCTCAGCCCGACTCTTCAAAATCACTAGGTCCTCGGGCTCATCTTCGGCAGGTTGCTGAACAGCATTCAGTTCCTCAACCTATTTGCCCAGGCGTTCGACTTCAGCAGCCAAGCGATCACTGTCGGTCCGGAGCAACTCCCCTTCCTCAGTCAACCTCCCCGACTTCTCCTTTTCCAAGGTCAGCATCTCCCTCTCGGCATCAAGTATCGCGGTCTGCTCTCGGAACATCCCCTCGGAGCGTTCCAGAGCGACCTTCAACTTTCGCGAGCTCGCAGTCAAGGCCGCCTTCTCCTGCTCGAGCTCTTCAACACGAGCAGCATCCCCTGCATCCTCAGATAACACCAGAGCCATTTCGGCCATTTTAACCAGCCCGTCCACGCTGGCGGCCAGATAGGCCTTCCTTTCCTCCTTACTCATCTTCTTTATGGCCTCAGCTTCATGAGCGACCACTGTCGGAGGGAACCGGTCGAAAAAGCCCGCCTCCTCGAAGCAAGGAGGGAAGGCAAAAGATTGAACAGCTCCGGCATCCTCCCCGACAGTCGAACCGCCTTCCACGCGGGTCCTCTTCCTCTGCGTCAAAACGGCGCTGGGGTCAATCTCCTCGACCTCTGGATCTGACGCTGCTCCCGAGCTCGACGTCGAATCCACCCTCACCGGCTGAGGAGCGTTCAGACTTGGTGGTGGTCCCATTCTCGTCGTCTGCGGGGCCTGCACGACCCTCTTGCCTCGCCTCTGGCCGGTTGACAATTTCAGGAGCCTTTCATGTCGGCTGGCCATCGTACCTGCGCGAAGTAAAGGAAAAGTCAGTATCGAGCAAACCGCGTAAAATAAATGACGAATAAAGAATTTCAAACAAACAACCTAACAGGCGGGCTGCCTGCCTATATGTCGAACATTCCACCAGCGCCTTGGTGTCGATCGGGCGAGACTCGAATGTCGGGTAACCGTCCTTGTCGAGGATATCATCCCCTTCCCGCGTAACCCATTGGGCGGGATGAAAACTGTCGACAAACCGGCAAAGAGCCTCGTACGACCGCTGATCTTCCGGGCACATGTCCCCGACAGCGGTATGGAAATAACCTGTCCCATGCTCGTAATGTCGGGACATCCAGTACACCGGGAACTTAGCCCGACGTCCTAACACGGGGCTCCCGTCGTCGGCCACCATCGCTTCCCCCGTCGTCATCGCTGACTGGCCCTTCCTCCTCGAAGAGGGAATCTACAGCAGAGTCGGTAACAGGGCGTACCACATACCACTTGTCCTTGAACCCCCTCACGGAGTCCATATACATCCTAAACAGTCTCCTCGACTGCTTCAGGGACACCCAGCTGTGCTTCCCTCCTCGGGACTGACGCTGTAGGTGAAAGACCCGAAAGAAAAGAGGGATGGTCGCCCCTATCCTCAAGTAGCGACACGTCAACTCAAACGCCCGGATGAAGGCGAGAGAGTTTGGGTGTAGCTGGGACGGGGCCAGCTCCAAATGCATAAAGACTCCGGTCTGAAAATCTGTGAACGGCAGCCGCAGCCCTAAATCTTTAAACGCGATCTCATACATCGCAAAGCTGTAGTCCGGGTACATTGAACAAATTCTTGCATTGGTCGACGGAAGCATGACCACGAAATTCTGCTGGAAGTCGGGCTGGTCCTGACCCTCTTCAATAGCGGTGAATGGATGTCGGTCATCCCGACTGTATATCGACGCTGTCCCCCGAGGCTCGACACCCACCCATTCCAGCGATGGGTCGGTCACGGTATCTATAAGGTTGGCCGACTCGTCGGCACTCTGTTCTTCGCGATCACGACGACCGGAGGAGCTCGGCTCATCCGCCATGGTTACCTGCAGAGCACGGGAAACCAATCAGATTGAGCATGAAGTCCTATGCTCGACATAATCATGTCGTCCATACACTACTACACAAGTCCGTTTTCACAAGTGGATGTCTCCCCGACTCTCCTGAACCCAGTGTTCTTCCTCAAACCAACTGCGCGGCCACTCTTCAAGCATGTCGACCCGAGGTATGAACATGGCGAGCCGCACTATGAAGCCCACGGCCACGACCATAAACATACCGGGCACCGCCATGAATCAGGCGCCCCGGATCATGAAGACCCCGAGCAGCTCTGAAGTTTTTCACTTAAAACTATGAATGTGTCGGCCACGAGTATGCGTTTGCCGATCCTAGACATGAATATGTCGGGCAAAACACGAATCTACCGGGCTAATCCCACGCGCACGATCCTAAAACATCTACAAATTCCAGGAATCATGCATTCTAAAACGGAAAAATGAGGAAAGTAGATCACTTACTTGGATCAAAGTTGGGATTTGGCTGAGAGATGAAGAATCTGAGACGGGAAGTCACAACTGGGGAAAGTGTTGAGAGCGGCAACAGAGAGAGCACGGAGAACGGAAAACGTATTATGGGGCCCAAGGACCCTATTTATAGGGATGACGTGGAATACCAAACGTCACCTCGTTCAACCACGGACTCCATCTCCTCGACGCACTGCTCCCAACGCAATGATGGCCCTACCCCCCTAGGGTGGCGGCACAACTCCCGAAAGATGCCTCGTGTGCTCGACCGGCACGCCCGGTACGGGTCCTCCTCGCATCCACCGCCGAGGACGTCCCCGAGCACGACACGAGGAGACCCCCTCGAGGGTCCACACCTCCATCCCGGGCACGAGACCTCAGCGACGGAACAACTTGGTTTCAAGTCATGGCTCCTCGCGAAGGAACCACGACTTGGGGGGCTCCTGTTCTGGACTGGGCCCGACAGGCCCTTTACTAAAGCCCAGTCCAAAGGGACTCACTAAGGACGGCACTGGGCAAAGGGGATCGCGTCATGCCCGACACCCTAATGTCCACCTCGACATCTCGATGTCCAGCCCCACGCGGTGAAGTCATGCTCGACACCCTGTCGTCCGGCTCTGTGTCCTGACGTCCAGCTCGACACTCGCTGTTCAGCTCGAGGTCTTGGCGTCGAGCTCGGCACCGGGCTGCGCAGCTCGACATGGTCTTGAGCTACCTGGCTAGGGCAGACTCAGTCCACCGTTGCCCCAACGATACTCCGGAAAGACCGCGTCTCCGTCCGCCCGCACTTCACGCAGCACATCCAGGAAGGGGACCACGTGCTGGTCCCCACTACCCACGTAGAACCTGGCAGTTCCTCCATTGGGCCAAATCCGCCCGGCCCAATGAAGGAACCTTGGCCCAGCGCTGGGGGCTATAAATACCCTCTGTTTCCAGAGGGTCAGGTATTCATCATTCTAACCTCAACTCTATTATCTGCTCGTACTCCCACTGACTTTAGCATCGGAGTGCCTTGCAGGTACCCCCCCCTCCTCGTTCAAAAAGCCTTCAGCTCGGAGTAAGCCGTGACGGTCCAAACCTTCTGATCAGGTCAGATCATATATATATATATATATATATATATATATATATATATATATATATATATATATATATATATATATATATATATATATATATATATATATATATATATATATATATATATATATATATATATATATATATATATATATATATATATATATATATATATATATAAATACTTGTATATTATATTTATTAGAATACTTAGGATAAAAATACAAAAAATAATACATTTTTATTTTTATTAATATATGACACTAAAAAATACTTTTTTTTTTACAATATACTTCTTTTTTTATTTTTGTATAAATTAATATATATATATATATATATATATATATATATATATATATATATATATATATATATATATATATATATATATATATATATATATATATATATATATATATATATATATATATATATATATATATATATATATATTGTACATAATTAATAAATATTACTATTTATTTAAAAAAAACTAGGGTTTTGCCCTAAATGACAAAAATATTCAAAATTTGACCTTTTTATTTTTGTTTATATTTCACATTGAAAAATACTTTCACATACATAAAAAATCATTTTGTGCATAATACATTTTGCATATTTATTATATTTATTTAAATATTGTACAATTAAATATTTGTATATTCGATATGGTTGTAATAACTTAGATTTTATTTCCTTATCAAATATCCCCAATGCAAACTTGTACCCCCATCCCCATAATCATTATTGTAATAGCTTAGCATTTAAATTTCCGCATTTAAAAGCTTTCAATTATGCCATGTTTAGACTTAGGGTTTGTATGCAAATCAAATCAACAAATAGCTTGACCTAATTCAAGATAAGCATGCATGAAAAACAAACACAATGCACACTTGCACCCCTAGGGTTACTCCACTTGTTGCCTTCAAAAATGGGCCATGGTTGCATGTTAAGTGTCTTTGGCAAAACAAAAACAAATCAAATGATCATAGTCCCTCGATGACGCTATCAAGTTGCCTAAACAAAAATGATCAAGTCCCTTGAGAAAATTGCCAAAGATACTTGGCACTATTGCCTCTATGGTCTAAACGATGACCCGCGCCCGTCCCGTTAACATCCTAACACAAGGTTGTTCACCAAATACAATGGTGAAACAACACTGTTAAAAGGGTTAAAACATAAGAAAGATCTTTGAGAAATTTAGGGTAGATAACTCTTGGTTACTTGACCAAACTTGCAAAACAATCCTTGCCATTTTTCAAAACACACATCACAACACAACTTCAAAACAAACTTTCAAAAACATTGAAACATCTTTTCAAAAAGACAAACACCCTTGTAAAACATTCAAACAAGAATTGTTACAATGGTTTCCTAGACAAGGCATCTTTTTCAAAACGTTTTCAAAATCCACACACACAAAGCACCATTTCAAACAATTGAAAAGCAAAGGCAAGTGATCTAAGCAAGTAACTAAGAGCCCATGGATAACCATGGATAGAAAGGGTGCTAATACCTTCCCTTTCTATAATCTACTCCCCGAACCCAAGAAAACATCTCAAAGGTTTTTCCTGTGCTTTTTAACCTTTCTTTAGGATAAAATAAAAAGTCGGTGGCGACTCTTGCTAAACTGAAACATTTGCGAAAACAAACGCAAAACCTCAAGTCAGTTCTCCCACCGTATCACAGGTTCCTATCCATCCTTTTTATCACTTTGTTAAATTGTCTTCCAAGTATAACTAAGGCATTTGATATTCCTTCATCTGTATCTAGATCACAGTCCTCCTCTTCATCTTCAGTATTGGTAACAAAAGCTATGCTTTTGTTCTTCTTTTTAGATCTTTCATTGATGCTTAATTCAAATGTGTGAAGTGATCCAACAAGTTCATCCACTTTCATCTTGCCAATTTCTTGTGCTTCTTCTATGGTAGTCACTTTCATATCAAATCTCTTGGAAAGATACCTAAGCATCTTTCTCACCAATTTCTCTTCTGGAATTTTTTCTCCTAAAGCATCGGCAGCATATCATTCATAATCATAAGCATATCATTCTATTTCGTAAAAGGGAAAATTTTGGGTTTGTTTTCTATTTAAACTATCTTTCACCATGATGATCTCAAGACAAGAGTTCTTCATATCCTCCAGTTAAAGATGTTTAAATAGGGGCAACTATCATACCCTAAATTTTACCCTGGGTCTTTCACCCGCATCAGCATAACATGATCTCAAGAGTTTGATCATGCATTCCACCAGTCAAAAGCATTCATCAGAGTTTAAATGAAAAACTAGGAGTTATGGGCATTTTATCTGGTCTTGATTCCATTCATTCAGTCGTCTGGTGATTAAGAAGTCAAAAGGCTTTGTTTTTAGTCACAATACATCCTCCATTCCATTGCATCAAAGTTTCAGAGGTCCATATGAATGACAATCAATAGTACTTATTTCATATGTTCCTTTGTAGGTTTAACTATCATTCATGATTGAGATTTAGATGTTAATAGTTTAAGAGTTGACTTTTTGAAATTTAGCTCTCTATTCATATTCATCTGCATCACTACCCTTCATCAACATATTTTAGGAATAAAAGTCAGAAGTCAAAGTTTGACTTCATGGACTTTAATTACTATTTCATTTGCATTTGCTTTCCATTTGCATTATTTGACTCTCATTAACATATATTGGAAGGTAAGTTAAAAGTCCAAGAGTTGACTTTTTACTTTGATCTTTTATTAGTTAATGAGTTTTTTATTATTTGTTTAATTTCAAATGAGTTTTATTTGTTGAGTTTAAAGGCTATATCTTTCGAATAAAACGAGAATAAAAAATTTGAAATAGAATAATGATTATATTTTATTAAGTCTATTTTCATTATTTTCAAAAGTCATTTTTCAAAAGTCGCTTTTTTAATTGGTCAATCCATTTGTGGAGTCAAATTTTCAAGCCAATTCTTTATAAACCAAATTTAAGGTCCATGAGGTAACATTTCAAGCTTTTAAGCCATGTTTAAAACCATTTTTTCAAGCCAAAACTCAATTGATTCACAAGCCAACTCTCATAACCAAAGTCGAGCCAATTTTAAGCCAAGCCATGAGCCATTTTTGCATGGGACCACATACACTCACCTCAATTTCACATTTTGTTGCATCAATAGAAAATACATTCAAATGCACATGATAGTAAAATATTCCAATTTAAAATCCAAACACAATTCAAATTTCACAATTTCATAACAAATAATTCACATTACAAATTCACACATTTCATTCAAAATTCCTATTTTATTTCACATTCATTTACAACAAAGCCACATTTCATCTCATTTTAATTTGATCTCAAATCTTTATCAAGGGCTCACATACAAAGTTCACAAGGATTAACATAACTCACACGGATCATGCTACCACTCTTCCCTCCAAACTCAACAAACTTTCACTCAATTTCACTCTTATTTTCCCTCTCAAAACTCACTAAAAATTTCACTCTTATCGACCTATAAGTATAGCCCCAAACAGTTGCAAGAGAAGAGGAAAAACTATCAGTAACTCTGCAAAAACTTCAAGAAAACTTCCTGCAATCAGATTCACTTCAAAGCTCTCATAGAAGCAAATTAGAGCTTCATATTGAAGCTATAATTATCCTTGAGCTTCAACCTTCATAACATGCTGCAGTGTAAACAAGAGAAACGACAAACAACAATGAAGAAATTCCAATTTGATTCCAAGAAAAGCAGAAAAAGAAGTGGAGTGGAAAAGAGATTGGGAAGCAGGAAAGAGTCAGAAATGCATTACCTGGAGATTCAAACCTCTCCAAAAGATTTAACTGTGTTAATCGAGATCTTCATCCATCGCCAGAAAAGCCATCGATTTCTAAAAAATTCGCTAAGCTCTGGTTGATTTATTTCTGGTTATTTTTCGCCCTTCTCTTTGTGATTCCTTCATATGCATCAATTTTAGTTGTTTTCTCCATGAGTATTTTTCCTAATTCATGTTAGGATTGTGGATTTCCTTTGAATTCTCTTTTGTTTGCCCAAAATTTCTTGTGGTCAAATTATCTTTTTTACATTTAATTCATTAATTAATTTGAAAAAACAAATTGAGAGAGAATTTAGGGAGGGGTGACCAGTTTAGCTTGGCTTAGCTCCCCATGTTATTTTTTACACAATTTCGTTAAGTATTAATTATAATTAGGGTTTGGGCTTTGGAATCTTTGTTTCTCTTCACACCATATATCTCTCTTGCACCCCTTTGCATGTTTTTTTTATAATTTTTTTTATTATATTTGTTTCATTTTATTGTTTTTTGAATGATTTAGTTAATTAGTTAAATTGGTTTTCTAATTAATTAATCTTGCTAATTATATTTTATTAACTTAACTACTTGATTAGATTAATTATTAATCAATTATCTTTGGTAATTAATTCTAATTAGCTTAGTTAATTGATTTATTCATTTTTAATTAATTAATTAAATGGTAATTCACTTTATTACTCGATTAATGGACCTCAAGCCTAGTCCTTTGCTTCATTTTATCCCTTATGTAACAAAGGTATCCCCGTCCCTTGATTGCAATTTCTGGCACCATTTCATGTTGGTTTTTTTGGTTTGTCAGCTTAATTAGATTATACAATCAATCTGTTTCAAACTATCAAAACCTTTTATCAACATCAAAGGGAATTTTCAAAATGCTTCACCATCGATTCAAAACCATTTCACAGTCATTTCAAATCTTTTCATAATCAATTTGAAACACTTGATCCAACTTCAAGACATTTTACACGCATAAATCTTTTTCACAATAAATTTGAAAGACAATAGACCGAGGGATGCACACCTCTTTTAAACCCTTAATAGTCGAGCGCTCGGTGTACACCTTGTTCAAAATGACTATTGGTCTTTCAATCTAAAATACTTTAATTGAACATGGAATAATGGGACAATTGGATGCACATCCATATGAATCTCGAGTAAACGAGGCTTGGTGCATACCTTTCATATTCTGTAAAGACGAACTTTCATAGAAATGGACGAAATAGGACAATGGGATGCACATCCGTGTGAAGCCTTGGGTAAAAAAACGCTCAATGCACACATTTCTCAAACGGTTACCTGACTTTATATAAAATCAACTCAACTAATCAAACTTTTTTCTAGCCTTTGCGCGACTCTGAGAACCTTTTAAAAACGATCATTCTTTTTACCATTTTGACGCAAAACAAACAAACGTTTCATCCTCCAAGAGCAAGAAACAAGCAAAGGTTTGACCACTCAAATACAATCTAAGCACCACTCTTTAAAATCAATCAACCAATGCATGGTTTTCTACTGTGAACTACGTAGCCTTGAGTTCTCCATCGCACCTGAAGTTACGTATGAGCAGGATTTTGTAATCTTGTCAGGCACAATAATAAAAAAACTAAAAATATTTCCTTTCTCTTTTCTAGCATAATAAGTAGAAGACCAACATCACGTTAGCAATCATTCATGAAACGAATTAAATGGGTCATGTTGAGTGCAACGGATGTGAAAGGTGCCAATACCTTCCCATTGCATAACCGACTCCCGAACCTGATCTTGTTACGATAACATTTTTATTTTCTTTCATGGGTTTTATCGATATTTCCCTTTCCTTTGGAATAAATAATATTCGGTGGCGACTTTGTTATATTTCGAACGTGCGATACACTCTGTTATTTTTCACGCACCACGATAGTAATCATGTTATCAACTTTTACAAAAATTTTGTTTAGCCTAGAAAATAGTTATGGTTATACTGATCTAGTGGAGAGAATGATCCTAGAGCTTATAACTCATGCGAATAATGAATATCTTACTAGAATACCCCAGTCAGAGGAAATGAAAAATGTAATGCACAATATGGATAGTAATTCTACTACACGCCCTGATAGCTTTGTGGGATCTTTTTCCAAGATTATTATGATAAAATATGGACTGATGTGATGAATTTAATGAATCGATTCTTTGAACAATGTTGTATCCTTACCAATCTCAATTCAATCAATGTGACTTTGATACCTAAACAACACGAAGAAAATTCTATTGAGCAGTATAGACCTCTTGCACTTGTAAAATTTTCATTCAAAATCTTCACTAAGATCATTGCAGATAAATTGCTCATCTTAACTCCTAAAATTGTTTAACAACACCAAAGAACTTTCATTATGAGAAGACATATTTATGAGTACATTGGGAGTAATTCATAAGCCAATAATATGTTGGACAAGAAATCCTTTGAAGGTAGTATGAATTTGAAGAAAGACATCAGAAAATTCTTTGATACTTTAGATTGACAATATCTTATTAAAGTTCTTGTTCGATTTGGCTTTGGGGGAGGTTTTTCCAAGCCTATTGGTATATAGTAAGGATTGATGTGATCAATTCAGTGAATCTATTCTTTAAACAAGGTTGGATCCTTCCTAATAACAATTAGGTTAATGTGACTTTAATATTGTTGCGGTGCAAAAAACATCTAATCAAGAAAATGCTCGAAAGCAATAAAGTCGCCATAAAAGTTTATTTTTAAAATGGAAAACATTGATAAAACACTAAAGAACAAAAATATGGTAATCGCAACAAAACTTAGGTTCAGGAGTTGATTATGCATAGGGAGTGTATTAACCCTAATATATTTAATTTCTCCTAATTATTACGACATATTTACAAGAAAGGGAATTTTATTTATTTATTATTAGGGTGCTTGACAAGATATGAATCTTGCTCCTACATATCTCCCGACGCAATGGAGAATTCAAAGCTACATAGTTCTTAGTAGCAAAAACTTGTGTGTTGATTGATTTTAAATAAAGAAGTTTGATCGCACAAAGGTAGAAAAAGTTCATAAAAATATTTGCTCGCGCCATGGCAGAAAGAAAAAGAAGTTTGTTGATTGTTATTTTTATGCGGGAGACGAGTATTCAAATTCAAACAAGGCGTACGACCCACTTTGTTATCTCGAGAATAAAAGGATGTGCATCCAATCATTCCCTTTTTAATTCGATTTTAATTTATTTGAAAAAATGAGAATTGAAACAACCAAGTTGTACAACTTGCGTCTAGTAAACTCGATGGTTAAAATAGATGTACATCTATTTACCGATTTTTATTCTTTGTAAATAAATTATTGGTTTATTAAAAAAAGAAAGAACAATACTTAGAGTGACTAAAATGTACTCAGGACAAGTCGTTATTTTCACGAGAAGGACGAGTATTCGAACTTAAACAAGTCATACAACTTGCGTTTGTTTACTTGAGGATAAGATGATATGCATCCAGTTATTCTCTTTTCAAACTAAGTTTAATCTCCTCTTGATTTATTTTATTATTATGTTTCATAATTTGGTAGAAAATTAAATTTGGGATAATCGATTTACAATCACTCTCTAAAAAGGGTTTAGTCGTTGAAAACACAATTAACCAATAAAATATTGACAGACTTAATTCATAAAATACATTTTTTTATAAAAGAAGACTAATTAATTTTTTAAGAAAACAAACTATAATAAGTAAAGAATCAAGTGGATCTTAGAAACATGAAAGCCAAGGGACCAAATGGATATAAGCCTGCTACCAATAAGCTAAATCAAAACTATAATGAATAAAAAAAATATTTTTTATGCATAAATAAAAAGGGAACAAAAATAAAATAAAATAAAAAAGAAAGAAAAACAAACTAAGTTTGGAAAAAGAGAGTGGGTACAATTTTGTTGAGAGGATGTGCATGAAATTCAAGTATTAATGGGCTGTTGAGCACAACTATTTTTTTTATAAAAAAAGCAGGAAACAAAAAAAGGAAAAGGGGTGCGGTGTGTTAGTTTTTTCCCCATAATTAGTGTGCTTTTGAGTCGAGTGAATCAAAACAGAAAACAAAAAGGGGGTGCGCCTACCGAGGGGGTGCAACTACCGTTTTCCAACATTTTTAATCTTTTTTTCATTCAATAACAACACATTTTTGTAGCAACATGGACATTCTTTAGTGAATAACAACAAGGCTACTACAATAACATGAACATAATATTGTTGACAAAAATAAAATAGTTTCATCTCCTTAGTTGGAAGAAATTTCAGGCCGAATTTCAATTTAAGGGGGGGGGGGGGGGGGGGGAAGGCATTTAATACTCCATATCACCTTAGATGCTTTATTAGTTATCAATTGAGACAAATAGAGTAATTAGTAGACTCGTAAGAGATTATCCTTACTCATTTAGCTTGATGTGTAATAGTTGGTACAAGAAAGGATATTTTGTATTATTATTAAATGATCAATTTTTACCAAAGGTAAACTTGTCATGGATATTTCCTTTCCATCCTTTCTTATTCCATTCATTCCACTTTGGTTAGTAAGAAAAAGAAGAAGAGAAAAGAGAAAAAAAGAGAAAAGCTTGGAGATAAAAGGTCAAGGCTTGGATCATCAAGGATTTCATCCCAACTTTCATGATCTTCTTGATTAGAGGTGGGTTCCTAGTTAGCTCTAGCATTGGGTGGGAAAATCCATGATTTTGGTAATTAAGGCTTTGTGTGTTTTGCTTTGATCATGAAAATGAGTGTTGATTTGAATGTTACTTGTTCTAACCATGATTTTTGGTCTTGTTTTAGTGAGAAATGGTGTTGTTTACTGTGGTGTGTGGTAATAGTATGATTTACTAGGTGTTTGTATTGAAGAAAACCATGAAAAATGGGTGAAAATCTTATACTTGTAGGTTTGATCGAATCGGGAATAAAATTTGATTCGAATCAGGAACCACAATTCTGCAGAAATGTAATGCTTAATGATTTGATTTGAATCAGAGAAATACACTATGATCAGTGATTCGAATCAATCCCTTATGGTCAACCACAACACGATTTGATTCGAATCACAATTTACACTTGATTCAAATTAGGAAGGCACATTTTGTTAAAATATTGTTTTCATCATAACTTGAGTTTTGTAACTCAGAATGAGATGCGGTCGGATGCGTTGGAAAACTTGTTCAAGGCTATATCTTTTGGTAAAGAGAAACCATGTTTATGTCTCAATGATTGATTGAATAATAATTGTGAACTATTTGCACGAGTTTCACATATAATGTGCATGCATGTAATAATATAATGCTCATGTTTAATATTAGTACTTTGTATATGAATGTGAGATTAGATGAAATACTAGTAATAATCTCGATGAGAATGACATTGTAAGTTCCAACAGTAGGTTGGCCGGTATAACCGTAAGACCACCCCTTGTGGGCGGTGTTCTAATAATTAGATTAGACGAGCTATGTCCCTAAGAGTAGGTAGGAATGTAAATCTATGAGACCGATCCTTGAGGAATGATATTCCTAATAATAGGCCTACAGGTAAACTCAGAAGACCTAAACTTGAGGCGAGTAGTCTAGTAAGTCTCCGTGAGACAAGACATGGGTGAATAAAATTATGCTTATTGTGCGGGCTTTGTAAACCATAATTAGTGCAAGCTTAGTGACATGCTAATTCGACCATGTGGAGCTGTGATTAGTCGTACACGCTAGATTCCAATCGGATGAGTCATGATTAATAATGGAGAGCTATACACTAAATCCAACTGTGTGGGGTCGTGATTAGTAGTATGACTAAATTCCTTTGGAGCTGTGATTGACATACATACTAAATTCCAATATGAATGGTTGTGGTTAGTGATAGTGTGCCATGTGTTAAATCTAAACCTGAGCGGGGTCATGATTAGTTGTGAGATTAAGTTTCTATCAGAATAGTTATGATTGGTGCGAGTATCTTGCCTCTGATGACGAGCCGTAAAGATACATATATACTAGTATGAGTATCAGACTGAATAATATAGTCAATACCCTAATTGATTACAACGTGGGCTATGTGAATAAATGGAAAGTATGCGAGGACACTATAAGTTTAACCTTAGACCCAGGCTAGATTAATCCGCGTTTAATGTACGTGAAAGGTGATTGATTACATGCTTAGCCCGTAAGTGTAACCATAATCCTAGATGGCTAGAGATGTGTACAGTGGCCGTGACAGGTAATGATCGCTTAGAATTCTCCTATAATGCATGGTTCATTCCCTAATACCCATGGATCGTAGAATGCTGTATAGATTAATCAAGTAGAGTTTAATGATTGCATGTAATCCTTTCAGAGTCGAGTAAACTAATGGGATAGAGGAACTCACTGAGATTATTATCTCACTCCACTATTGTTATTGTTTTTCAGGTAGTTCTTTGCAGGTTAAAGGAAAAATGAATCTTGTTTGGTGATATTTCGAAGACTTTGTTAACGTGATTTTTCGTTATAGATTATATGTAATGAGGATATTGTACATATATCTTAGTTTTTGTTCAAGTACTATTTTATGTCACGTGCTACACATTGTAACTATTTATATGGACATGTACATAATGATTTGACGCTTGTGTTGTATCAGTACCAATTAATATTTTATATAATGTATTTTTTAGATATATATTATACGGGGTGTTACAATGTTATCCGTGTCAGGAAACAAATCAGTCAACTTGGATATCAAGACGACAAGACATATGCTATCTGTCTGAACCCATAATTATATGAGAGTTTTCTTTCTATTGAAGTACACTTCTGTCTTATTTGAAAATCCCGAATATTTGAAAAAATCTGATGCACCAGATATTTCACATACACTATTGGATATTTTAATCAGCACCGGGTATTTTAATTCAATTACCAGATATTTCGTTCGGATTTTTTAAGTCTAACTTGGCACCACAACAACTTGGGCATTAATGAAATATGGGGTGCCAGGTTTAAAAATTGGGGTGCTGGGAAGATTCCTTAAAGAGAAATATATATTTTTGGGCCAACTTGTATGGCCCAAATCCAGTTCAACAGTGCGCTCGTGCTTCCTCTATCTCCCACGCCGAACATCTGCTCCCTTCGTTACTGTCAGTTTTTGGTGATACAGAGCTGTCGCCACCGTTCACGGTGAGTCTCTCCCTGCAAACACAATTACAAACAACGTGAAATTCGTAACGCTCGAAAAGTATTAGATTTTCCTCATCTTCTGGTTCCTCAACCGCTACATCAGTTAAAAAATGTTTGCACTCTTGTCAAGAGTAGTTGTATTAACTTTTCCCGATGCAATTTAGGTGCATGGTGAATTCTCAGATCTAGGTTTTTCTAGAATTTGCAACGAAACTGAGTCTAATAGTACATTTGAATGAAATGGATATGTAGGGTTTAGGGTTTTGTGAAGCTTCAAATTTTGTGTTTTTGTTTGTTTTTTTACATCAAATTTGTTCTTTAAACATAAAATATTCGAAGATGTTGACAATTCTTAGTGTTTGATGCGCAACGATTAACTATGCCTCTTTGTTTCAGTAGATTAGCACTGGCTTGAAAGATGGAATGTTCATTGTAATTCAGTACATACATACACCCTTGGATAGTTGTTTCTGATTCTTGATTGTTTTTGTTCTTTGTAATTTGCATTTAAAGGATATTATTGTCGAGCGATGAGTCTGGAAAAGAATCCCTGTGTGTTTTTCGATGTATCGATTGATGGAGATCCGGTTGAAAGAATTGTTATTGAGGTAATTTGAATTAGTGATTTTTCTTGTAATTTTCTGTTTAGAAGTATATTTGAAGTTTGCTTCATTGTACTGGTTGGTTTGCTTCAGTGAACTGGTTGGTTTGACTGTACTTTTTTGAAATGGTGCAGCTTTTTTCTAGCGTAGTTCCCAAGACAGCCGAGAATTTCCGGGCCCTGTGTACAGGTAACTTCATTCTTATTTTAGTTCTATTTTGGTTTGTTGCTCGATGAGTGTTGTTTTAACTACGGGCATCTTGTTCAGCAGTAGGCAATAGTAGTTAGTTTGGGTTGGAAGTTATCTATCTATCTTGTTTGGATCAATTCCCCTGCCCTGCGAAATGAAACTTAGGCTTGTTGCTGGTTCTAAGCCTTTTAATTTACATGAATGCTACGCATTTTAAGCTTTGTCAGCAGAAAACATGTGAGGAATTCAAATCCAAATGGAATATTGTATCATTTAAGATGACCTCTCCTGCAATCTCTGAACAATGTTCCTCAGAGGAATTTTCTCTGCCCAAGCTCAAAGCAGTAAGCTACAACCAAAGGCTAACCAGTGACTCTCTTTTCCTTCTCCCCCTCCCCCCTTCACGTTTATTTTCTCACATTTTCTAACCATCGTGCCAGCTCAGCTCTCACCTCACTGGGCCTTTTCTCTCAATGGGTGCTATGAAAACACGGGGCAAGAGTCCAAAAAAATCTTATTCTTTATGCACAACGTGTTCACTGAATTTCTTCTTTCTGACATCTTTCTCTTGCTGAATATGAGTTTCATAATGTTTGTGTCCATAAGTTTTGAAATACCCCCTCTAACAAGTTACAAGAGTACACTTTACATGCACTCTAGCCTGAAAGTGATACATATCAGATACTCAATAAAGAATTCATAAATTTTTGCTTCAAGACTTTGAATTGCACTTTTAAAATGATGGCATTACTTTCATGGTAGTTATTTCTTTCATCGTCCTGCTTTGCTTTTTTGTAATTGTGGTGTTTTTTGTTTGCAGGTGAGAAGGGAATTGGAGAATCGACTGGGGAACCATTGCATTATAAAGGAACATGTTTTCATCGTATAATTAAAGGTTTCATGGCTCAAGTAAGTTGCCTTTCAGGATTATTCTATACATGATTGTCTTAAGCTAATTATGTTAGAGGTAGTGGGTCATCTCGTGTTTCAGTACTGTGTTGTGCACTTGCAGTAAAATATTCTTTTCATAAACTTGTGCAGAAGTGGCAGTGTTGACAGAATTTTGGAATTCACCATTCTCTTTTACTGTATTCTTATCAAACTTATTTTGCATTTTATAATTAATTGTTTCAGCACTTGATAATACCAATTTTTTCTATGTCCTGACAGGGTGGTGATTTTTCAAGGGGCAATGGTATGTTTATTTATTTATCTGTTATTTACCAAATTTAATATGTAGATCCACCTTTTGACTTCTCCTTTACCACGACTTGTAAGAAACATCATTTGTATGGTTGACAGGTACTGGTGGAGAAAGTATATATGGAGGAAAATTTGCGGGTAAGTTTACATTTTATGAAATATTCGACATATGAGAAATAAAAGATGGTAATTTTTTTTATGCATGGCTAGTTACTTTTATGATTAATCATTTGACTAAACTTACTAGTACTTATTCCTTGTAGATGAAAATTTCAAACTTAAACATGATGGACCTGGCGTTCTGTCTATGGCTAATAGTGGTCCTAACACCAATGGATCTCAGTTTTTTATTATATTCAAGCGCCATCCTCATCTTGATGGGTATATAAGCTATGCATGTTACTTTCAAGCTTGACGTGTGTGTTTTGCACGCCACTATAACCGTTCAATCTGTATTTCTTGTTCTTGATGTCCCCTAAAATTTTCAACTTGGTCTTTTTTCATATTTTTTGTTGCCGCCGTCGTCCAGCGGCTGGTTTTTACATTTTCATTTACTTAAATAGTATCGAGCTTTTCATGATGACTATTTTTTGAGAGACTTGATATTTTACTTTCACATGATGTCGCAGAAAGCATGTTGTTTTTGGAAAAGTTACCAAAGGAATAGAGATTCTGAAAAAAATGGAGCAGTTGGGGACGTCAGATGGGAAACCTACCAAGCCAATTAAAATTGTTGATTGTGGTGAAGTCTCTAAAGCAAAAGGCCAGCATGCGGTTGAGAAGGAGAAAGGTACTTGTGATACGAAGTATGAAAAGATACTGGCGAGTATATTATAAAAATCTCGTGACTTTGGAAGTTCTGCCGATTGTAATTGTTTGTAATATATGAACTGTTTCTCATTTCAGGGAAAAGGAGAAAGTCAGTGAAATCCTTAACATCTGATGATAGCTCTGATGCTGACAAAAAAATAAGTAGAAAAAGAAAAATATCTTCCAAAGACAGGAGGAAAAGAAGGAGGAGATACTCATCATCTGATAGTGACAGTGATAGTTATTCAGATTCCGAATCAGATTCATCTTCTGATTCCGAATCAGATTCAGATTCACCGGCTTCTGATTCAAGTTCTTCTACCTATGGGAAACACCAGAAGAGGAAGAGAAATAAACGCAGGCATGGGAAGAAGAGAAGTATTGGGCGGAAACAGAAAAGAAGCCAGCACAGTCGTAGAAGATCAAAACACAAGTCGAAAAGGTCTGATTATAGTTAGCTTTCAAGTCGATGAACATTTTACTGTAGTAATCCTCCCTCACTTACAGTTTGCTTGATCTTTGCTCTGATTTAAATTGCTTATGTATTTTAATAGGAGTTCTGACAGTTCAAGTGATAATGAAAGTGACAGTTCTAGTGCTAGTGACAGTAGTTCTGGTGATAGGAAAGCTCTTCGCCGTGTTTCTGGTCGTAAAATACAAGCCGTCAAAGCTAAAAATAGTCAAGGTATGGGTATATATCTAATTCTTGACATGTATTGCACCCACTCATCTCCCGCATTTCCTCCACATGAGTACTGTTATGTTGATATTGAGGTCTAAGTAAATGGCTGCTCATGCTACAAGTACAGACATAGGAAAGCCATCTTCTAGCCTTCCCTTACAAAGTCAAACCATTCCAGAACTAGTGGTGGACTCCAAAGTTAGAACTTCTGTGGACAAGCAGTTGCACGAAGAAGGTGAATTGTCTCCAGAAAATGGTGAATTTCTGAATAACGGGCATGATACTCAAGCTGAATTTACTAAACCTGCTGAATTTACTAAACCTGCTAATCATCGGGCTTATTCAAATGATTCAAATCACAATAGGTATGTCTCTTGCTCTGCTAATCAAGGTGATTTGTCTTCCAATGTGAATTTTGCTTTGATTTAGTGTCAAGTTGTCAACTCCATCATGGACTTGAAGATACCAAGTTTATCTGACATATTACTTAACAGAGATGTGAGTCCTGGAAGAAGCCCTGCCAAGAATTCTAGGGAGCTGAGCCAAGGACGTGCTCTATCGGCTAGCCCTGATAAAAAATCATCTGAACCTGCTGCAGCTGCCTCCAAACATGTCTATCGCATTTCAAAAAGCCCTTCTCCAAATGGTAAGCGTGTTAAAAAAGGACGAGGCTTTACTGAGCGCTATGCCTTTGTACGCAGATATCGTACTCCATCTCCAGAGCGGTCTCCCCGGCCATATCGTTATGGGGATAGAAATGTTAGAAGGAACTTTGATAGGTATGTCTCTTTGTGTATACAGTTTTAATAAACTGGATTCCTTAAAAATTGCTTGATGTTGTTCTGACTTGTAATATTTGTATTTGAAGAAATACAAGCTACAGAAGCTATTCTGAGCGCTCACCACCACGACGTTTTCGAAGCCCACCAAGGGGAAACCGTCCCAGGTTCCTTCTCCCTACATTTTCATTATCCTCCCATGCATAAATTAAGCACTTGCTGAATATTATATTCCACATTCATTAACCCGTTGTCCCCATGTCTCACTTTTTCATGTAATTTGTTGAATGGAATACACATAATATGTGTGTATGTGTGTGTAATTGACTAGTAAAAAAAGGGAACGGAATATATACGATTCATGAACTTAATTTCATGTTTATTTGTTTAGATATCAAAGCAGAAGAAGTCAGAGCAGGAGCATCTCCCGCAGTCCAGTACGAGGCCGTTATAGAGACAATGGTCGTGGCCGGAGTCCAAAACGCAGTGTTAGCCCGGAAGACAAGCGACCTCCCATAAGTGACAGATTAAAATCTCGACTTGGTGCACAAGGTAATCAACGATCTCCAGACAGACAGAGGTCAAAGTCAAATTCGAAGAGCAATGGCATTTCTCGATCCAGATCCCCCGACGTTACACCCCCAAAGCGTTATAATAAAAGGACTTCCATATCTCGTAGCAGGTCTAGATCAAGTTCTGCATCAGGACAGAAGGGTTTGGTTTCCTATGGAGATGCTAGTCCTGATTCTGGAGCTAGGTAGGTATATAGGCTGAGTGGATAGCAGCAGCTCTCAAGTCCAAACTGGAACTGAAATTGCTGAACATTCGAAAGTAAGTTTCGGCAAAAGACATTCGACCGCAAGTCTCAGCAAAATGCATTCGATAGCAAGTCTCAGCAAAAACCCTTACGTTGGTGCTACTCCGCCGCTTTTACTTATTCTCGTCTTTAGTTAAGTTCTAATGCTGAGCAGTTGAAAGTATTGTGCCTTAGCTAAAATCAAGCCTTTGTTGGTTTGAGAAAGGTTATCGGTGCCAAAAACTTGAATGGATACATTTTTTATTTTTAAAAATTAGATCCAGTAGGAAAAGCTGTCTTTTTGAGTGGTAATGACATGGTAAGAGCCATGGATGAATTGAACGTAGCAATCGGGTTGTTTGTACCCAAAAACACTTACTATTTTGCTATGGGATCATACATACCATTAAAAAACATGCAAAATGCTTCATGTTGTAGCTGCTTCAGAGTGGCTCCCATTTGGTAATCCTTTGTTTTTCACTTTATTGTCTTGATTTAAGATTTACGTAATATTGTTACACCTTTTGTTTTTTCAGTCTCAGTCTTGTGACATTTCTGACATTTCATGATTTTTCTACCTTTTGTTGCTCCTTGTTGAATGACTCAAATTGAAGACGAAAACATGAAAGCACAGCTCAAGCTACAATCACCACTGTTAGTTCAGTTACCCTATTGATTTGAGTTGATTAGGATTCAGTTAGAGCAGCTAGGATTGTTTCCTTATTACAGTTCATCATTTGTATTGAATAAATAACTCCCTTTGTATTTGATCTAATCAGAAGTTTCAGTTAGAATTAATGACAAACAAACTTTCTTCTGCTCCATTCATCGAGTCATCTTTGCAATCTTGAGTTCTTAATATGCTATCCAAACAGGTTTTAATTCTGTTTCACTTCCAAATTTGATACGAGCTTTCTCTTGTTCTACTACCAGCATAAATTTTTTTTTTTCTTTCAAGAATGCTATGTACTCCTGGTCGAATAAAAGTCCAGAACTGATACTGGTGGCATATATGTTCATTCCCCCCAATGATGGTCTTAGCATTGTTTCCGCTTTTCTCAAATTGACCAAAAATAACTATCATGCGTAGCACGAGTTATGCACAAAGCAATTGGTTGGGAAGAACAACTTTTCTTTTGTTGATGGAAGTGTTAAAAGATTCTGATGAATCTGACCTCAATTGCAGAGCTTGGTAAGAATACAACAATCTCCGTTTATTTATGGATAATGCATGCAGTTTCAGAATTGCATATCATATAGTATTGTTGGTAGGAAATCTAAATACAACAGAATAATTCGACAATACAACATCTCCTCAATACTAAATACCAAATACAACGATAATCAACAAAATGCACCAAACAAACACAACACAATTTTAGCGTAGAAAAATTTCCGTTAACTAGGAGTAAAAAACCATGGGATCAATAAATCATTTAAAATCTCTACTATAGTCAATAATGGGTACATGTAAGGTTCTCTTTAACACTAGTTAGAGACATACATAAACATCATCAATATCTTCAATCAATCTTGGAATACAACAAGAATCAAGAGAGACAAAACAACTCAAAAACATCAAGAAACTCACACCTCAAAGATGGACTCGGCATATGGATTTAGAAAGCTCAGAATCCAATCTCCACCATTCAGAATATACTCATATGAGTCATGAACAATGTGACAAAACTTTAGGATGATCTGACTGTTAAATTGTGCGCAAACTTCGATTTCGTGGAACTGCTCTATGCTGAAATGGGGCTGCGGGTATAACTATTCTCTCTACTTTTCTTTTGTTGTTTCTGATAAACCGGAAATGTATCGAATATTTGGATCAATTTACATGAATTTTATCTGCATTTTAATTAATTAAATTACTCTTTATTCGTATTATGCTGGTATTTTCTATGTGTTGTACCCCAATTTTTGTCCCTAAGATCCCTTCATCATACCATATTGATTCAATCACAACAAGATCACATTAGGGTTTTTGGTTCCCCTCCCTATCTTTAGCTTTGAGGAATCACCGAGCACCTTGACTTATTTTTCTTTTGTGATCATGCATGTTTTGTTTTAACTTTCCTTTTAATTAATAAAATGCAATGTTGTTTTGTCTTACTAATAATGAAGGTAAAGGCAATGTGGCTTAGCAAGTTGTTCCATGGGTTCATGAGTTTATTTCTATGCCCTAGTCATTAAAGCTTGAGAAGTTAAAACCTCGCCATTGAAGTTGTTTTAGAAGAAATGGCATGGCAAGGTTATTTTGGTTCACCACATTTCAAGGCTATCAAATTTGATTCAAAAGTACAAGGGATTTATTGAAGAAGTTGTCATGTTCAAACAAGGCTTTGTTCCTATTGGTCATAAGTGCATATTTCTCTCAATTCTCAAGATATGAAAGTGGTTTTGATGGCTATGAGTTCTCATTATCATCCTCAATAACTTCTATTTACAAAGAAAGAATGTTGATACAAGAAGGTTGTTCAAAATTGTCAAGGTTCCTCAAGGCATTTTCTTGATCTAAGAGCTAGGGTTTTGAACTTCAAAGAAGCATATCTTGCTCATCTTTTGGTATTTTGAGTGATTTCAAAAACATCATTCTCTTCAAAGGGTTATCAAAAAGTCACTTTAAAAGTTTCAAGGAGTTTTCATGTGGAAGAAGCTTGATGATGAAGAAAGATTACAAGTCCTCCATACGAACCTCCAATTTCTCATGTGTGACTTCAAATGATCATAACTTGGTCAATTTTTATCATCTTGAGTTCACTTTTTTCCCACAATGATCTTGAGGATGTGAACTTTATTCCTTCTTTTATGTGCAAAGTGAGAAAATGGATGAAAGATGCCCTAAGGATGTAAAACATTATAGGTCATTTCATGATTTTTTGCCAACTTCAACAGTTCATAACTCTCTCAATTTTTGGAGATTTTGAATGGTTCAAATTTCAAAATATCATTCAAGAGGCATATTTCATGCCATCTTTTTTGGTCATGAGCAAATTCCAAGTGGAAGGCCATGTTTGGATGTAAAACATTATAGGTCACTTTTGAAAAAAAAAATTGAAATATTTTCAAGTATGAAAAATCAATCCTTTTTCTCCAACTTTGACTCAATACAACTTTCAGCTCAAGCATCCATTTGATTCAATTCCTTTTTCATTGCAAAGCTTGTAATCCCATCTTTCTAAAGCTTCAAGAATCATGCCTTAAGACTCCTTGAGCTGAGAATGTCATTGTTTTAAAAGTGGTAACTTGAAATTGAAGTTTCATTGCAAGTCAGAATTTGAATTTCATGTTACAACCTCTAAACCTCAAATTAACACGCGTTTTGGGTCTAAACATGATTAGCCAACTTTCCCAAGTGGATTAGTGCATCAAAACGCGCGCTTTGGATGAGTTTTGACAAAAGAGAAGTCACATTTTTTTCATGATGCAGACCTACACGAATTCCCTCCAAATTGCATCATTCACCCTTCCTTTTGATCCCATTTGCTTCTCCTATAAATACATGAGCTATCCCATTCATTTTCTCAAGCTTGGATAGCCAGAGTCACCCTGCCAAACTTGTTCCATAACTCAGAATTCAGCAACTTCAAAATCTATTCTCAAGCCTTTTTCAATTCAATTTCTCTATCAATTCACCTTCCTTGATCTTCCTTGAAGCTAACCATATAATTACATTCAAGAATCATGCCCTATATTGCTCCATAGAAGTCCAGTTTCAGAGCTCTGCAACTCAACTTTAATAGGTAGATTCCTTCATCAATTCTTTAAAACTTTGATATCATTGTGATGCTCCAATTGCCCTAGTTCTAGTTGCAACAATTGCTTTCAACTGGAAACACATTTTGACCATGAAATTTTAAATTTCTTTTCAAAACTTTCCTTCCAAATTGCTTGAGCTACAATTTATATAAATTTGTCGCGAAAATGTGGTTGTCTTCGTCTTGAAGAGACGAAGCGAATGACATAGGTCCGAGCTTCTGATTTTACAGTTTGAGAGACTTGTAATTCACGTTGGCTGGAGGTTGAAGATGACCAACGTGTCATCTTCCAACCAATGATGGCGCGTCACTTGTTATTTTTGAATTCTGATTTAATAATTGATTCAGTGCTTTATTCACTAATGACCATGATATGCACAGCGTGTCAGATCTCTTGGATTTGATTACTAACATGTTTTGACTATCATCCAATGGTCCACATATTTTTTACTTTTATTTTCTTTTTTGATTTTTATATTTAATTGTTCTAAACTTCAAAAAATCATAGAAAATTCATTTTAAGTTCAAAAAATCTGAAAAAATTATGAAAAATATTTTTGTTTAATCTCTTTCGGATTTTTATGTTTTCACAATTTAATTTTGTGTTTTGGTATTTTTTTAATAAATTTTCACTTTATTTGATTTGTTTTAAATGTTTAAAAATATTTTTATGCATTTTTAAATTCTGAAAAAAATTATGGAATGATCCAATGATATTGTGACAAATATTGGTGATCTTATTTTATTTTTGTTTCTGACTTTGTTATTTTTTATCATTTTTGGTTTATTTTACCCATTTCTTTTAATTTTAAAAATAGTTTCTGACTTTTAAAAATGACCAAAAAATTTATAAAATCATTTGAGCCCTTTTCTGATTTTTGTATGGTCTTACTTTTTATTTCTTGATTAATTGGAACATAGTTGATATTTTTTTCTATTTTAAAACATTTTTAAACCTTTTTTAATGTATATATTAAATGCAATATTATTTTGTATTTATTTTCTAGTTGATCTTGGGTTAAATTTTTGATCACGAATTTAATTAACATCATTGGATCCATGGTGTTGAGTTTAACTCCACAAAAATGGATGAATGATTTTAATAATAGTTTGATTAAATTTAATTCAAAAGTGGTTTATATTTTCTCTCCCACCGACTTCATCTCATCCCCTTCTTATTGCACTAAGTGTTATTGGAGCATGATCTCTATATCATGTCTCAAAATAAATGGTGCATAGATTGCTATTGACCGGTCTCAAAATAGGTGCGACTTCTATATAAGTCCACTTACGACTGCTTAACATAGCGCTAAATTTTGTCCCGATTCAAATAAATGATTATTCGTGGCCCAAACTTATGTTTGTAAGCCCAAGTATGTTAATTTGATCTCTTTGATCCAATAACCTTGAGATCCATTGTGTGGAGGCTTTGGTTCTACCAATCCTCTAATGGATCTACAACACCTTTAGTCAATGCGAATCATTTAAACATCGTTGATCATTAAATGATACTTATGAGGATTTCAAATGGATGATATACTTGACAAAAAGCAAATGCAATTTATTGTGTGGAGGCTTTGGTTCTACCAATCCTCTAATGAGTTTCAAATACAAGTTTCAAGATGATCATCCAACTAACCACTAATCACTAATAATTGACTTTATCCTTTATTTTTATTATATGCCCTTTTATTTTTAGGCACTATTTACTTTTAGCATTTACATTTCATGCCATTTTCATCTTTGCTCATTTGAGTATTTACTTTCTTGTCATTTTTATTTTTGCTCACTTGAGCTTTACTTTTCTTTTTCAAAACACCTAATAATCAACATAAACCCTAAAAATACTTAATGAAGCTTGGAGTATTTGGTTACTATCCTTGGCATTATGGAGCATTGGACTTCTTGGGCTTATGGTTAGAAACCTTGGCCTATGTTGGAGACCTTGTGACCTTAATTGATATTTTGTATGGAGTTTTTGAGGTTTACTTCAAGATATTGGGTTGTTTGTTTGCTTTGTGTGCAGGTTATTGTGATTACATACTTTATTTGTAATCTGGAATTCACCCGTATACAGCTGTTACCCTGCCCAATTTTTGTGAAGACTTAATACACTTGAAGTTTGGTTTTTACAAGAGGTCTAGTATCTTTGCTTGCTTGGTTTTAATCCAAAGAATGAGAATTCTATCTTGGATCATATTGTCAAGTATTGGCTTCTTGTTGGTTAGATGGTTCTTATCCCTAGCTCTACCTTATGCTTTAATATAGTCTCTTCTTCTCCTCTCATATTTTTTAATTTCAAAAATCTTCTTCCTCCTTTTGAAAACTCTTCGTGTTTTTTTTTTAACTTGAACCACTTTCATAATAAACTTGGACTTAGGTCCATGCATTTTCAAAACATTTTCATAAATAAACCCTAATCAATCTAATAATACCTTGACCTTTTTGTGAGAAGACTAAAATTCAATCAATCTCATTTCAAACCATTTTGCCACTTTGGCTTTTATCTTAAAACTTTTCTCAAAAGATTAGACTCTTGTCAATCCTTGTAGTGATGCAAACAACTATACTTCTACAATGTATAGTGAAGAGAGATATTTTCCACTTGGGTGTCGAGTGATGTATTGTTGATTTTTAAATCCAAGCCATATCCTCCGCTTTGAGATGATGCAAATTCTCCTTTCTCATGATTATGGGTAGTAAGTATGTTTTCCACACGGACAATGACGGTGATATCTTATCTCTTAAAATCAACCAACACACTTGTGTTTTAAAATTTTAAAAGAGGAATTACGTGTACCCTGACCCCTATTGCATGAAACATGGTACGTAGACACTAAAGGTTCACAATCGCGGCGGATGAAAAAATCATAAGAAACATATTTCTTTTCCCACCTCCACCATCTATTTTTACATACAACATTTTTATAGCCAAAATATACAGACTTTTACAAAGAGATTACTGCGGAGTACCGTAGATGTTTAAGGTGCTAATACCTTCCCTTTGCATAACCAACCCCCTTACCTTGAATCTTTCCCCCCTCTTTTGGGTTATTCGCTCTTTTCCCATTCCTTTGGAAAAAATAAAGCGCAGTGACGATTTTTATTTTGACCTGTATAAGTCAAGTCAATCTAATGGTTTAATCTTACACATTTCTACCGCTACAGAAAAAATGGCGACTTCACTGGGAATAGATTGACCTCTTGCTGGTCCATCCCTAAGCGGGTTGAGCCAATCTTTGTTTATATTTGTATATGTGCTATTGTTGTTTACGTGTTATATGTTGTATAAATGTTTATCTGGATTTTCTTGGTTTTCAGGGTGCTTGGTGATTACTTATAAGTCCTATACCCGAACATTGGCAAACTTTAAGATAGGACGGACAATATAGTCATGTTAACTTTGAGGGAGTAATCTCAAAAAAGGAGGAATGAGATCCCCCACTAAGTGGAGGCCCCTTTGACTGTAGTGTCGTTTACCGAGTAATCGGGAAGACGTACTGCTTTCGACCTGGAAGCCTGCTAAAGCTGAGGACCGTAGAATACCTAACCCATCTTGGACTTTTAGGTGTAGTGCAGAAGCTATGACGGAGTAATCCGGAAATAGTTATCACACTATACTACGCTCGGACGAGTTTTTCTTGAGAATATTACTAATTACCAAGTTAATCGGGAAGTTGGTAATATCCGAAGGAAGGATATAGACTCTGGGAACCTCTAGAACTTGTTCGGAAAGTGATAACTTTTAGAAAATACCTTGTGGGTGGTACCTTCGACCTCATGCTCGTGACGTTGAACCTATGAACCATATATGTGTGATCTTGTGTGTTATTGTTGCATCATGCATCCATGCACTCATAAGTATCTTTTGAAGAAAATCTTATTTCAAGGGATTTAAAAATGGACCATTTGTGAATATCTCAGGTAATCATGGATTCTGGGAAAAGAAAGACTGGGAAATACAGTTTCAAAGATCAAAAGATAGATGAGTTGATCAGTCTAATTCCCGAGATCGAGTGTTCTGCAGACTTTCGGAAGAAGTATGGATCCATCATTCCTCTCATGAAGCTGAAGATAAAGGAGGGTATTCTATCGACCTTGGTCCAGTTCTATGATCCGATGTATCATTGCTTTACTTTTCTCGACTATCAGTTGATTCCTACACTGGAGGAGTATTCTTATCTGTTGGATTTACCCGTTACCAATCGTGTCCCTTTTACTGGTTTGGAGGGTGAGCCAAAACCACATGAGATTGCTGCTTTGATTCATCTGGGGAAGTCTGAGGTGGAAGCCCATATGACTACCAAAGGAGGGATTAGAGGATTACCAACTCAGTTCTTATTGGAGAAAGCTCATTACTTTGCAAAGATAAAGAGTACAATCGCTTTTGAGGCCATCTTTGCTCTACTTGCTTACGGGTTATTCTTATTTTCTAATGTGGATAGGTTTGTTGACATTAATGTTATCATGATCTTCATGATTGGAAACCCAGTTCCTACCTTGTTGGGTGATGCTTATTACTCTATTCATCTTCATAATTCTTATCATAGGGGTATGATTATCTGTTGCACGCCTTTGTTATACTAGTGGTTTATCTCTCATATGCCTCAGGCTGATGCTTTTTGGGATGTCAAGAAGGAACCCCGTTGGGCTCCCAAGATTATGGCACTTACTCACTCAGATATTGATTGGTATCATCGAGCCTACTGGGATATAGAGATTATTGATAGTTGTGTTAGTTTCCCCAATGTATCTCTTCTTGGTACAAAGGGAGGAATTAACTATAACCCTGTTCTTGCACGACAACAACTTGGTTATCCGATGAGGGATAAACCAAACAATATTAATTTGAGTAGTTTCTTTGTGAAGGAGGGAGAAGACGATAGGGAAGCTAG
Source organism: Vicia faba (assembly GCA_948472305.1). NCBI lineage: Eukaryota > Viridiplantae > Streptophyta > Magnoliopsida > Fabales > Fabaceae > Vicia > Vicia faba. The sequence continues at coordinate 236,408 of CATIWC010000860.1, read as the reverse complement.
GGAGCAGATTGCAAAGGCCTGTCGTCATATTCATAGGAAGAGTAGGAAAAACTTGAGACCTAGGGATGTTGTTTCTTTGGAGCCGTATCTTCAGTGGGCCCAAACGAGAGCTATTCAGTTGAAGATGCCGTATACCCGGGAGACACCTATGCCTGCTTTTTTTGTGAAGACCACTCCTCCCTTATTGGATGATCTAGAAGAGTTGCAGCTTGCTTTGGTCAGGATGCAACAGGAAAGGGATGCTTGGAAGAATAAGTGCCAAACCCTAGAGATTTCCTATAGAGAAGATTTGAAGGAGAAAGACGACTTGATCGAGATTCTTGAGAGTCGGGCTGTAGAGACCGTGGAGAGGCAAGGGGATTTATTTTCTCCTAAGCCTCAATCAGATGTTAGTTTCTCACTTCCTGATTCAGGCGATTGGAAGGAGGTTGCCACCAGATATGCGGAAGAAAACCAGAGGTTGAAGGCTTAGATTTCCAGGCTCACAGGAAAGCGCCAACATATAGAGTGATCTCCATTTTGAAGTTGTTATGATAAAATTTCCAGTATTTCAAATGCGTTATTAGTTTGAAATTTTCAATGCGTCTTCGAACTTTAAATCCCTTGAAATATTAAATAACAAAATCATGTGCATTGAACACCATGCATCATATTGCACATATTTCTTGCATTTTTTATGCATATCCAGGTGTCTTACCAAGCTTCTATACTTCGTCCAGTAAGCTGACTCACCACTACAACACTCGGGATAATTTCAGAAAGAAGATGGATAACTTAGAACAAGAGAATCGCGAGCTGCGCGAGAAAGTTTTTTCTTTGAAGGCCAGCATGGCCAATCTTACTGCTATGATGGAATCTCTGGTGGCTACTCAAAATCAGCCACCGATTGTTCAACCTCAACCAACAAGGGCAACTACTGAAACTCCGACTGTTCCCGTATCTGCTACTACAGTTGTTGTTCAGAATCGCATGCCTCAAGGTTATCCATGGGGAATGCCATAGAATTTTACGCCTGAAGGTTTCAATCTTGGTCCTCAAGATGCTCCAGTTGTTCAGACTATTGTTACTCCTGCACTTCCTCTGGTGCATGTTCCTGCTGCACCGCCTTCGGTGAATATGGTTCCATTTGTTAACGATGACGTGTGTCGTCCTTTTCCTCCACCAAGTGAAGACTTGGGTCTTTATGACAGAATATATGATTTTCAAAAGCAGTTTAATAAGATGCAGAGAGAGATGAAGGCCCTCAAGGGAAAAGAGTTATTAGGGCAGAATGTGAATGAATTATGCTTAGTCCCAAATGTTAAGATACCTGCGAAGTTTAAGGTCCCTGAGTTTGAGAAGTACAAGGGCAACACTTGTCCTCATGCTCATTTGGTGATGTATGTAAGGAGAATGTCTACCCATACTGATGATCAACGTCTGTTGATTCACTTTTTTCAGGATAGTTTTACCGGTGCTCCGCTGAAGTGGTATATGAGTTTGGACAGCGTCAATATCCATACTTTCAATGACTTGGGAGAAGCATTTATCAGACAATACAAGTACAATGTGGATATGGCGCCTGATCGTGATCCGCTCAGGGCCATGGTTCAAAAAGACAGGGAATCATTCAAAGAATATGCACAGAGATGGCGTGAGGTAGCCGCTCAAGTGATTCCTCCCATGGAAGAGAAGGAGATGACTAAGATTTTCTTGAAGACCCTGGGTGCTTTCTACTATGAGAGGATGGTAGCGAGTGTGCCAAGTGAATTTACTAAAATGGTAGGCATGGGTATCCGCTTAGAAGAAGCTATAAGAGAAGGCCATTTAACAAAGAGTGAAGGATCTGGAGGTGTGAAGAAGCCATCTTATGGGTTTACCAAGAAGAAGGAAGGGGATGCAAATGCTGTTATACAAGAGAGGAGGGTTAACGCTCCTAGAAGAAATTATCAGCGTCATCAGCAAGTCGCCTCAGTTACTTCAGTCGTTGGTGTAGCTCCAACTACTGTTGCTTATCAGAGACCATCCCAGCAGGGAAATCAAGGGTATAATCATAGAAGGGAGAGTTATGACCATATCCCTATGAGTTATACAAAATTACTACCGGCATTGATTCAGAAGAAGTTGGTTCAGACCCGACCACCTCCCGCTGTACCATCACCATTACCTTGGTATTACAAGGCAGACCAGACATGTGCTTTTCATCAGGGAGCACCGGGGCATAATGTTGAAAATTTTTATCCTTTGAAGACTGAGGTGCAGAAATTGGTGAAGTCTGGTATTCTATCTTTCAAGGATGTGGGCCCTAATATGAAAGACAATCCTCTACCCAAGCATGGAGGAGAAAATGCTGTGAATATGGTGGCCGGTTGTCCAGACGACTTCCAGATTTTTGATATTCATCTGGTTAGAGGAGATTTGGTGAAAATGCATGTAGACCTCTGTAAATTTAGCTACTCTACGCATAACCATTCCGGTTGTACTATTTGCAGTACAGACATACAAGGTTGCGACAAGATAAAGGCTGATTTGTAGGAGATGATGGATGAGGGCCTCATCTACATAATCAGGTATAGGGCAGAGTATGAAGAGGAAGTGAATATGATTTCTGGATGTCCTGGAGAATTCAGAATTTTTGATGTAGAGTATATGAATGAGGACCTTGTGCAATTGCATGCTACTTTCTGCCACTTGGCTGGTCAGGAAGAACACCGGTATAGATCTTGCTGAGTTTGCTGTCGAGATTCCCGAGGATGTTCAATCGTGAAGAAAGGTGTTCAGTTGTTGTTGGACAATGGAACTATCAAGGTTACAGGTCAAAGAGATGATTACCATGAAATTGATATGATGGAGGTTTGTTTGGCTGAAGAAGAGTCAGATGAAGAGTATGCCTCCGCTGATGAGTATTTCTCCTCAGTTGAGGATTTGTTTTCCAGAAATGACTCAATGATAACTGATTGTGTTGAAGAAGGGGTAAACGTCATTGTACCTTATTTTGGTGCACCCGCCCATTTTGAAGTCGAGTATTATAGCAAGCCAGCTGTTACACCATTGGTGATTAGTTTACCGAGTCATGTTCCCTAAAAGTCAGATAAGGCGGTACCCTACAAGTATAACGCTACAATCTTAGAGGACGGTGTGGAAGTTCCCATCCAACCAATGCCTGATGTTGGAAATATTGTTGAGAATAGAAAAGTGACCCGCAGCGGTCGTGTATTTGCACCAATTGTTCGAGGAGATTTTAGTGCTGGAAAGAAAATTGCTGAGAACGTTGAACCCAAGAAGGATACGATTGAATCTAGTTGATCTACATTAGAGAAAGAAGTGGATGATATTTTAAAGATAATCAAGATGAGCGACTACAGAATTATAGATCAGCTACTGCAGACTCCTTCAAAAATATCTATTTTTGCTTTATTGATGAACTCATCTGCTCACAGAGAACCCTTGATGAGGGTATTGGACCAAGATTTTGTAGAGAGTGATATGCAAGTAGACCAATTCAGTAGAGTAATAGGGAACATTACGTCATGTAATAAATTGAGTTTTCGAGATGATGAATTTCCAGATGAAGGAAGGAACCACAACCTGGCCCTCCACATCTCTATGAACTGCAAGAATGATTCACTATCGAATGTGCTGATTGATAATGGATCCTCTTTGAACGTTATACCGAGGAGAACTCTTATAAAGTTGAAATATCAGGGAACGCCCATGCACCCGAGTGGCATCATTGTGAAAGCGTTTGATGGATCAAGGAAATCTGTTATTGGTGACGTGGAGATGCCTATTCATATATAACCACATTTGTTTCAGATTACTTTCTAGGTAATAGATATTGTACCCGTTTATAGCTGTTTCCTAGGAAGGCCGTAGATACATGAGGCAGGGGCTGTCACTTCAACTTTACACAGAAGCTGAAGTTCGTACGTGAAGGGAAAGTGGTAATCATAAGTGGTGAACAAGCATTATTGATATCTCATTTGTCCTCTTTCAGCATTGTGGAGGCGGATGAAGTTGCTGTTGGAACCCAGTTCCAAGCTTTATCCATTGACAATATAAGAGGAAATGAGAATTCCATGGTTTCGCTCAAAGATGCGCAACATGTTGTGCATAAGGGTCATAGTGAAGTTTAGGGACAAATTGTGGATCCGCCAGTGAACAAGAACCGATCCGGCTTGGGGTTCTCTTTGAAGAACGATAAAGGTAAGAGCATGAAGCCGAAGTCTGCTGTAGGCAAGTATCAAGACATTTTCCGTAGCGGGGGTTATCTTCATCCGACTGTTTCCGGGATTAATGCCATTGTGGAAGATGAAGCAGAGCATGAAATGCCGAATTATGTGATGCATAGAGGTAGGGTTCAGAACTGGATCACCATTGATGTTCCGTCTTGCATACATGTTTCAAAGTAATTTGTTTTTTTAAATATTTTTGAAAAGCTTTCACTCTGCCCAAGGTGAAAGTATTGACATTGTAGGGGCTTATCTGCTTGCTTTGATCTTTAAGATCAATAATAAAAGTTATCTTTATTTCTCAAATTGTCTTTATTTTCTGCTTTTTCTTGGAAAATGGTAATCAGAAAAAACCCTTCAAAATAAATAATAACTGAAATTCAATCTGCATGATCACTTGTTATATGTGTCAGTTTCTAAAAGCAACCATAAATCACATGAGCAGATTAATTAGAAAACCCGTTGAATACAATGACCCTGCACCCTCTCCCAACTTTGAATGTCCTGTGTATGGGGCCGAAGAAGAATATTATGATGAGATTCCAGAAGAGGTCTCATGGTTGCTTGAGCACGAGGAAAATTCCATTCATCCATATAAAGAGCCATTGGAAGTAATCAGTTTGGGTTTAGAAGATGATCCGAAAGAAGTCAAGATTGGAGCATCACTGCATCCTGATGTGAAGAGCAGGTTGATTGAGCTGTTGAAAGAATATATGGATATTATTGCTTGGTCTTACCAAGACATGCCTGGTCTAGATATAGATATTGTAGAGCACCGTTTGCTGTTGAAGCCAGAGTGTCTGCCAATCAAATAGAAGTTGAGAAGAACTCACCTAGATATGGCAGTGAAGATCAAAGAGGAGGTTCTAAAGCAGATTGATGCCGGTTTTCTTGTGACGTTAGTGTATCCTCAATGGATTGCCAATATTGTCCCAATACCAAAAAAAGACGGAAAAGTCCGCATGTGCGTATATTACAGAGATCTAAATAAAGCTAGTCCAAAAGATGATTTCCCATTGCCACACATTGATATGTTAGTGGATAGCGCAACAAAATTCAAGGTATTCTCATTCATGGAAGGATTTTCCGGGTATAATAAAATAAGAATGGCTCCAGAGGACATGGAAAAACCAACGTTTATCACACCCTGGGGAACATTCTGTTACAGAGTGATGCCCTTCGGGTTGAAGAACGCTGGTGCAACATACCAGAGGGCTATGACAACCCTATTCCATGATCTGATGCACAAGGAAATCGAGGTATATGTTGATGATATGATTGCTAAATCCCAGACTGAAGAAGGGCATGTAGAAGATTTGTTGAAATTGTTTCAGCGTTTGAGGAAGTATCATCTCCGCTTGAATCCAAATAAATGCACCTTCAGTGTTCGATCAGGAAAATTGTTGGGTTTCATTCTTAGCCATAAAGGAATTGAAGTTGACCCCGATAAAGTCAAAGTAATTCAAGAGATGCCAGCGCCGACAACTGAAAAGCAAGTCAGAGGGTTCCTCGGGCGTTTGAATTATATTTCCAGATTCATTTCCCACATGACTGCAACATGTGAACCAATCTTTAAGTTGTTGCAGAAAGATCAAGGTTGTGTATGGACGGATGACTGCCAAAGGGCATTTAAAAGTATTAAAGAATATCTGCTTGAACCTCCTATCTTGCTCCCTCTTGTCGAAGGAAGACCGTTAATTATGTATTTGACAATGTTAGATAAATCCATGGGTTGTATTCTGGGACAACAGGATGAAACAGGGAAGAAAGAGTATGCCATTTATTATCTCAGTAAAAAGTTCACTGATTGTGAGTCGCGATATTCCATGCTGGAAAAGACATGTTGTGCTCTGGCCTGGGCGGCAAAACGTCTGCGACAGTATATGTTGAATCACATCACTTGGTTGATCTACAAAATGGATCCAATCAAGTACATTTTTGAAAAGCCTGCTCTTGCCGGGAGAATTGCCCACTGGCAGATGTTATTCTCTGAATATGACATTGAATACCGCACTCAAAAAGCTATTAAAAACAGCATATTGGCTGATTATCTTGCTCACCAACCAGTGGAGGATTATCAATTTGTGGAGTATGATTTCCCTGATGAGGATGTGATGTTCCTAAAAATGAAAGATTGTGACGAACCATTGCCTGAGGCAGGTCCTAATCCCGAATATCGTTGGAATTTGATATTTGATGGAGCTGTGAATGCTTATGGTAAAGGGATTGGTGCTGTGATTGTCACTCCACATGGATCACACATTCCTTTTAGTGCAAGGTTGACCTTTGATTGTACTAATAATATGGCAGAATATGAGGCTTGTATCATGGGTCTCGAGGAAGCTATTGATCTCAGAATTAATATTCTTGATGTGTATGGCGATTCAGCTTTGGTAATAAATCAGATTAAAGGAGAGTGGGATACTCGTCACCCCGACTTGATCCCCTACAAAGACTATGCTAGAAGATTGTTACCCTTCTTCAATAAAGTTGAATTCCATCACATTCCTAGAGATGAAAATCAAATGGGGGATACTCTGGCAACTATGGCTTCTATGTATCAAGTGAATACTTGGAATGATATACCTTGAATTATGGTTCGGCGACTGGATAGGCCCGCTCATGTGTTTACAACAGAAGAGGTAGCTGATGAAAAACCTTAATATTATGACATCAAGCATTTTCTTCAGACTCAGGAATACCCGATCGGGGCATCGAAGAAGGATAGAAAGACACTGAGAAGATTAGCTGGCAGTTTCTTCCTCAGTGAAAATGTGTTGTATAAAAGAAATTATGACATGGTCTTGCTCAGATGCGTGGATAGACACGAAGCAGACATGTTGATGCATGAGGTTCATGAAGTTTCATTTGGAACTCATGCCTATGGATATTCGATGGCTAAAAAGATGCTAAGGGCAGGTTACTACTGGATGACAATGGAATCTGATTGTTATAAGTTTGCGAAGAAGTGCCATAAATGCCAGATTTATGTGGACAAGGTTCACGTGCCTCCGATACTTCTCAATGTTATCTCTTCCCCGTGGCCTTTCTCTATGTGGGGTATCAACATGATTGGGATGATAAAACCCAAAGCTTCAAATAGACAATGTTTTATCTTGGTAGAAATTGATTACTTCACCAAATGGGTGGAGGCTGCTTCACACGCCAATGTTACCAAGCAGGTGGTTGTGCGCTTCATTAAGAATAACCTTATATGTCGGTATGCTGTGCCGAGCAAGATTATTACTGACAACGGCTCGAATTTGAATAACAAGATGATGACAGAGTTATGTGAAAAGTTCAAGATTGTCCATCACAATTCATCTCCATACATGCCAAAGATGAATGGGGCTGTTGAAGATGCTAATAAGAATATCAAGAAGATTATCCAGAAAATGGTTGTTACTTATAAGGATTGGCATGAAATGTTCCCTTTTGCTTTGCATGGATATCGAATATCTGTTCACACTTCAACAAGAGCAACCCCGTTCTGCCTGGTGTATGGAATGGAAGCTGTACTCCCAGTTTAGGTTGAGATTCCCTCTTTGCGTGTGATAATGGAAACGAAGTTGTCAGAGGCTGAATGGGTCCAGAACAGGTTTAACCAATTAAATTTGATCGAAGAGAAGAGAATGACAACTTTGTGTCATGGACAGTTATATCAAAAAAGGATGAAGAAAGCTTTTGATAAAAAGGTCAAACCTCGTGAATTCAGAGAAGGCGACATCGTGCTCAGGAAGATCATGTCTTTTAATGATGATTCTAGGGGAAAGTGGACTCCTAATTTTGAAGGTCCATATGTTGTCAAGAAAGCGTTCTCTGGATGTGAATTAATTCTTGAAACTATGGATGGCGAGGAGTTCCCACGTCCCGTGAATGCTGACGCAGTCAAGAAATACTTTGCCTAAAGAAATAAAAGAACAACTCACTAAGTTGAAAACCCGAAAGGGAGGCTTAGGCAAAAAACAGCGTCTCGGTAGGCCGAAAACCCGAAAGGAAGGTCTAGGAAAAAAATTAGAGACATAAACAAAATAAATTTCCCGCTAAGTTGAAAACCCGCAAGGGCAGCTTAGGCAAAAGTTAGGGACTTTCTTGGAAAGTAACTGCATCATGCAAGATCTGATCATGGAAGCAACAATCTTCTCAAATCCTCATCATACTTCGACGAAAGTTGCTGCTCCGGATTTCAAAAGCTGTTAGAGGGGATAATGGTCATTGTATCTCAATGTATCTTTTCCATTATATATTACAATTTTTCGAACTTTGTAATCATCCATTGCATCTCGCCATTCGCAGACTACCATTCTACTAATAAAGTTTGAGCTATTACCCAATTCTTTGTGTTTCTTATTTTATTTAGCTTGCAAAGACTCCATTTATTATTGATAATAACTTTCAAAGCAAAAAGATTAAATAAGAAAATTGATTTTTAAAAAGAATTTACAATTTGCTTTTACTTTAGAATTTGTGATACGAAAAAAAAAACAACAACAACAAAAATGGTGATCCCAGGAATGGACAAACTCCAGTTGTTTTAAGAGGTTTTTGTTCCCCTCGAGAAGGTTTACTCAGGATGATTCGCCGTATTGGGTTTGTGACTCTGGTATCCTCGGTCAAGCTTGGATTCATTTCTCCTCTTTCCTGAGTTTTCATGAGGTGAAGATTCAATCCGCGCTTTCTCCAGTGAAGTTTTCATTCGGTCTAATGGAGGTTCTTTTTCCAGAGAAGTTGGTATCATAATCACTCTAGAAGAACGCAGGTATCCGGTTTCTCTAGTGAAGAATGTATTATGGTTTTCCCTTTGAGGATGTGGTGTTAACCTCCCCGATGAAGTGGGCCTGAATTCCCCAGTAAATGTTTTGATGATTTGGTGTCCATCTGCTTTACTTGAGATTGGTTTTGCAAACCCCAGTAGAAGTGTTACTTTTGAAAACATTTGTTTCCCCGACGAAGCCTGGAGAAGGATGTTCTATCCATGTATTTGTACTATTTTATCACTTTGATTTGTCTACTTTCGGATTTTGTTTCTCCCCAGTAAAGTTAAAGCAGGCAATAGATTTTGTTTCCTCAGTTGGCATTTACTTTTTCTGGGATTTTTCACTTTGAATGTGATTTAGTCGAGTGTTATTTGTGCCCGAGTTGGTTTTGCCTGGTTACTCCCTGTGTTATATGTCTATTTTGTCAGCATATACATGATAACACTCATACATTCATACATACATCATGCATAGTTAATTTTATCAAATCATTGCTCATTTGCATTCTGTGATACGGTGGGAGAACTGACTTGAGGGTTTTGCGTTTGTGTTCGCAAATGTTGCGTTTTAGCAAGAGTTGCCACCAACTTTTCTTTTATCCAATAAGGAAAGGTGAAAAAGCACATGAAAGACCTTTAGAGATGTTTTCTTGAGTTCGGGGGGGTAGATTATGAAAAGGGAAGGTATTAGCACCCTTTTCGTCCATGGTTTTCTATGGGCTCTTGGTTACTTGCTAGATCACTTGCTTTTGTTTGAAATTGTGCTTTGTGTGGTTTTTGAAAGTATTTTGAAAAGGCGCCATCGTTTAGGCAAACTTTTTAATGATTCTCGTTCGTAAGAATATATACAAAGTGTTGAGCTTTTGAAAATATTTCACGTTTGGAAAGTGTTTTGAAAATGTTTTGAAGGTGTATGTGATTGTTTTTGAAAATAGCAAGGATGTTTGTTTTGAAATTAAGCAAGCAACTAAAAGTAATCTAACTACTCAAAAAGTCTTTCTTGTTCATTTTCTTTTCCTTTAGATGTTGCTATCTTACCATTGATTTGGTGAGAAGCCCCATCGTTGGATGTGAAGGGACGAGCGTTGGGTCATCATATGACCACGATATCAATATTGTGAGATGACTTAGCATTTTTCCTTAGGGACTAAGATCATTTTGAAAGGCAACATTTATAGCATCATCGAGGGACTATGATCTTGTATTTTGATTGTTTATGCTAAGACATCCCACATGCATAACATGATCATTTTTGTAAGGCAACAAGTGGAATCACCCTATGGGTGCTAGTGTGAATAGTGTGTTTGATTTGAATGCATTTAATCTTTGATTAGGGTTATCTACTGGTTGATTTTATCTTGCCATACACACCCTAATTACTAACAATATGTGAAAGTAATAAAAGTGCAGAAATGTAAAGTTCTACGCTATTACAATATTTAGGGGGATGGGGTGTACAAATTTCAAATGAGGATTGAAAATTAAAATTCTAGGTTACTATTACAACCATATTGAAATAGATAAGAATATACAGGAAATGTAAAATGCTTATTTATTTAAGAAAAGAAATAAGTTTTGTTTAAGAAAATATTTTTTGTCTTTTTATGTAAAAAGAAATAAAATATGATATATGAATATGAAATATTTTTGGTGTTTTTGATTAATGAAAATTAAAGATGATGGCAAAAAAATAATAAAAGAGAAAGAAAACAGAATCAGCGCAAATGCTGAAAATAGAAGAAATCAGAAGTTCTGACTCTGACTTACTGCACAAACAGAAACAACGTTAGTAGAAATATGGAAGTTCAGAAGTTCTGGATCTTTTGAGAATTCAGAAGTTTTCAGAAGTTCTGATGCAACTGTCAGAACTTTGCCTCTCTCCATGCTAGTCAGAACATCTGCAACTTAGTCATTTCTTAACAGAACAGAAGTTGCACACATGACAGTTATGACAAGTTTCAAGAAATATCAGAAACACAAATCAGAAGCAACATGAATTTGCTAATCCTAATTCTGAGTCTTAATTTCTTTATGAAACTCTGAACTGGAATTCCCTCTATTTAGGCAGGCAGATGCATGAAATCATATAATATGTACATCATCAGAATCAGAATGTCTACATTGTGTTAAATATGCAAGATCTGAGAATGCCTAAATAATATGATGAGAGTCAGCAGAAACTTACCTTGCAGCTGGAAAATACCCTGGGAGCTGGAATCTGGTTCTGACCACTTGTGGTGTTCTGAACAGCTTCCTCACGTTTTCAGCAGGTTGGAAACTTTTAACTTAGGTTGTAAATGATTTAGAAAATTCTGGAACAACCAAGGGATAAAGTTCTGATCCTTTGAAGTGGATATTGGTGGAGAATGTGTTACTGTTTGATTACAAAATTTTGGATGGATTTTGAATGTATATTAGGAACTGTATGGGTGGTTTTGGTTAGGAAACAACTTGAGAAAAAATGGAGTTTTAATGCAAGAATCAAATGCTAAGGTTTTGTATTTTTGTTTGCAATCTTTTTGGACTCTTGGAATTTTTGCAGGGGTTCAAGGTTTTTCTTTCTTCAATTCCACACCTCTTTCTCAATTTTCCGACCTCTTTTCAATGGAAAAAGGTGTTTTATTTATAGGCAAAGGTTTTGTAGTTTGAAGAGGTCAAGTGGCACCAACATCATATGCTAGATGCTGACTTACTCTTGAAGTAAGCTTAAACAAGTGTGGTTCAATGCATCAAGTAGGATGGTTAACAGCGCCTAAGCTGGATTTTTCAGCTTGAATTAAGGAAAAATAGAAGCAGCGCATGGGCCTAGCATACTTTTTTACAACAGTTTGTCTTCCCAAGACAATAGGGGTACACGTGGGGGAAATCCTTTGGATAACAACTCACAAGTGGTTGTGAGCATTAAATGATGATGAGATTTATCAAATCAGAAATCCTGCCATGTGAAACTCTGCATCCTTGCTTGACTCCGGATTAGAAGTTCTGCTTCAACGTAGCATCTAATCTTCTGATCCTCTTATCTTCTGGCTCCAACATGTTCTGAAGGAGCTTTCAGACTTTCTAGAAAGCTTGCAGCACGCTCCTTAACCTTCTTTGAATTACCCTGGCAAACTCTGACTGAAGCTTTTGTGAAACTTGCCCAGAAGTTCTGACCAAACTCTGCCGTGAGAGTGTCTAGAATTTGCTGAGTGTTATGGTGATAATCTGGTCAGAAGTTCTGAAATTGTCATAATTCTTAAACACTTAGAAAAATTCCAAGTATTTAGAAATTTGACTTTTCCAAAGTAAAATTTGACTTTTGAATTTCTTGGCGAAACAAACTTCATGTTTTGACATGTCTTGATGAAATATGATCTTTGAGATTTGATTTTGATCCAAAAGTCAAAGTTAGACTTCTTAGTATGCAAATGACCATTTTTCCCTTGTGAATGACTTGCTTGGAAAAAATGATAATTCAAGGCCTGGAAACTTGATAGAAGCAAACCTGGGATCCAGGGTGATCCCTTGTGAAATGAGAGGGCAAACTTTGGGGTACAACACATTCATTAATTTTGTTTGTTGACATACTACCCTGTTTTACAAAGTTTTATTTTCCTCTCTCCAATAGAGTGTCAACCTTAAGCAGAAAGTGTATATTCTTTCAACATCCCCACCGAGTTATCCCTCGTTGGAAGATTTTTGCTTTAGCTTTCTTGTGCAACTCTTTGTCTGAATGATTTGGATTTACCTCTTGAGTTTATTTCTCAAAGGATTTATTTTGGTTGATTTTTTTACTCTAGTTTATTTCTGGTTTGAATCTTTGTTTCCCAGCAATATTATTATTTTGGATTTCTACGAGCTTCAAGCATTGGTTTGAGAATTTGCATTTATTTTGGCATGAGAAAACTTTTATCTCCTCGGAAGGAATATGTTGGCATTTCCCCAGGAAGTCATATCTCTTTCCCCAGGAAGACATATTGCTTTCCCCAGAAAGTCACTGTTACCATCCTTCCCATAACAGCAAGTAGCCGATTTCTTTATTTGAGCAACTTGTACTTCCCCGTAAAAGTCAATGTTACTTTTTTTGATATCTTCTCTACGAGTGGATAGTTTGCAGTTTGTTGTCAAAGTACTCCAGTGGATGGCAAATCTTTCAATATCCCTAGGGATAGTTTGTTGTGAAATCCTTGCAAGTGGAGGTCTCTTTATTTGAGATAAGTTATATATTACCCTTTCCATGCGGAGTGCCCCGGTTAAAGAAGAAGTTGAGACCCATTCTCGGTGAAATACCAGAATTTTGGGAAAACTTGTTATCTTTTTGCTACCCTCAGTGAACTTTGGTAGTTCATCGTCAGTGAACGACAGTGCTATGATATATTTTCTCTCTACCTTCAGTGAAAGTTGGTAGGTCATCGGCAGTGAACATCGGTGATTGTTATCTTTTTTCTACCCTCAGTGAACGTTGGTAGTTTATCGTCAGTGAACGGCGGTGCTATGATATATTTTCTCTCTACCTTTAGTGAAAGTTGGTAGGTCATCGGTAGTGAACGTTGGTGATTGTTATATTTTTGCTACCCTCAGTGAATGTTGGTAGTTTATCGTCAGTGAACGATGGTGCTATGATATATTTTCTCTCTACCTTCAGTGAAAGTTGGTATGTCATCGACAGTGAACGTCGGTGATTGTTATCTTTTTGCTACCCTCAGTGAACATTGGTAGTTCATCGTCAGTGAACGGAGGTGCTATGATATATTTTCTCTCTACCTTCAGTGAAAGTTGGTAGGTCATTGGTAGTGAACGTCGATGATTGTTATCTTTTTGCTACCCTCAGTAAACGTTGGTAGTTCATCGTCAGTGAACGGTGGTGCTATGATATATTTTATCTCTACCTTCAATGAATGTTGGTAGGTCATCGGCAGTGAACATCAGTGATTGTTATCTTTTTTCTACCCTCAGTGAATGTTGGTAGTTCATCGTCAGTGAACGGCGGTGCTATGATATATTTTCTCTCTACCTTCAGTGAAAGTTGGTAGGTCATCCGCAGTGAACGTCGGTGATTGTTATCTTTTTGCTACCCTCAGTGAACGTTGGTAGTTCATCGTCAGTGAATGGCGGTGCTATGATATATTTTCTCTCTACCTTCAGTGAAAGTTGGTAGGTCATCGGCAGTGAACGTCAATGATTGTTATCTTTTTTCTACCCTCACTGAATGTTGGTAGTTCATCGTCAGTGAACGACTGTGCTATGATGTATGTTCTCTCTACCTTCAGTGAAAGTTGGTAGGTCATCAGCAGTGAACATCGATGATTTTTATCTTTTTGCTAACCTAAGTGAATGTTGGTAGTTTATCGTTGGTGAACGGCGATGCTATGATATTTCTCTTCCTTCACCTTCAGTGAAAGTTGGTAGGTCATCGACAATGAATGTCAACGATTCTTTCTCTCTGCCTTTAGTAAACGTTGGTAGCTTCACCTTCAGTGGAAGTTGGTGTATCCTTTGACCATTTTACCATCCTCTCTGATTCAGGTCTTTTTGATCCACCAATGATTTATTTTCCTGGTTGGGTTACTCTATTGTTTCTTTATTTTTGTTACATCCCCAGTGGTGTTTTTCATCCCTTTAGAGTTGTCCATGTGCATTCATGCTCATAAGCATTGCATGGCATCTTAGGGCCAAAAATAGGGTTTGTTTTATATTTAAGTATCTTCGATCGCGTCGACACGGAGATTTTTAACCTTCGTATCTCCGGATAGAAGAAACTTAAATAAGGGCAACTGTTGCACCCCAATTTTTGCCCCTAAGACCCCTTCATCATACCATATTGATTCAATCACAACAAGATCACATTAGGGTTTTTGGTTCTCCTCCCAATCTTTAGCTTTGAGGAATCACCAAGCACCTTGAATTGTTTTTCTTTTGCGATCATGCATGTTTTGTTTTGACTTTCCTTTTAATTAATAAAATGCAATGTTGTTTTGTCTTACTAATAATGAAGGTAAAGGCAATGTGGCTTAGTAAGTTCATCCATGGGTTCATGAGTTTATTTCCATGCCCTAGTCATTAAAGCTTGAGAAGTTCAAACCTCACCATTGAAGTTGTTTTGGAAGAAATGGCATGGCAAGGTTATTTTGGTTCACCATATTTCAAGGCTATCAAATTTGATTCAAAAGTACAAGGGGTTGATTGAAGAAGTTATCATGTTTGAACAAGGCTTTGTTCCTATTGGTCATAAGTGCATATTTCTCTCAATTCTCAAGATATGGAAGTCGTTTTGATGGCTATGAGTTCTCATTATCATCCTCAATAACTTTTATTTACAAAGAAAGAATTTTGGTACAAGAAGGTTGTTCAAAATTGTCAAGGTTCCTCAAGGCATTTTCTTGATCTAGGAGCTTGGGTTTTGAACTTCAAAGAAGCATATCTTGCTCATCTTTTGGTATTTTTGAGTGATTCCAAAAAAATACTTCTCTTCAAAGGGTTATCAACAAGTCACTTCAAAAGTTTCAAGGAGTTTTCACGTGGAAGAAGCTTGATGATTAAGAAAGATTACAAGTCCTCCAGATGAACCCCAAATTTCTCATGTGTGACTTCAAATGATCATAACTTGGTCAATTTTTATCACCTTTAGCCCATTCATTTTCCATAATGATCTTTAGGATGTGAAATTCATGCTTTCTTTCATGTGTAAAGTGAGAAAATGGATGGAAGATGCCCTAAGGATGCAAAATATTATAGGCTATTTCATGATTTTTTGCCAACTTCATTAATTCATAACTCTCTCAATTTTTGGAGATTTTGAATGGTTCAAGTTTCAAAATATCATTAAAGAGGCCTATTTCATGCCATCTTTTTTGTTCAAGAGAAAATTCCAAGTGGAAGGCCATGTTTGGATGCAAAACATTATAGGTCACTTTTGAAGAAAATTTTGAAATATTTCTAAGTATGGAAAGTCAACCCTTTTTCTCCAACTTTGACTCAATGCAACTTTTAGCTCAAGCATCCATTTGATTCCATTCATTTTCCATTGAAAAGCTTGTAATCTCATCTTTCTAAAGCTTTAAGAATCATGCCTTAAGACCCCTTGAGTCTAAACATGATTAGCCAACTTTCCCAAGTGGATTAGTGCATCGAAACACGCACTTTGGATGAGTTTTGACAAAAGAGAAGTCACATTTTCTTCATGATGTAGACCTACACGAATTCCCTTCAAATTGCATCATTCACCACTCCTTTTGATCCCATTTGCTTATCCTATAAATACATGAGCTATTCCATTCATTTCCTCAAGTTTGGATAGCCAGAATCACCCTGCCAAACTTATTCCATAATTCAGAATTCAGCAACTTCGAAATCTATTCTCAAGCCTTTTTCAATCCAATTTCTCTATCAATTCACCTTCCTTGATCTTCCCTGAAGCTAACCATATAATTACATTCAAGAATCGTGCCCTATATTGCTCCATAGAAGTCCAGTTTCAGATCTCTGCAACTCAACTTTAATAGGTAGATTCCTTCATCAATTCATAAAAACTTTGATATCACTGTGATGCTCCCATTGCCCTGGTTCTAGTCGCAACACTTGCTTTCAACTGGAAACACGTTTTAACAATGAAATTTCAAATCCCTTTTCAAAACTTTCCTTCCAAATTGCTTGAGCTACAATTTATATAAATTTGTCGCGAAAGTGTGGTTGTCTTCGTCTTGAAGAGACGAAGCGAATGACATAGGTTTGAGCTTCTGATTTTACAGTTTGAGAGACCTGTAATTCACGTTGGCTGGAGGTTGAAGATGACCAACGTGTCATCTTCCAACCAATGATGGCGCGCCACTTGTTATTTTTGAATTATGATTTAATAATTGATTCAGTGCTTTATTCACTAATGACCATGATATGCACAACATGTCAGATCCCTTGGCTTTGATTACTAACGCATTTTGACTCTCATCCAATGGTCCACATATTTTTTACTTTTATTTTCTTTTTTGATTTTTATATTTAATTGTTTTAAACTTCAAAAAATCATAGAAAATTCATGTTAAATCCAAAAAATCTGAAAAAATTATGAAAAATATTTTTGGTTATTCTCTTTTTGATTTTTATTTTTTCACAATTTAATTTTGTATTTTGGTATTTTTTTAATAAATTTTCACTTTATTTGATTTGTTTTAAATGTTTAAAAATACTTTTATGCATTTTTAAATTCTGAAAGAATTATGGAATGATCCAATGATATTGTGACAAATATTGGTGACCTTATTTTATTTTTGTTTCTGACTTTGTTATTTTTTTTATCATTTTTTGTTTATTTTACCCATTTCTTTCAATTTTAAAAATAGTTTCTGACTTTTAAAAATTATCAAAAAATTTATAAAATCATTTGAGCCATTTTTTGATTTTTCTATGGTCTTACTTTTTATTTTTTGATTAATTGGAACATAGTTGATATATTTTTCTATTTTAAACATTTTTAAACCTTTTTTTAATGTATATATTAAATGCAATATTATTTTGTGTTTATTTTCTGGTTGATCTTGGGTTAAATTTTTGATCATGAGCTTTATTAACATCATTGGATCCATGGTGTTGATTTTAACTCCACAAAAATGGATGAATGATTTTAATAATAGTTTGATTAAATTTAATTCAAAAGTGGTTTATATTTTCTCTCCCACCCCACTTCATCTCATCCCCTTCTTATTGCACTAACTGTTATTGGAGCATGATCTCTATATCATGTCTCAAAACAAATGGTGCATAGATTTCTATTGACCAGCCTCAAAATAGGCGCGACTTCTATATAAGTCCACTTACGATTGCTTAACATAGCGCTAAATTTTGTTCCGATTCGAATAAATGATCATTCGTGGCCCAAACTTATGTTTGCAAGCCCAAGTATGTTAATTTGATCTCTTGGATCCAATAACCTTGAGATCCATTGTGTAGAGGCTTTGGTTCTACCAATCCTCTAATGGATCTACAATACCTTTGGTCAACGCAGATCACTTAAACATCGTTGATCATTAAATGGTACTTATAAGGATTCCAAATGTATGATATACTTGACAAAAAGCAAATTCAACTTGTTGTGTGGAGGCTTTGTTTCTACCAATCCTCTAATGAGTTCCAAATACAAGTTTCAAGATGATCATCCGACTAACCACTAATCACTAATAATTGACTTTATCCTTTATTTTTATTATATTCCATTTTATTTTTATGCACTATTTACTTTTAGCATTTACATTTCATGCCATTTTCATCTTTGCTCATTTGAGTATTTACTTTCTTGTCATTTTTATTTTTGCTCACTTGAGCTTTACTTTACTTTCTCAAAACACCTAATAATCAACATAAACCCTAAAAATCCTTAATGAAGCTTGGACTATTTGGTTACAATCCTTGGCATTATGGAGAATTGGACTTCTTGGACTTAGGATTAAAAACCTTGGCCTATGTTGGAGACCTTGTGACCTTAATTGATATTTTGTATGGAGTTCTTGAGGTTTACTTCAAGACATTGGGTTGTTTGTTTGCTTTGTGTGCAGGTTATTGTGATTACATACTTTGTTTGTAATCTGGAATTCACCCGTATACAGCCGTTACTCTGCCCAATTTTTATGAAGACTTAATACACTTGATGTTTGGTTCTTACAAGAGGTCTAGTATCTTTGCTTGCTTGGTTTTAATCCAAAGAATAAGAATTCTATCTTGGCTCATAATGTCAAGTATTGGCTTCTTGTTGGTTAGATGGTTCTTATCCCTAGCTTTTATCTTATGCTTTAGGATAGTCTCTTCTTCTCCTCCCATCTTCTTTAATTTCAAAAATCTTCTTCCTCCTTTTGAAAACTCTTCTTAATTTTTTAACTTGAACCACTTTCATAATAAACTTGGACTTAGGTCCATGAATTTTCAAAACATTTTCATAAATAAACCCTAATCAATATAATAATACCTTGACCTTTTTGTGAGAAGACTAAAAGTCAATCAATCTCATTTCAAACCATTTTTGCCACTTTGGCTTTTATCCTAAAACTTTTCTCAAAAGATTAGACTCTTGTCAATCCTTGTAGTGATGAAAACAACTATACTTCTACAATGTGTAGTGAAGAGAGATATTTTCCACTTGGGTGTTGAGTGAGGCATTGTTGATTTTTAAATCCAAGCCATATCCTCCACTTTGAGATAATGCAAATTCTCCTTTCTCAAGATTGTGGGTAGTAAGTATGTTTTCCACACGGACAATGACGATGATATCTTATCTCTTAAAATCAATCAACACACTTGTGTTTTAAAATTTTAAAAGAGGAACTACGTGTACCCTGATCCCCTATTGCACGAAAGGTGGTACGTAGGCACTAAAGGTTCGCAACCGCGGTGGGTGCAAAAATCAAAAGAAACATATTTCTTTTCCCACCTCGACCATCTATTTTTACATACAACATTTTTATAGCCAAAATATAATTTTTTTTACAAAGAGGTTCATGCGGAGTACCCTAGATGTTTAGGGTTCTAATACCTTCCCTTTGCATAACCAACCCCCTTACCTTGAATCTTTCCCCCCTCTTTTGGGTTATTCTCTCTTTTCCCATTCCTTGGGAAACAATAAAGCGCGGTGGCGATTTTTATTTTGATATGTATAACTCAAGTCAATCCAATAACTTAGTCTTAAACATTTCTATCACTACAGAAAAAATGGCGACTTCACTGGGGACAGATTTACCTCTTGCTGATCCATCCCTAAGTGGGTTGAGCCCATATTTATTTATATTTGTATATGTGCTATTGTTGTTTATGTTTTATATGTTGTATATATGTTTATCTGGATTTTCCTAGTTTTCAGGGTGCTTGGTGATTACTTATAAGTCCTATACCCGGACTTTGGCAAACTTTAAGATAGGACGAGTGATATAGTCATGTTAACTTTGAGGGAGTAATCCCAAAAAAGGAGGCATGAGATCCCCCACTCAGTGGAGGCCCCTTTGACTGTAGTGTCGTTTACCGAGTACTCGGGAAGACGTACTATTTTCGACCTGGGAGCCTGCTGAAGCTGAGGACCGTAAAATACCTAACCCATCTTGGCCTTTTAGGTGTAGTGAGGAAGCTATGACGGAGTAATCCGAAAATAGGTGTCACGCAATACTACACTCAGACGAGTTTTTCTTGAGAATATTACTAATTACCAAGTTAATCGAGAAGTTGGTAATATCCGAAGGAAGGATGTAGACTCTGGGAACCTCTAGAACCTTGTTCGGCAAGTGATTACTTTTAGACCATACCTTGTGGGTGGTACCTTCGACCTCATGCTCTTGACGTTGAACCTATGAACCCTATATGTATGATCTTGTGTGTGATTGTTGCATCATGCATCCATGCACTCATAAGCATCTTTTGAAGAAAAATCTTATTTCAAGGGATTTAAAAGTTGGCCATTTGTGAATATCTCAGGTAATCATGGATTCTGGGAAAAGAAAGACCGAGAAATACAGTTTCAAAGATCCCAAGATAGATGAGTTGATCAGTCTAATTCCTGAGATCGAGTGTTCTGCAGACTTTCGGAAGAAGTATGGATCCATCATTCCTCTCATGAAGCTGAAGATGAAGGAGGGTATTCTCTCGACCTTGGTCCATTTCTATGATCCGATGTATCATTGCTTTACTTTTCCTGGCTATCAATTGATGCCTACACTGGAGGAGTATTCTTATCTGTTGGATTTACCCGTTACTGATCGTGTTCCTTTTACTGGTTTAGAGGGTGAACCAAAACCACATGAGATTGATGCTTTGATTCATATGGGGAAGTCTGAGGTGGAAGCCCATATGACTACCAAAGGAGGGATTATAGGATTACCAGCTCAGTTCTTATTGGAGAAAACTCATTACTTTGCCAAGATAAAGAGTACAATCACTTTTGAGGCCATCTTTGCTCTACTTGCTTACGGGTTGTTCTTATTTCCTAATGTGGATAGGTTTGTTGACATTAATGTTATCAGGATCTTCATGATTGAAAACCCAGTTCCTACCTTGTTGGGTGATGCTTATTACTCTAGTTATCTTCAGAATTCTTATCATGGGGGTATGATTATCTATTGCACGCCTTTGTTGTACCAGTGGTTTATCTCTCATATGCCTCAGGCTGATGCTTTTTGGGATGTCAAGAAGGAACCCCGTTGGACTCCCAAGATTATGGCACTTACTCACTCGGATATTGATTGGTATCATCGAGCCTACTGGGATATAGAGATTATTGGCAGTTGTGGTAGTTTCCCCAATGTACCTCTTCTTGGTACAAAGGGAGGAACTAACTATAACCCTGTTCTTGCACGACGACAACTTGGTTATCCGATGAGGGATAAACCAAACATTATTCATTTGAGTAGTTTCTTTATGAAGGAGGGAGAAGACCATAGGGAAGCTAGGGAGCAGATTGCAAAGGCCTGGCGTCACATTCATAGGAAGAGTAGGAAGGACTTGGGACCTAGGGGTGTTGTTTCTTTGGAGCCGTATCTTCAATAGGTTCGAACGAAAGCTATTCAATTTAAGATTCCGTATACCCGGGAGATACCTATGCTTGCTTTGTTTGTGAAGACCACTCCTCCCATATTGGATGATCTAGAAGAGCTACAGCTTGCTTTGGTCAGGATGCAACAGGAAAACGACGCTTGGAAGAATAAGTGCCAAACCCTAAAGATTTCCTATAGAGCAGATTTGAAGGAGAAAGACGACTTGATCGAGATTCTTGAGAGTCGGGCTGTAGAGACCATGGAGAGGCTAGTGGATTTAGTTTCTCCTAAGCCTCAGTCAGATGCTAGTTGCTCACTTCCTAATTCAGGCGATTGGAAGGAGGTTACCACCAGATATGCGGAAGAAAACCAGAGGTTGAAGGCTCAGATTGCCAGGCTCACACGGAAGCGCCAGCATATAGAGTGATCTCTATCATTTTTTTTATTTAGGGTTTTAGACTTTATTATCATCTTGTACTTGGGATCATTAAAACTTGTAACCCATTTTGAAGTTGTTATGATAAAATTTTCAGTATTTCAAATGCGTTATTACTTTGAAATTTTCAATGCGTCTTCAAAATTTAAATCCATTGAAATATTAAATAACAAAATCATGTGCATTGCACACCATGCATCATATTGCACATATTTCTTGCATTTGTTATGAATATCCAGGTGTCTTACCAAGCTTCTTTACTTCGTTCAGCAAGCTGACTCACCACTACAACACTCGGGCTAATTTCAGAAAGAAGATGGACAACTTAGAACAAGAGAATCACGAGCTGGGCGAGGAAGTTTCTGATTTGAAGGCCCGCATGGCCAATATTACTGCTATGATGGAATCTCTGGTGGTTGCTCAGAATTAACCACCGAGTGTTCAACTTCAACCAACAAGGGTAACTACTGAAGTTTTGACTGTTCCCGTATCTGCTACTCCAGCTGTTGTTCAGAATCGCATGCCTCAAGGTTATCCATGGGGAATGCCAGAGAATTTTGCGCCTAAAGGTTTCAATCTTGGTCCTCAAGATGCTCTAGTTGTTCAGACTATTGTTACTCATACACTTCCTGTGGTGCATGTTCCTGATGCACCGCCTTCGGTGAATATGGTTCCATTTGTTAACGATGATGTGTGTCGTCCTTTTCCTCCACCAAGTGTAGACTTGGGTCTTTATGACAGAATGGATGATTTTCAAGAGAAGTTTGACAACATGCAGAGAGAGATGAAGGCCCTCAAGGGAAAAGAGTTATTCGGGCATAATGTGAATGAATTATGCTTAGTCTCAAATGTTAAGATACATGCGAAGTTTAAGGTCCCTGAGTTTGAGAAGTACAAGGGCAACACTTGCCCTCGTTCTCATTTGGTGATGTATGTAAGGAGAATGTCTACCCATATTGATGATCAGCATCTGCTGATTCACTTTTTTCAGGATAGTTTGACCGGTGCTGTGCTGAAGTGGTATATGGGTTTGGACAACGTCAATATCCATACTTTCAATGACTTGGGAGAAGCATTTATCAGACAATACAAGTACAATGTGGACATGGCTCCTGACCGTGATCAGCTCAGGGCCATGGTTCAAAAAGACAGGGAATCATTCAAAGAATATGCACAAAGATGGCATGAGGTAGCCGCCCAAGTGATTCCTCCCATGGAAGAGAAGGAGATGAATAATATTTTCTTGAAGACCCTGGGTGATTTCTACTATGAGAGGATGGTAGCGAGTGCGTCAAGTGACTTTACTGAAATGGTAGGCATGGGTATCCGCTTAGAAGAGGCTGTAAAAGAAGGCTGTTTAACGAAGAGTGAAGAATATGGAGGTGTGAAGAAGCCATCTTATAGGTTTACCAAGAAGAAGGAAGGGGATGAAAATGCTGTTATACATGAGAGGAAGGTTAACGCTCCTAGAAGAAATTATCAGCGTCATCAGCAAGTCGCCTTAGTTACTCCAATCGTTGGTGTAGCTCCAACTACCGTTGCTTATCAGAGACCATCCCAGCAGGGAAATCAAGGGTATAATCATAGAAGGGAGAGTTATGACCATATCCCTATGAGTTATACAAAATTACTACCGGCATTGATTCAGAAGAAGTTGGTTCAGACCCGACCACCTCCCGCTGTACCATCACCATTACCTTGGTATTACAAGGCAAACCAGACATGTGCTTTTCATCAGGGAGCACCGGGGCATAATGTTGAAAATTTTTATCCTTTGAAGACTGAGGTGCAGAAATTGGTGAAGTCTGGTATTCCATCTTTCAAGGATGTGGGCCCTAATGTGAAAGACAATCCTCCACCCAAGCATGAAGGAGAAAATGCTGTAAATATGGTGGCCGATTATCCAGACAACTTCCAGATTTTTTATATTCATCTGGTTAGAGGAGATTTGGTGAAAATGCATGCAGACCTCTATGAATTTAGCTACTATACGCATAACCATTCCGGTTGTGCTATTTGCAATACAGACATACAAGGTTGTGACAAGATAAAGGCTGATTTGTAGGAGATGATGGATGAGGGTCTCATCTACATAATCAGGTATAGGGCAGAGTATGAAGAGGAAGTGAATATGGTTTCTGGATGTCCTGGATAATTCAAATTTTTTGATGTAGAGTATATGAATGAGGACCTTGTGCAATTGCATGCTACTTTCTGCCACTTGGCTGGTCAAGAAGAAAACCAGTATGGATCTTGCCGAGTTTGCTGTCGAGATTCCCGAGGATGTTCAATCGTGAAGAAATGTGTTCAGTTGTTGTTGGACAATGGAACTATCAAGGTTACAGGTCAAAGAGATGATTACCATGAAATTGATATGATTGAGGTTTGTTTGGCTGAAGAAGAGTCAGATGAAGAGTATGCCTCCGCTGATGAGTATTTCTCCTCAGTTGAGGATTTGTTTTCCAGAAATGACTCAATGATGACTGATTGTGTTGAAGAAGGGGTAAACGTCATTGTACCTTGTTTTGGTGCACTCGCCCATTTTGAAGTCGAGTATTGTAGCAAGCCAGCTGTTACACCATTAGTGATTAGTTTGCCGGGTCCTGTTCCCTAAAATTCAGATAAGGCTGTACCCTACAAGTATAACGCTACAATATTAGAGGATGGTGTGGAAGTTCCCATCCAGCCAATGCCTGATGTTGGAAATATTGCTGAGAATAGCAGAGTGACCCACAACGGTCGTGTATTTGCACCAGTTGTTCGAGGAGATTTTAGTGCTGGAAAGAAAATTACTGAGAATGTTGAACCCAAGAAGACTACGGGTGAATCTAGTGGAGCTACGTTAGAGAAAGAAGTGGATGATATTTTGAAGATACTCAAGATGAGTGACTACATAATTGTAGATCAGCTACTGCAGACTCCTTCAAAAATATCTATTTTGGCTTTATTGATGAACTCATCTACTCATAGAGAATCCTTGATGAGGGTATTGGACCAAGCTTTTGTGGAGAGTGATATGCCAGTAGACCAATTCAGTAGCGTAATAGGGAACATTACATCATGTAATAATTTGAGTTTCTGCGATGATGAATTTCTAGATGAAGGAAGGAATCACAACCTGGCCCTCCACATCTCTATGAACTGCAAGAATGATTCACTATCCAATGTGCTGATTGATAATGGATTTGCTTTGAACGTTATACCGAGGAGCACTCTTATGAAGTTGAAATATCAGGGAACACCCATGCGCCCGAGTGGCATCATTGTGAAAGCGTTTGATGGATCAAGGAAATCTGTTATTGGTGAGGTGGACTTACCTATTCATATAGGAACACATTTGTTTCAAATTACTTTCCAGGTCATGGATATTGTATCCGCTTATAGCTGTTTTCTAGGAAAGCCGTGGATACATGAGGCAGGGGCTGTCACTTCAAATTTACACCAGAAGCTGAAGTTAGTACGTGAAGGGAAAGTAGTAATCATAAGTGGTGAACAAGCATTATTGATATCTCATTTGTCCTCTTTCAGCATTGTGGAGGCGGATGAAGTTGTTGTTGGAACCCAGTTCCAATATTTATCCATTGACAACATAAGAGGAAATGAGAATTCCATGGTTTCGCTCAAAGATGCACAGCAGGTTGTGCGTAAGGGTCATAGTGAAGTTTGGGGATGAATTATGGATCTGCCAGTGAACAAGAACCGAGCCGGCTTGGGGTTCTCTTTGAAGAATGATAAAGGTAAGAGCATGAAGCCGAAGTCTGCTGCAGGAAAGTATCAAGACATTTTCCATAACGGGGGTTATCTTCATCCGACTGTTTCCGGGATTAATGCCATTGTGGAAGATGAAGCAGAGTAGGAAATTCTGAATTATGTGACGCACATAGTTAGGGTTCAGAGCTGGATCACCATTGATGTTCCCTCTTGCATACATGTTTCAAATTAATTAATTTATTTTAATATTTTTGAAAAGCTTTCACTCTACCCAAGGTGAAAGTATTGACATTGTAGGGGCTTATCTTTTTTACTTTGATCTTTAAGATCAATAATAAAAGTTGTCTTTGTTTCCAAAATTGTGTCTTTATTTTCTGCTTTTTCTTGGAAAATGGTAATCAGAAAAAACCCTTCAAAATAAATAATAACTGAAATTCAATCTGCATGATCACTTGTTATATGTGTAAGTTTCTAAAAGCAACCATAAATCATATGAGCAGATTAATTAAAAACCCGTTGAATACAATGACCCTGCATCCTCTCCCAACTTTGAATGTCCTGTGTATAGGGCCGAAGAAGAAGATTATGATGAGATTCAAGAAGAGGTCTCACGGTTTCTTGAGTGCGAGGAAAATGCCATTCAGCCATATAAAGAGCCATTGGAAGTAATCAGTTTGGGTTTAGAAGAAGATCCGAAAGAAGTCAAGATTGGAGCATCGCTGCATCCTGATGTGAAGAGAAGGTTGATTGAGCTGTTGAAAGAATATGTGGATATTTTTTCTTGGTCTTACCAAGACATGCCTGGTCTAGATACAAATATTGTAGAGCACCGTTTACCGTTGAAGCCAGAGTGTCCTCCAATCAAACAGAAGTTGAGAAGAACTCACCCAGATATGGCAGTGAATATCAAAGTGAAGGTTCTAAAGCAGATTGATGCCGATTTTCTTGTGACGCTAGTGTATCCTCAATGGATTGCGAATATTGTCCCAGTACCAAAAAAGACGGAAAAGTATGCATGTGCGTAGATTATAGAGATCTAAATAAAGCTAGTCCAAAAGATGATTTCCCATTGCCACACATTGATATGTTAGTGGATAGCACAGAAAAATTCAAGGTATTCTCGTTCATGGACGGATTTTCCAGGTATAATAAAATAAGAATGGCTCAAGAGGACATGGAAAAAACAACGTTTATCACACCCTGGGGAACATTCTGTTATAGAGTGATGCCCTTCGGGTTGAAGAACACTGGTGCAATGTACTAGAGGGCTATGAAAACCCTATTCCATGATATGATACACAAAGAAATCGAGGTATATGTTGATGATATGATTTCTAAATTCCAGACTGAAGAAGGGAATGTAGAAGATTTGTTGAAATTGTTTCAGAGTTTGAGGAAGTATCATCTCCGCTTGAATCCAAATAAATGTACCTTCGATGTTAGATCAAGAAAATTTTGTGGGTTTCATTGTTAGCCATAAAGGAATTGAAGTTGACCCCGATAAAGTCAAAGAAATTCAAGAGATGCCAATGCCAAGAACTGAAAAACAAGTCAGAGGGTTCCTCGGGTGTTTGAATTATATTTCCAGATTCATTTCCCACACGACTGCAACATGTGAACCGATCTTTAAGTTATTAAAGAAAGATCAAGGTTGTGTATGGACGGATGACTGCCAAAGGGCATTTGAAAGTATTAAAGAATATATGCTTGAACCTCCTATCTTGCTCCCTCCTGTCGAAGGAAGACTGTTGATTATATATTTGACAGTGTTAGATAAATCCATGGGTTGTATTCTGGGACAACAGGATGAAACAGGGAAGAAAGAGTATGCCATTTATTATCTCAGTAAAAAGTTCACTGATTGTGAGTCGTGATATTCCATGCTGGAAAAGACATGTTATGCCCTGGCATGGGCGGCAAAATGTCTGCAGAAGTATATGTTGAATCACACCACTTGGTTGATCTCCAAAATGGATCCAACCAAGTACATTTTTGAAAAGCATTCTCTTACTGGGAGAATTTCCTGCTGGCATATGTTGTTATCTGAATATGACATTAAATACCGCACTCAAAAAGCTATTAAAAGCAGCATATTGGCAAATTATCTTGCTCACCAACCAGTGGAGGATTATTAGTTTGTGGAGTATGATTTCCCTGTTACTCTGCCGAATATTTTCCGTATTATTTTCTTTCCGTCTTATTTTCTTTACCGATCTGTGGGAGACATCCGGTATCAGACAAATATTTTTCCGTAATATTTTAAAGTTTAATTTAAGTACTTTATTTATTTATGCCAGGATTGTCTGAAATGTTTAGTTTATTTAAACTCTTAGATGGTAATTATTTCTGTTGCATTGTTATTGAATTGTTTAATATGCTAGGTTAAATTTATTTATCGGCATGTAAGGTCATATAGACAACGGGGTTTAGCAACGCCAATTGATCAGTTCCTTTTAAAAAAGAATACTTTTCTGGTTTCAATTACTAGTTCTAAGTATTAACTGTTTTGTTACGAGAGTAAAATATAGATAGAAGTTAGGATCAATAAAACGAGAGTTTGAGATAATAACTGGACAATAGTAATTGTGTATCAACTTAAAGTACAACGAGAGCGCTTTTAAGTTGATTAGGTTTTGTTTGTTTCCAAAAACAATTTTTAAACTATAATTGAAACAACGAGAGCACTCACTTAGGTGTGATCGTAGGATCTGAATCAATAAACACAAGAGTGTGAGAAGAGGGTTTTCAAACAAATACTTTCTACTGAAACTATTTTGTTAATTCGAGTTAGGTCAATGAGTTGCTAAATTCCCGAAGTCCGACCATTAGATACCGATATTCTCCCTTGAATCTAAACTAGATTATAATCAATTAGGTTCCCTAAACCCCCTATTAATTACACTATTAGCCTTAGATTTACGTAGTAACCTAAAATAATGGTAGTTCTACATTTAGTCCCTTGGGATTCAATAATATTTAAAGCTATACGCGATAGGACTGTATACTTGCGATTTTGATTCTTTAAGACTCACAAAGTCGAGATCAAGTTTTTGGCGCCGTTACCAGGGATTAACAAGTCAATATCGTAACTCTTTTAGTTACGCTGTAGAGACTAAGGCACCATTCCCAATTGTATGCCAAGCACTCTCTCTAAAGGTGAAGGCTTAGTGCTACCAATTTTCGAACTTGAGCGCTCTATTACTAGAAGACGCCGTGTATGAGTATCTCGTACAAATCAATCCCTCTCTCAATATTCTATTCCTACCGAACCAATTGAAGTACCAGACATGGGTGATCAGCCACGTCCGCTCAAATCTTATGCTATTACTTCACAAGAAGAACCACATAACATCATTGTTGCTCCTCCGATCGAGGCTAATAACTTCGAACTCAAACCTTCCTTGTTGTCTGCTGTACAACAAAACTAGTTTTCTGGAGGGTCAATGGACGACCCTAATCTACATTTATCGATGTTTCTGCAATATGAAGATACAGTTAAGAACAATAGAGTCAGTCAAGAGGCAATAAGACTTCGTCTTTTCACTTTTTCCCTAAGAGACAAAGCCCGAGCCTGGCTCCAGTCTCTACCAGCTAACTCGGTTACCTCTTGGGATGAGTTGAAGAAAGTCTTTCTTGCAAGATATTTCCCACCAAGTAAGATAACTATGCTAGGATCCTAAATAAGCGATTTTCGACAAAAGGACAACGGGTCTCTTTTTGACGCTTGGGAAAGATACAAAGACATGCTGAAGCTCTGTCCACATCATGGCCTAGAAGAATGGTTAATCATCCATACCTTCTACAATGGTCTCCTTTATAATACAAGATTAACGATAGACGCCGCTGCAGATGGCACACTTATAGATAAATGCTACGTTGCTGCTTATGCTCTCATAGAAAGTATGGCTCAAAACCACTATCAGTGGGGGAGTGAAAGAGGTCAAGTAGACAAAGCTCCCTAGAGAAAGCACCGACAAAAAGCGGTATGTACGAGATTAACAGTCTTGATAGCATCCATGCTAAGGTAGATGCTCTCGTCCAGAAGATATATAACTTAACTGTAGTACCTCCAGCCACCGTGGCTGCTATAACTCCGAATTGCGAGATATGCGGAGTACCTGGACATGCTGCTGCTGAATGTCAAATCTTAGAAGGAACCCCCTCGACCAAGTACATTATGCTCAAGGAAATCCTTACTCAAACACTTACAACCCTGGATGGAAAAATCATCCAAATTTCTCATATAAGAACACCAATGTGTTGTATGCGTCTGGCCAAGCACCTGCTGTACCACCAGGATATCAAAAAGCACCTGCAGCTGCTCCTAACATGCCTAGGAAGTCTAACCTCGAAATTTTGATGGAAAATTTTATAGCTACCCAAGCTTAAACTTACAAGGAATTTCTAAACCAAAATATTCACACTAATGAGCAAATCAAACAGTTAGTGAACAAAGTAAATGCTTTAGCCACCCATAAAAAAATGCTTGAAACCTAAATTTCGCAAATGGCCCAACAACAAGCACCTACTGCTACACCTGCTGGTACATTTCCAGGCCAACCTCAATCGAATCCAAAAGGACGTGCTCATGCTACTATATTGCAAAGTGGAACTGAATACGATGGACCAATTGACCCTAAAGCTGAAAACCCATCCATGTCCTAAAGTTCTAGAAAAACAACCGAGGAGGAAAGCGAACCAAAAGAGAAGGAGAAGGTGGGTGATGGAGAGACAGAAGAAAAGGAAAAACCTTATGTGCCTCCGCCTCCTTACAAACCACCAATCCGGTATCCTCAAAGACTTACTTAATCTAGAAGTGCGGGGAAATTTAAGAAATTTGTTGAACTTCTGAAACAATTAAACATCACGATACCATTCACAGAAGCTATCACTCAAATGCCCTTGTACGCTAAGTTTCTCAAAGAAATCTTGTCAAACAAGAAAAAGATAGAGGATAACGAGAGAATTACACTCACTTTTAAGTGTAGCGCAATCATTCAGAACAAAATACCTCAGAAGCTGAAGGATCCCGAAGTTTCTCTATACCCTGTAATATAGGTAAGTATGTCATAGACAAAGCTCTATGCGTAACACCCCAATTCTACCCCTCGTAATTAATAATAAAATCAGAGTTTCAAAATTTCATCCAAACATAAATTGAGGTATCACATATTCGTGTTTTCATCACTTTGCATTATAATGCACATCACAAAAATCAAAAGTCGGATATATCGATTCATAACATAAATCATCATATAAACATATAACTAATCACAGCATAACGGATGTATTCACAAAATGTATGTATCATCATGTTATCATCAATACATAAAGTCATAAGATAGTACACATAAACTATCCTATCAAAATAATAACGTCGCCCAAATCCCGAGTGTTACTACTATCAGAGCAAAGCGACTCAAAATAAAGAGACTCGAGCTAATCCTCATCATCCTCGCAGATCACCTGCACGTTACCAATATAAAGGCAACGGCGAAACAAGTAAAGGGTGAAATACTCCAAAACATATAATTAAAGGCATGATAAAATATATAAATAGTTTTGGAATCATAAATGAAATAGATTAATAAGAATATGTCAACAAATATCAAATCTCACATACTTTAAATTCATCATTTAGTGTATAAGATCAACACTTTAATTTCATCACATAATCACCATAATCATATCAAAACAAAACATAAACTCCATCGCCATAACTCATATCATCGCTTTATCGTCATGTTGTATTCATCGCTTACTCATCATGAGATCATCATATATATTCACTTTATGTTCAACACAAAAATCATCACAAACAAAGTATCATATAACATCGCAATTCGTCATAAGCCATCAAATAAAACTCAATACCAAAAGACTCAAACATAAACATAACCGACTCCATGAGACACGACTATGTTATGCATGTGGTACCCGTCGCTTTGTCCATAATTAGGGACATTCGGCATTAAAGCCCATCGTTGCTTTGGCATAAAAGCCCTCGTCGCTTGGCATAAAACCCCTCGTCGCCAATGTAATGTATGTGACTCGACAACACGACATCACAAACACGACACAATAAAACTTCACCATCGCATATTAAAATTGGTATAAAACCCACGTCGCCATATTTATCCACATCAAGATAAACATATCATCGCATCGCATATCATCAAGTATTCATTATAAATAAACCGTCGCAAACATCATGTTTAATCACACCACATCATTATCAAATAATTCACTAAATTTCAAACACGGAAAAATAGTCAAACATCAATAAACATCGCGAAAGTCATTCATAATAATCGACATCAATTATAATCGTTAACGTCGCAATCGTATTGTCCATACGTGACTTAAACCGACTAAAACGCAACCCGATTCAACTTAACCGTAAATCGACTTATTTTGGGTCGCTCCGTTAAAAACTCGTAATCTCGAAAAACTAACCTCACCATAATGTTCTACACATCAAAATTAACTAGCACGTTAATTTTCGTTAAATTCGGAGCAACTTGCTCCGTCACCGAAATTGCCGAAATCGGGAAATCGAAACATAATCGGGTTCCAAACTAAATCGGCTAACTTATGTCATATTTGTATCTAATTAATATAAATATTTAATATATTAAATTAAGAAAAGAAAAACAAAACATAAATTAAATAATTTTTCTAAACTTACTATTATTTTTATTCCTCTAAGTTTAACTTACATTTTACACTGCATATTACGTCTTTGTTTTTTTTCAAAACTACACTGCTATGCTTAGAAAAAGAGATACACTGCTAGCTTAGAAAAGTGATACACGGCTAGCTTAAAAAAATGATATACTTCTAGCTTAAAAAAAGTGATATACTGCTAGCTTAGAAAAAGAGATACACTGCTAGCTTATCTTCCAATAATATACTTACTGCATAATTTTGTTTTTAGTTTTCAAAACTTAATTTAATTAATATAATCTCTATTTTCTTTTTAATTCCAATTTAACTAATCTAATACTAATTCAACAACAACAATACCTAATTAACTCTTCTAATTTCTATCACAAATCCTCGACAAAACTCAAAAAAACCTAACATCAATTTTATCCCAAATCAAAATATACCAAATCAAACCCTAACTATAAACATTGGAAAATTAAACCCCTTACCTTAAATGCTTGAATTGATTCTTGATGTTCCAACCCTAGCTTTGGCTTTGTTCTTGCTCTTCTCTTCTCCAAGAATCTCTTCTCTCAAACTCTCTCTATGTGTTTTTGTATGTTATGACAAAATAAGGAGTGTTTGGTGTGGTTTAGTAGCAAGACACTAGCAAGCAAAAATACCAAAAAGCCCTTGGTCTTACTACTAGTTATAACACTAATAATACTAAATAATATTATTAGCCCAAATAGTTAAAATAACTCCAAATAATTAAATATCGGTCCGAATAATATTTTACCGAACCAAACGGAATAAAAACCGGACCGAACAAAATAATTACCGGTCCCTCAAAATAAATATCGGACCGAATAAAATAATCACCGGTCCGAATAAAACATCGCCGAATATATTAACAGATATACCGGTTAATTTAAATATTCTCGTCGCAAAAATAAACGTCAAACAGTAATTCAAAAATATTAATATAATATAATATTAAATAAAACAGGGTGTTATAACTCTCCCCCACTTATAAAAGTTTCGTCCTTGAAATTACCTGACTCGAAAAGCTCGGGCTAGGAATCCCGCATCTTGCTTTCTAACTCCCATGTCGCACTTTCACCAGCTGCTCCTATCCAAACAACTTTAACCAAGGAGATCTCTTTGCCACGAAGAGACTTCATCTCACGATCTTCGATCCTTAATGGCATCGTCTCCACCGTAAGATTGTCTCGCACTTGAATATCATCCATCTCAATCACATGTGAAGGATCCAGAACATACTTCCGAAGTTGCGACACATGGAACACATCATGCAAGTTCGAAAGATTTTGCGGTAACGCCACTCTATAAGCCACTTTTCCCACTTTACTAGTAATTTGGTAAGGACCAATAAAGCGAGGAGTTAGCTTCTTCGACTTCAATTCTCGCCCAATGCCGGTTGTAGGAGTAACTCGCAAAAATACATGATCACCATCTTAAAATTCCAAGTCTTTTCTCCTTTTATCGTGATAACTCTTTTGTCGACTTTGAGAAATTCTCATCTTTTCTCTAATCATCTTCACCGTCTCAGTAGTCTCTCTAACCAATTCTGGTCCAAGCACCACACTTTCACCTGACTCATGCCAACACAAAGGAGTTCTACACCTCCGACCATACAAAGCCTTGAACGGTGCCATTCCAATACTAGCATGAAAACTATTGTTATAAGTAAACTCAATCAAAGTAAGACATGTATCCCATGAACCACCATGTTCAAGAATACAAGCACGTAATAAGTCTTCCAACGATTGAATCGTCCTTTCCATCTGACCATCAGTTTGAGGATGATAAGCCGAACTCAACCTCAACTTTGAACCCAAATCCTCTTGCAAGCTCTTCCAAAATTCAGAAGTAGACCTCGGATCTCTATCCGAAACAATACACAAAGGAATACCATGTGATCTCACAATCACATGCGTATAAATTTCCGCCAACTTCGATACGAGATAAGTGATGTTAATAGGAATAAAGTGAGTCGACTTTGTAAGCATATCAACAATCACCCAAATTGCATCGTGTCCTCTTGGTGTATTCGGTAACCCCATTACGAAATCCATAGAAATTCTATCCCATTTCCATTCTGGAATCTCTAACGGTTGCATCAACCCTGCAGGTTTCTGATGCTCCACTTTAGACTTCTGACAAGTCAAACAAGCATAAACAAACTGAGCCACCTCTCTTTTCATGCCCGACCACCAAAATAGTTTCTTTAAATCTAGATACATTTTGGTCGCTCCGGGATGAATACTCAAATTGCTTCTATGACTTTCTTCCAAGATCATTCTCTTCAAATCCACATCATCGGGAATACAAATCCTATCTCGGAACCTCAATACACCCTGAGCATCCAACTTGAAATCTTCATTTTCAGTTTGTCCAATACCAACCAACAAATAAACAAGTTTCACATCAAGCTTCAGAGCTTCTCTAACACTATCAAGGAAATCATTATTGATCTTTAACATTCCCAAGATAACACTCTTCGGCGTCACTTCTATCACAAGACTCATATCTCAAAATTGCTCAATCATTTCCAACTCTTTCACCATCAAAAGTGACATATGCAAAGTCTTTCGACTTAAAGCATCGGCCACCACATTAGCTTTACCAGGATGGTAATTCAATCCAAAATCATAATCTTTCAACAATTCAAGCCACCGTCTTTGCCTCATATTAAGCTCTTTCTGATCGAACAAGTACTTCAAGCTTTTATGGTCAATAAATACTTCAAATCTAGAACCATAAAGATAATGCCTCCAAATCTTAAGCACAAAAACAACCACTGCAAGCTCCAAATCGTGCGTAGGATAATTCTTCTCATGAATCTTCAATTGCCTAGAAGCATAAGAAACCACTTTGCCATTTTACATAAATACACCACCTAAATCCATCTTAGAAGCATCACAATAAACAATAAACGGTTCTTCAGGATTAGGTAGAATCAAGATCAGAGCCGTTGTCAACCTTTTCTTCAATTCAACAAAACTTTCTTCACACTTGACATCCCACACAAATGCAGCTCCTTTACAAGTCAACTTTGTCAAAGGGAGCGCCAACTTAGAAAAACCTTCAATGAACCTTCTATAGTAACCAGCCAATCCCAAGAAACTTCTAATCTCAGTAACAGACTTATGAGTTTCCCATCTCAACACAACATCAACTTTAGAAGGATCAACTGCAATGCCATCACCAAAAGAGACATGCCCCAAAAAGCTCACTTCACTTAGCCAGAACTCTCACTTTGACAACTTAGCATAAAGCTTCTTCTCTTTCAGAACTTCCAACACGATGCACAAATGTTCTGCGTGCTCTTCTTCCGATTTAGAATAAACCAGAATATCATCAATGAAAACAACCATGAAACGGTCCAAGTAAGGATGGAATATATGATTCATGTACTGCATGAATACTCCCGGTGCATTAGTGACACCGAAAGGCATCACCAAATATTCGTAATGTCCATACCTCGTCCTGAAAGCAGTTTTATGAACATCTTCTTCTTTCACCCTTATTTGATGGTAACCCGATCTCAAATCAATCTTACTAAACATGCGAGCGCCAACCAATCAATCCATCAAATCATCAATTCTAGGAAGTGGATACCTATTCTTGATAGTCACTTTATTCAACTGACGATAATCAATACAAAGTCTCATGCTACCGTCTTTCTTCTTCACCAATAACACAGGAGCTCCCCACGACGACACACTAGGTTTAACAAACTTCTTCTCGAGCAAATCTTCTAATTGGCTCTTCAATTCTGCTAACTCAGATGCGGACATCCTGTATGGTGCCATAGAGATAGGTCTAGTACTAGGGATAAGATCCACAGAAAATTCAACTTCTCTTTCTGGAGGTGCACTAGGAATCTCATCAGGGAATACTTCGGGAAAATCGCACACCACTGGAAAGTTTGCTATCACAGCTTAACTCTCCACAGAAAGAGTCGCCATCAACAAGAAAACCAACGCCTCATCCTTCATGAACTCATTCAACTGCTTCGTCGACACCAACATAGATTGTTCTTCTTCTACTAAGGAAGAAAACCTCACAGTGTTG
Source organism: Vicia faba (assembly GCA_948472305.1). Classification (NCBI taxonomy): domain Eukaryota; kingdom Viridiplantae; phylum Streptophyta; class Magnoliopsida; order Fabales; family Fabaceae; genus Vicia; species Vicia faba. The sequence goes on along the minus strand of CATIWC010000860.1, from coordinate 200,066 downwards.
TCATAGCAATTGATATGGACATTATTAGCTTTTAACCAGTCCATACCTAAAACCACGTCCAACCCGACAAGCGGTAAACAAACAAGATCCACCATAAATTCTCTATCAAAGATTGATAAAGGGCAACTTGCACACACAAAAGAAGTAGTAACCGTTCCCTTAGCCGGAACTTCTACCACCATATCTCTATCCAGAGACAACAAAGTGAGACCCAATCTCTTTACACAATCAACATCAATAAAACAGTGAGTAGCACCAGTATCAATAATAGTAATAAGGGGAAAGCTATTAATGAAACTAGTACCTCGAACAAGACCATCCTCATTTGCCGTCGGAGCACCCGACAAAGCAAACACCTTTCCTGCTCCTTGAGTCCTCTTAGGCTTCTTACATTGAGCACTAATGTGACCTCCCTCGCCATAATTAAAACAAACCACATCCTTATGCTTGCAATCGCGAGTCATATGGCCCACTTCTCCATATAGGAAACATCTCACCTCATTCTCCTTAGCTCTAACATCGCTTCGACAAACATTACTTTTGTGGCCAGGTTTCCCACACTTGTAACAAACAATACTAGCAGGAGCATCTCCCTCACTAGTTCTTCTCCCTTGAAACACTTTCTGTTTCCCTTTACTAGCTGAAGCATCATACGATTTTCCACAACTTTACTGACCTTTGTTTCTCTTATCAGACATAATCTTATAATGAGCATTACTGTCCTCCTCAAAGATCCTACAATTATCAATCAAATCCGAAAAGACACGGATTTTCTGATTACCAGTAGCTTTCTTAATCTCAGGACGCAAACCACTTTCAAACTTGATGCGTTTAGAGAACTCGCCATTCGGCCCATCATAATGCGGATAGAACTTGGCCAACATAGTGAACCTAGCAGCATAATCAGTGATAGACATGCTTCCTTGCTTTAATTCAAGGAACTCTATCTCCTTCTTCCCCCGAACATATTTTGGGTAATACTTCCTCATGAATTCCCTTCGAAAAACTTCCCATGTCACTTCCTCACCAGTAATCTCAAGCCTCTGACGGGTTTCAACCCACCAGTCATCCACTTCAGCACTTATTTTATGAGTACCATAACGGATCCTTTGCACAGGAGTGCAATCCATCACACGGAAGATTATTTCAATCTCCTTAAGCCACGCCAAAGCACCTTCGGGATCATACATTCCTTGGAAAGTATGAGGATTCTCTCTTTGGAAGGTTGCCAAACTACGAGACCCAGCATTCTCTTCAGCATTCAGCGGGTTTTGGAAAGCCTGAGCCATTGCCTGCATAGCAGCAACAAGAGCCTCATCATTCCTACCAGCGTTCTTTCCAGCCATAACAACTTCTGCTCACAACAAAACAAGGATTAGAATCAACAAATAACAATACTTGATTGTCAGACAACAACAAACTCAACAACTTGGCCGGACAGACCGACCTGCTATGATACCACTAATGTAACACCCCAATTCTACCCCTCGTAATTAATAATAAAATCAGAGTTTCAAAATTTCATCCAAACATAAATTGAGGTATCACATATTCGTGTTTTCATCACTTTGCATTATAATGCACATCACAAAAATCAAAAGTCGGATATACTGATTCATAACATAAATCATCATATAAACATATAACTAATCACAGTACAGCGGATGTGTTCACAAAATGTATGTATCATCATGTTATCATCAATACATAAAGTCATAAGATAGTACACATAAACTATCCTATCAAAATAATAATGTCGCCCAAATCCCGAGTGTTACTACTATCAGAGCAGAGCGACTCAAAATAAAGAGGCTCGAGCTAATCCTCATCATCCTCGCGGATCACCTGCACGTTACCAATATAAAGGCAACAGCGAAACAAGTAAAGGGTGAGATACTCCAAAACATATAATTAAAGGCATGATAAAATATATAAATAGTTTTGGAATCATAAATGACATAGATTAATAAGAATATGTCAACAAATATCAAATCTCACATACTTTAAAGTTATCATTTAGTGTATAAGATCAACACTTTAATTTCATCACATAATCACCATAATTATATCAAAACAAAACATAAACTCCATTGCCATAACTCATATCATTGCTTTACCGTCATGTTGTATTCATCGCTTACTCATCATGAGATCATCATATATATTCACTTTATGTTCAACACAAAAATCATCACAAACAAAGTATCATATAACATTGCAATTCGTCATAAGCCATCAAATAAAACTCAACGCCAAAAGACTCAAACATAAACATAACCGACTCCATGAGACACGACTATGTTATGCATGTGGTACCCGTCGCTTTGTCCATAATTAGGGACATTCGGCATTAAAGCCCATCGTCGCTTTGGCATAAAAGCCCTCGTCGCTTGGCATAAAAGCCCTCGTCGCCAGTGTAATGTATGTGACTCGACAACACGACACAACAAAACTTCATCATCGCATATCAAAATTGGTATAAAACCCACGTCTCCATATTTATCCACATCAAGATAAACATATCATCACATCGCATATCATCAAGTATTCATTATAAATAAACCGTCGCAAACATCATGTTTAATCACACCACATCATTATCAAATAATTCACTAAATTTCAAACACGGAAAAATAGTCAAACATCAATAATCGTCGCGAAAGTCATTCATAATAATTGGCATCAATTATAATCGTTAACGTCGCAATCGGATTGTCCATACGAGACTTAAACCGACTAAAACGCAACCCGATTCAACTTAACCGTAAATCGACTTATTTTGGATCGCTTCGTTAAAAACTCATAATCTCGAAAAACTAACCTCACCACGATGTTCTACACATCAAAATTAGCTAGCACGTGAATTTTCATTAAATTCGGAGCAACTTGCTCCGTCACCGAAATTGCCGAAATCGAGAAATCGAAACATAATCGGGTTCCAAACTAAATCGGCTAACTTATGTCATATTTGTATCTAATTAATATAAATATTTAATATATTAAATTAAGAAAAGAAAAACAAAACATAAATTAAATAATTTTTCTAAACTTACTGTTATTTTTATTCCTCTAAGTTTAACTTACATTTTACACTGCATATTACGTCTTTGTTTTTTTTCAAAACTACACTGCAATGCTTAGAAAAAGAGATACACTGCTAGCTTAGAAAAGTGATACAAGACTAGCTTAAAAAAATGATATACTGCTAGCTTAAAAAATGTGATATACTGCTAGCTTAGAAAAAGAGATATACTGCTAGCTTATCTTTCAATAATATACTTACTGCATAATTTTGTTTTTAGTTTTCAAAACTTAATTTAATTAATATAATCTCTATTTTCTTTTTAATTCCAATTTAACTAATCTAATACTAATTCAACAACAACAACACCTAATTAACTCTTCTAATTTCTATCACAAATCCTCGACAAAACTCAAAAAAACCTAACATCAATTTTATCCCAAATCAAAATATACCAAATCAAACCCTAACTATAAGCATTGGAAAATCAAACCCCTTACCTTAAATGCTTGAATTGATTCTTGATGTTCCAACCCTAGCTTTGGCTTTGTTCTTGCTCTTCTCTTCTCCAAGAATCTCTTCTCTCAAACTCTCTCTATGTGTTTTTGTATGTTATGACAAAACAAGGAGTGTTTGATGTGGTTTAGTAGCAAGACACTAGCAAGTAAAAATACCAAAAAGCCCTTGGTCTTACTACTAGTTATAACACTAATAATACTAAATAATATTATTATCCCAAATAATTAAAATAACTCCAAATAATTAAATATCGGTCCGAATAATATTTTACCGAACCGAACAGAATAAAAACCTGACCGAACAAAATAATTACCGGTCCCTCAAAATAAATATCGGACCGAATAAAATAATCACCGGTCCGAAACGTCGCCAAATATATTAACAGATATACCGGTTAATTTAAATATTCTCGTCGCAAAAATAAACGTCAAACGGTAATTCGAAAATATTAATATAATATAATATTAAATAAAACAGGGCGTTACACGACTTAGGCGCTAGTATCAGCGTTATGCCCCTGTCCATATCCAAAAAGGTTGACATGGGAGAATTAAGACCAACCAAGATGTCATTAAAACTAGAAGATCGCTCTGTCAAATCCCCCGTGGGAATTCTAGAAAACATTCCGGTACGCATAGGTCAATTCTACATCCCTATAGATTTCATCATTATGGACATTAAAGAAGACAGCGTAACCCCTATAATATTGGGAAGACCATTTTTAGCTACTGCTGGAGCTATTATAGATGTTAAGACAGGAAAGCTAACTTTCGAAGTTGGAGAAGAGAAAGTTGAGTTTATCCTGACACTGTTCCTACAGGCCCCAGCTATAGATGATACATGCTATCTGCTAGATATAATAGACGAATGTGTCGAAGAGATGGAGTCAGGAGAAGAAACTCATTTCGAAACTATGAAGATTCTGATGCCTCTAATTTTTGAAGATGATGATTGGTGTCCCGAATATCGAGATGACAGTTTAAGCGAATGCCTAGCACTGAAACCAAATCATATCCCTTGTCCGAAGAAACCCAACTTGGAACTTAAAGTTCTACCCAAAACCCTAAGATACGAATTCCTAGATTCTGAACTTAAAAGACCCGTGATAGTCAACGCATACTTAGGACAAACTGATACGGAAAAACTATTCCATGTCTTAAGAAAATATCCCTCTGCTTTAGGATATAACATTGCTGATCTTAAAGGAATAAGTCCTTCCATCTGCATGCATCGTATTATGCTGGAAGATGATTGTAAATCTTCTAGAGAGCATCAGAGAAGAATCAACCCGATCTTGAGCACTGTAGTCAAGGATGAAGTAACTAAAATTCTAAATGCAGAAATCATTTATCCAATCTCAGATAACCCATGGGTTAGTCCAGTCCACTGTGTACCCAAGAAAGGAGGAATCACAGTCACGAAAAACAAAGCGGGAGAAAAAAATAGCTGAATGAGTCACGAGTGGAGCCAGAATATGCATTGACTACAGAAAACTAAATAAAGCAACTCGAAAAGACCATTTCCATCTACCTTTTATTGACCAAATGCTTGAGCGATTGGCTAAGAATTCTTACTACTACTATTTAGACGGTTATTCGGGATTCTTTCAAATTCCTATCCACCCTAATGACCAAGAAAAGACAATGTTCATGTGTCCTTATGGTACGTTTTCTTATCGGGGAATGCCGTTCGGACTATGTAATGCACCTGCAACATTACAAAGATGTATGATGTCCATCTTTTTCGATTTTATATATGATATCATGGAAGTGTTCCTGGATGACTTCTCTGTATGTGGGCAAAGTTTTGAAGGATGCCTGTCAAACCTGGAAAGGGTACTGGAAAGATGTGTATAGGTAAACCTAGTGTTGAACTGGGAGAAATGCCATTTTATGGTAAAACAAGGAATTGTACTTGGAAACATAGTTTCTGAAAAGGGGATCGAAGTAGACAAAGCTAAGATTGAAGTAATAGAAAGTCTCCAACCCCCAAAAATCGTAAGAGAAATACGAATTTTCTTAGGCCATGCCGGTTTCTACCGACGCTTCATAAAAGATTTCTCAAAAATTTCCAAACCTCTGACTAACCTCTTAATGAAAGAGGCTGAGTTCATCTTCGATGGTGACTGCCTGAAGGAGTTTGAACAATTAAAAGCAGCTATCATATCCGCAGTAGGTGCAGTCCTAGGAAAAAGAAGAGACAAAAAACTCCATGCAATATACTATGCAAGTAGGACTTTGGATTTTGCACAGATAAACTACGCCACTATAACAAAGGAACTCTTGGCAGTCGTTTTTGCATTAGATAAATTCCGTTCCTATCTAGTAGGCGCAAAGATTATTATCTACACTGATCATGCAACTATTAGATACCTATTAGCTAAACAGGATGCCAAGCCAAGATTATTAAGATGGATCTTACTCTTACAAGAGTTTGATTTGGAAATCAAAGATAAACCAGGATCTGAAAATCTTGTTGCCGACCATCTATCTAGGATGGAAAATCTTAAACCCGAAGAGATACCCATCAATAAAGATTTTCCATATGAACACCTGGTAGCCCAGATGAGGTCTGAAAACTCAGCTAAAGAATTCCCTGAATTTTGCAACAATGACGAGACAACTGAAGTATTGGAAGCAGTATCTACACAAATTTCACAGCCCTGGTATGCTGACTATGTCAACTACTTAGCAGCAAAAGTCCTTCCACCTGATTTAACTTATCAGTAGAAGAAGAAATTCTTTCATGATCTCAAACACTATTATTGGGATGAGCCCTTACTATTCAAGCGAGGCCCGATGGTATTTTCCATTGATGCGTTCCTGAGAGTGAAATAGAGAGCGTAATATCTCATTGTCATGAAGCCCCTTATGGTGGAAAGGCTAGCACCTCAAAGAATTATGCAAATATCCTACAATCTGGCCTTTATTGGCCCAGTCTGTGGAAAGATATCCATGCTGCAATTACAAAATGCGACCAGTGTCAACGCATTGGTAACATATCTAGGCGCGATGAGATGCCTCAAAAGGGTATCCTAGAAGTAGAGATATTTGACGTATGGGGAATTAACTTTATGGGACCTTTCCCATTGTCTTCTAGAAACAATTAGATATTAGTGGCAGTAGATTACGTATCCAAATGGGTAGAGGCTGTAGCCTCTCCAACAAATGATCCACAAGTAGTGATTAGGCTGTTTAAAAACATAATTTTTCCAAGATTCGATGTTCCGAGACTAGTCATCAGCGATGGTGGCTCTCATTTCATTTCCAATTTTTTAAATAAACTCTTAGCAAAGTATGGAGTTCGACACCGCGTAGCAACACCTTACCACCCACAAACAAGCGGGCAAGTGGAATCTCTAACAGGGAGATTAAGCAAATACTTGAGAAAACTATTTCCACATCTAGGAAAGATTGGTCGCCTAAACTACATGAAGCATTATGGGTATACAGGACAAGATACAAAACACCCATTGGAACCACACCTTTCAAACTGGTCTATGGTAAATCATGCTATCTACCCATAGAAATGGAACACAAAGCCAATTGGGCCATCAAAACCCTGATTCTAAGTTACAAAGCCGCTGGAGAAAAGAGAATTCTAGACATCCATGAATTGGAAGAGCTTAGGCTAGACGCATACGAGAATTCCAAAATCTACAAGGAGCGAACTAAGAAATGGCACGACAAACACATCTATAGGAAAGAATTCAACGAGGGAGATGTAGTACTCCTGTTTAACTCTAGACTTAAACTATTTCTAGGAAAACTTTGCTCTAGATGGCCAGGACCTTTTGAAGTTATTAAAATACTCCCAAGTGGCGCTGTAGAAATCAAAGAAAAAACCAGTGATTCGTTTATTGTAAACGGGCATCGTTTGAAGCACTACCACTGCATTGAAAATAGGGACTACTCAACTAGTTTGAGATTTATACAGCTTCCAGCTGAGTCACCAAAATAGATTTTTGATTTTCAATATAGGTCAAGCTTCCAACGTTAAACAAAGTGCTTTGTGGGAGGCAACCCACCATTTTTATTAAAATTTTATTTACTCAAAGTTTTTAAGCTTCTCTTAAAAATTTTACAAAATTTTCCTGTTCTTTTCTTCTTTTCTATTTTTAGGCATTAGGCTGATGCTTATTTAAAACTATTTTCAGATTAACCAACAAGATTCACACTCCTTTTTCTTCACTAATTTTCACTATGGACTTTTCTGACACTATGCCTGTCACCTTCGTGGGTGATGCTCAACAGAAGCGTTATGAGATGCTTGCCCCGAGAGAGATGTATCCCACCATCTTTGAGCACGACCCCACATTGTCCGCATTGGGAATCAAGAAGAGTGTCTGCTTCATGTTTAACCAGATTGGTTGGGATTATCTTATTCATCATCAATAACCTACCTACCGCAACCTGACGCTGGAGTTCCTCAGTTCATTGTATTACAACCCTGATATTGGTTTAGGGTTGGCTAGAGGATTGGTTTCATTCAGATTGTTTGGTTTTACCCACATGTTCACCATCCATGAATTTGCTGCTTTATTGGATTTCCTAGTTAGTGCTGATGCTGTCATTGAGATTCCAGATGACAAGTATGTGGACAGCCAGCTTGACCACTTCTGGGGAGAGATATCTGATCTGAGACAGGAGAGCTCTATTCCTAGGCAATATTCAGAGATTCATAACCCCTCTATTAGGTATTTCCACATGATTCTGGTGTTTACCCTATTTAGAAAACCTCAGAATGATACCTTAGTGTCTAAGGAAGAGCTGTTTATCATGTTCTGTGTGTTTTAGTCCAGACTGGTAGTTGGTGCATCTTTTATGATTGCTCGTCTCCTGAGTATAGCCCAAGCTCCTCATGGCCCGATTTGTGTTGGTGCTTTAGTGACCATGATCGCTAAAGCACTATTTTTGAGAGAGCCACTGTCCCGTCTAACCCCTGCTGGTAATTATACTCAGCTAGACCTTACTCTTTGTTTTAATGTTGGGATAATCAAATGTTTAGAGCCGAATCAGTTTCAGTTGCTGATACATCATGAGCTGGTATACCACTTCACACTTCCTAGCATTGCATGTCCAGTGTGCATGACAGAAAGAATTGGATTTATGACCTGGAGGGTATAACTAAGAATGACATGGAAGAAGAAGAGTTTGATCCTTTGACACCGCCCCATTATTTTGACCCTCTGGTAGGATTGGGCGAATTTGATCCTGAGATGGTAGAGATTGATCCTGTGACACCTCTTTTACTTGACTGCCATCCAGCTTGGGACCCACCACCAGCTCCTGCTGCCGCTGCTGTCCATATTCCTAAGACTGACGTTGCTGCTGTTATGGATGCTATCACGATGGAGCTTGCTGATATTACTACCCTCCGCAGAGATTTATATGATTTCATGGATCTCGTTACAGAAAACATAGATCACTCGTTTCATTCTAGAGGTGGCTGATTTATGTCTTTAGAACATTGAGGGCACTGTTTCCTCTAAGTGTAGGGGAGGAGTGTTTATTCAGTCTTTAGTTTTTCATTAGCATCATTATTTTTATTTTTATTTTCTAGTTGGATTTATTTATTCTGATTTATTTATTTATTCATTCTGATTTATTTATTTATTTCGGAGTTATTCATTTATTTATTTTGGAATTATTCATTTATTTATTTATTTCAATATTTTCAAATTTACTCCTCATTGTGCTATTATATATTATGATGCTACTATGTTATTATGTTCCCCTAAACAATAAAATGCATGTTGATCTAGTAGACCAAATATTATAATTAAATTATGCATCACACCATATTATCACTTCATTGTCTCCTAGCATTTTTAAATTTATTACTCCCCCTAGACATTGAATTGACACATCCATGCCATGCCTCGGTCAACAAGCAAACTCCCTCATGCATGGCTGACAAACCGACCGTTGCAGGCACGAGATTCTCTTGGGAATCAAGCCTTATAACGTCCGTTACAGAGTGCTATGTGATTTGAAGGCAAGTGTAACAATCGTTACACCCTCTTCTCCTCCCACTCTTTAAACTCTGCCAGCCGTTGCATCTTCATTTTATTTTCAATTCAAATTTTTTTCAAACTTCCTATCTGTTCCATCTCTATTTGACACAAATAAATACCTCCCCCTAAATACCATTCAATACCCCCACTAATTTTCTCTTCACCATTTAAACTTTGCTTCTATATAAACTCTTGAAGAGAATTTTACTATCACACCAACTTTCTTCTACATCTCTTCTACCCTATAAACTCTATAATTTCCAACACCTATCTCAAATGACCAGAAGAGCTCAAGAAGAAAGAGAGGAGCCATACCTCACTGATATGGTATTAAGAAATGGAGCCGACGGACATTGACAGTAGCAACTTTACCGAAGATTTCATCAAAGAGGTATACTTCCAACAAGGTATATCGACGAAGATTGCTTATGTGACTTGGGATTGCTTGAAAGTGTGCAATTTATGCTCCATGAATCTGGTCTATACTACATTGCCACCGTGAATCTTCCAACTTATGAATCCCTCACGTTGGAATTCTTGAGCTAATCGGCGTAAAAACTTTCAGATTATTCAACACAGAGTACACCATGAATTAAGAGACTCTGAGCCAGATACTCCACTGCAACCATGGTAAAGGTGTGGAATATAGAATTCCGCCTGAAGAAGATTGGAAGGCATGATCATTTGAAATTTGGGAATGTTTAACTAATACTCAGGTAAACGACTGGGTTGAGCTTTTATCCACTCACATACACAACCCATGCATCCGCTATTTCCACAGTGTTCTAGCCAATACAGTGTTCAGGCGAGCAAACAACAATAAAGTGAACGTTAGGGAAATGTATTTTCTACACTGCGCCCTCGATCCCGATCTTAGAATTAATGCTGATTGTTGTACCCCAAAATTTGCCCTCTCATTTCTCAAGTAATCTCTCACATGATCTCCTATAGTTCAAGACTGCACAAGGGTTGATCAGCTCAAGACACCTCCTCAAGCACTGATGACTGAAAATTAGGATTTGAGTTTGCACAAGGAAAAATGGACTTTTAATGCCCCATATGACTTTCATGGATCATTTTGGACTCTCAAGATTGCTCATGTCATGTTTTAAGTCTTAGATCACATTTTTGCTCAGTCAATTGATCGGTTGACCTAAAATCAGTTGTATTAGGGAAAAAGTCAACTATGGTCAATTTACAGTCAAACTTCACAATTTTTGATCCATATCAACATCATGAACTGATATATGTCATTTGATCAAGTTTGGATCAGAATTCCTCAAGAAATTTGATCAGATCATCAAAAGGGGCAAAATGGTCAAAATTAGGGTTTTGACTGAGAAGGTGCAATTTCTGATTTTTGACCTAGCAAATGATTGATTGGTTTAAGTTATGATATCAAGGTTTAAAATGCTTCATTTTGACCTAATGGTATGACTCAAAACATCTCTCAAGATCAATTGATTGATAGTTGATTTTCAATCAACTGATGAAAAGTCAATTGTACACTGAAAAGTCAAATTTTGACTTTTTGGTCAAAATCAAGTATCGAAGATCACAATTCATCAAGACATGTAAAAATATGAAACTTGTTCATACAGAAATAAAAAATTCAAGATTTCATTTTGAAAAGTCAAAATTTCTAAACTTAGAAATTTTTCTAAGTGTTGGAAAATTCATATTTTTTCATAACTTTGAGCCAAATTTCCACCATGATGCAAGATGATTCAAAGGAAACTTCCAACATGAAAGTTGTAGATATAAATGAGATATAAAACATTGTAGAACATAAATTCTTATAGAAATGCATGGATTTCAAGTTATGATTTTGTAAAGACATGTTCATGAAACTTGGTAACTTAGTGAAATTTTGCCCTAGTTTAGGCAGGATTTTGATCTAACTTCATGGCAACTTTACACATAGTTCCAAGATGAATTTTAAAAAATTTCCAACATAGAGGTTGTAGAGGACGTTATAAACTTTCTAAAATGTCCAAGAACTCATTGAGATCATACTTGAGCAAGGAGAATCTAAGGCAAGAAGTTAGGGTTTCAAACTTGAATTACAAGTCATTTCTTGATGAACACATGAACGAAATCCATGCTAGGCTGCACAATCTTTGCTTTTCAGGCCTCAAACTTGTTTGTCACTCCATAATTAATGTTTTACACAGCTTCTAGAAGCTTTAGTCCAAGCATTCAATGCATTTCCCATGCTTAATACCATTTTAGGAAGAAAGGCAACATTGCCATTTTGGAAAAGTGGCTTTATGCACAAAGTCCACTCTTCTTGAGCCTCTAACTTATTGTTCTGAACACACACAACATGTATGCTCAAAAGCAACATGTTTAAAGCTTGTAACCACTCTAGATAGCTCTGTACTTGTGCATTAGAACCAAATTTCTCAAGCTTTTTTCAAAAACAAGAAAAATAGCCATAACATGTGAACTTGTACTTCTGATCAGCAAAATCTCTCAAAACCTTTTCCTATACATTGAGACACTATTATGCAACTTAAAACATGAGCATTAAGACCATCAAACTCACTCAAACTCCCTAAAAAACTCAGATTGCACAAAAACTCCATTGTTGTGCAGGACTTGACCAAAAACTCCCATCTCTCAAACCACTCGTGCGTTTTCCCTCCAAATCATATCAAAAGCTTCCTTACTTCAAATACATCTCATCCCAATCCCTGTTTCTAAACTGTAGCACCATTTTCACCATTGTCCAAGCTCAAAAACAAGGGTTTGCAACTTGACTTCTCCAGGCTATTTCAGCCACTCTCAACTCAAGCTAAGCATTGCATTAGCTTCCTAGAGACCCAAGGAAGCTAATCTGACCATTACAGCACCTTGAATCAAGCTTAAACTCATTTCATGATTTCCATTTTTGAGGTACATTTTCTGACTTTTCATCTCATTATTTAGGCATTGTTAGGCTTGCATTTATGAAGATAAAATGTAGACATCATTGCCCTGAAACTATACATGTCCATAAATTTTATTTACATTGCTTAAGTAGTGAGAATTTTGAGTTTGAACTTGCTGAAATATTTAGGTCAGAATTTGGTACTTTTAGAAATTCATGCTCATCTTTGAGAATTAGCTTAAGTAATTTACATATTCAGAATTGTGAGGAAATTTCTAACAAGTTTGATGTTGGAAGTTTTGTGAATGAATGAGAAATTAGTGAGTTACATGAACCATGGATGGAGGTTGAAGATGAAGTTGTATTCAGGACATAACTTAGATTATATATTTATTGTTTTGTTTATATGAACGGATGTATAGCCACCCAAGTAGTAAAGCGCGCGCCTGTTAACCTTTGGGACCTGGGTTCGAGTCCCAGTGGTACCCTTTTGTTCATTTTTCACACTTTTTCACTTTTTTTGTTTACAAACACAGGTGCCTGGGCCTCCCATTGCGCTTTGTTTCTGTTTGCTAGCTTCTGACCCCCTGCCTTATTTTTTACACCCCTGACCCATTATTTTTCTTTGTTATTTTATTTTATTTTTTTATTTTATCTTTATTTCATATTTTCTTTACTATTATTATTATCATTATTTTTATTAATAATAAAAAATCCAAAAATATTTTATTTATTTATTTGCATATTTAAAAAATGCTCATTTATATTTTGTTTTTTTCATAAAACAAAAGAACAAAAACATTTTCTTTTAATATATTAACTTCTTTTTTTTAATTAATTTTTAGATAATTAGGTTTAATTATTATATTATTCTCTTGTAAATTAAAATTAATTTAGAGCTTAGGTTTTCTTTTAATTAATTAATTTTCACTATTATTATTAATTTAAAACCTTTTCATAAAAAGCCCTAAAAATATTTTTTAACCTAATTTCTTTCTTAATTAATTTAGGTTTAAGTTGTTTTGTTAATCATTTTCTTTAATTAGGTTAAAACCCTTTCAAAAAAATCCAAACAAAAATCATTTCTTCTTCCATTTGCATTTGTATATTATTATTTATTCAATTCTTGTACATTTATTCAATATGGTTGTAATAGTTAATTAGGTTTAATTTTCTTGCAAAATCCCCATTTGTAAATTTGTATACCCCCTCCCCTAATGATGTAATAGCTTAGTATATTTACTTTCCGCAATTTATCGCTTTATATAAATGCTAGTAAATTAGGGTTTGTATGGAAAGATTAAAATCAACAAGTTAGCATACCCTAATCCAAGATAAACAAGCATGTAAATTAAACACATTTGCACTCTTGTACCCTTAGGGTAATTCCATTTTGTTGCTTTACAAAAATGGCCATGTTACGCATGTGGGGTATCTTAGCAAAAGCAATCAAAAATACAAGATCATAGTCCCTCGATGATGCTATCAATGTTGCCTTTTAAAATGATCTTAGTCCCTCAAAGAGAAATGCTAAGATACCTCACAACATTGCTATCATGGCTATACGATGACCCAGGCCCGTACCTTTACATCCAAAGATAAGACTTCTTACTAATCAATGGTAAGATAGCAATATCAAAGGAAAGGAAGAAATGAACAAAGACTTTTGAGTAAATAGATTGTTCCTAGTTGCTTGCTCATTTTCAAAATAAACACTCTTGCTCATTTTCAAAACAAACATCAACACTTTCAAAATACTTTCAAAAACATTTTCGAAACATGAAATATTTTCAAAAGCTCAACACTTTGTATATGTTCTTACGAACGAGAACTATTATAAAGTTTTCCTAAATGAAGGCGCCTTTTCAAAATACTTCCAAAAACCATAAAAAGCACATTTTCAAACAAAAGCAAGTGATCTAGCAAGCAACTAAGAGCCCGTAGATAACTATGGATGAAAAGGGTGCTAACACCTCCCCTTTTCATAATCTACCCCCGAACTAAAGAAATAATCTCAAAGGTGTTTCCTGTTCTTTTCAGCCTTTCCTTTTGGATAAAAGAAAAGTCGGTGGCGACTCTTGCTAACCGCAACATTTGTGATAAAATGCAAAACACCCAAGTCAATTTTCCCACCGTATCACAAAACTGGCGACTCTGTTAGGGAGAAACTTAAAAGTTGGTTACCTTAGGGCTAGATCACCTTTACTTGCTTTCATTGTTTTATTTTTTTGTTTTACATTTTTTGGTTCCTTGTTTGGGCTTGTTCTAATCCTCTACCCGGATTTGGGATACCTTATAGGTAAGTAGAAATACATTGTGGAAACTGTACGGGATATACCGGCATGGTCTAAACAATATCTACATTAGTGTGACACATAAAAGAACTGGAAAAACACCTTTATCATATCTTCATTTGTGCTAGAGGTAACCAAGTTTAGGAGGCAACCATGTCTTTTGGTGAATGAAGAATTCTCAGGGACCCTTGATGCTAGCTCTTTGAGTTCATAAGGAATTCTCACGAGATTGACTTGAATGGTTTTCCTGCGAATAGAAGCCATGTCCTACAAAACAGAATAAAAATAAATCCCAAAAATCCTTGAAATTGTTAGTGATTATGAGTATGATGTTATAATGTTTATGATGTCATGTACAAGTAAGCATATACACATAAGACAAACAAGTCCTTAGGTTTAGGCTTGCATGGAGTCTTATAGGTAAGTACCCTCTTGAAGTTTAGTTGGCTTAAACCTGTCCTAGAAATAGTAATCGGGTTCTAAGGGACCTCAATATCACTGATCTTTCTTGTCGGGCATGGTTTCAGCGCTTGCCTCTTTAATGGTGACCAAAATATCCCAAGAAGTCTGATCTCAATGAATGTAGTATCGATTATCAACCAACTTCGGACTGCACCAAAGCCGATTATCTCACTACTTCCTAATGGCTGAAGTTGGTCAAGTAAAGGTTCTAAACTCAGTTAGTGCTTCATGACTGATGTAGATATTGCTTAGACCATGTCGGTATATCCCGTATAGTTTCCACAATGTATTTCTACTTACCTATAAGGTATCCCAAATCCGGGTAGAGGATTAGAACAAGCCCAAACAAGGAACCAAAAAATGTAAAGCAAACAAATAAAACAATGAAAGCAAGTAAAGGTGATCTAGCCCTAAGGTAACCCACTTTTAAGTTTCTCCCTAACAGAGTCACCAGTTTTGTGATACGGTGGGAGAACTGACTTGAGGGTTTTGCTTTTTATCGTAAATGTTGCGGTTAGCAAGAGTCGCCACCGACTTTTCTTTTATCCAAAAGGAAAGGTGAAAAAGCACAAGAAAGACCTTTGAGATTGTTTCTTGAGTTCGGGGAGTAGATTATGAAAAGGGAAGGTATTAACACCCTTTTCATCCATGGTTTTCCATGGGCTCTTAGTTACTTGCTAGATCACTTGCTTTTGTTTTGAAATTATGCTTTGTGTGGTTTTTGAAAGTATTTTGTAAAAGAGGCCATTGTTTTGGCAATCTTTGTAATGATTCTCGTTCGTAAGAATGTATACAAAGATGTTTGTATTTTTGAAAATGTTTTCAATGTTTGTAAGATATTTTGAAACGTGCGTGTGCATTTTGAAAATAGCAAGGATAGTTGTTTGAAAATAGAGCAAGTAACTAGAAGCCATATACCTACTCAAATGTCTCTCTTGTTCATTTTCTATTCCTTTGACATTGTTGTCTTACCATTGATTTGGTAAGCAAACCTATCTTTGGATGTAAACGGGACGGGCGTGGGTCATCGTATAACCATGATTAGCAATATTGCAAAGTATCTTAGCATTTTTTGAGGGACCAAGATCCTTTTTGTAAGGCAACTTAGAATAGCGTCATCGAGGGACTATGATCTTATACTTGTTTGTTTTGCCAAGATACTTCGCATGCGTAATATGGCTATTTTTGTATAAGGAAACCAAGTGGAGAAACCCTAAGGGTTCTTGTGTGCAAGTGTGTTATTTTCATGCTTTGATTTTGTCTTAGATTTAGGGTTTTCTATTTGATTTGTTTTTATCTTGCCATACAAACCCTAATTACTAGCATGGTATATAAAAGCGGTAAATTGCATAATTTAAAGATTACTACGCTATTACAACATTTTATGGGAGGGGAAATACAAATTATGAATGGGGATTTGCAATAATGTAAATCTAATTAAGCTATTACAACCAAATCGAATTTGTACAAATGTTTGAATCCATAAGATACACTATAAATTAAATATGCAATATTATGTATATGCAAGGAAAAGAAATTGTTTTATTTTTTATGTGAAAAGGAGTTTTAACCTAATCCTAAAAATATTAAAAAAGGAAATTATTTCTTAAGAAAAATGGTTAACCCTAATTTCTAATTAAAGGGAAAATAAAGTTCTTTAGGTATTATTTTTTTGTGTATTTTTGTATTAAATAATAAATAATATCTTATGAAAACATTTAGTTTCTATATATCAAAAATAAATATTTTACAAGTATGAATAAAAAAGGAAATAAAATAGTTAACCTAATTCTATTATATTTACAAGTTTATTTAAGAAAGAAATAATTAATATGTAGTTTAATAAAAATATTTTTTTATGTGAAAATAAAATAAATTAAACAAAATGCAAAATTTGTCATGTTTATATTTTTTTATGATTTTTATGTGTTAGAGAAAATATTTTAATAAAACAAATATGAAAATAAAATAAATAATAAAAAGATTGAGCCAGGGGTGCTGCAAGCAAATAGGGATTAGTGTGTTAGAAAAAAAAAGAAAGCCCAAGAACCAAGCCCATCTGGCCAAAAAAAGCCAAAACTGAAACTGAAAAATGGGAAAAATGTAAAAGGTAGCGCCAAGGTTCGAACCCATGACCTGGGCCTTGCCAGCGTGCTATCTTGCTATTGGGGTGGCTGTACATCCGTTGGTTTACATGAAACAATAAAAACATAACATAAGAAATTTCCTTGCCCTGTACTTCATCTTCTTCCTCAAGCTGGCCAGAACTCCTGTATCTTTCTCATTTCTCCATGAAAATGAAAACTTCCAACATGAAAATGATAGTACTCATCCCCACGATTTCAACCATGTAACTTATGGAAACTAACAATCAAAGATTAAAACGAATTTTGAAAGCCCTAATTTTAAACCTAATTTTTACAGAAATTTGAATGCTAAAATTCTCTATACATAATGATCAGAAATGAAATCTATGCACATGGTTGGCTTCAGCACTATAATATCTACATTTTTCTTTCACAAATCATGGCCAATGGATGCCTGTATGAAGAGATAGAAGTTGGAATTCTTACCTCTTTCAGCTGAGATCGTGAATGGAGTTTGAGTGAGATTTAGGAAGGCCTGAAGGTTGCTTTAGCTTGCTTGAACCTCCCTGAGTGTGTTCCAATCCCTGTCTTGCTTTGAAAGTGTCTAAAACTCTCTATCCAAGTCAACCTGCAAGCTTGAAAAACAAAAATGGCAGATGGAGAAGGAGGAGTTACAGTGCAGGGACGATGGTCTGGATCACTTAGATATGAGGTAGGTAAAGTGTTTGAATGATTAAAACTTGAAACGCACGAGCAAATTGATGGATTGCTATGCTTGGACACAAACTGCAAGTTTTGACAGTTTTTTGGTGATATGGAGCTTTAGAGTGTTTTAAGACTTTAGAAATCATGTTCTAAGTTGTGATATGTTTGTGTATTAGTATGAAAAAAGTTTCAAGTCAGTTCCACAACAGATCTTTGAGTTGTAGCCTTTTTGCACTCTTTCTTGCTTTTGAAGCAAAGTGAAGGGACAAGTCTCTACATGCTTGTACTGGTCTGCTTGGAGTTGGTACAAGCTCTATACAAATTTCTTTAGGTCTGTAGGACTTGTGTGTGCAGAGAAGACATGTCCAATGCTCAAGGAATGTAAAGTTGCAAAAGCTATGCTTTTCCAGAATGGCAATGACAACTTTGTGCCATTTATGGAATTATAACTTGGACAAAGACTCTTGGGCTTGGATTAAGGCTTTGTCAACTGAGTAAGCATTAAATTATGAAGTTAGAAACAAGTTTGGGACCTGTCAAGCATGGATTGGGCAGCATAGGTTCAAATTTGAATTTTGTTCTTCATGAAATGGCTTGAATTCAAAGTGATAAATTGCCAACTTCATCTCTTCGATTCTCCCTACTCAAAAATGATCTTAAGGAATTATTGGAAATTTTGGAAATATTGAAACATGCTCTATAACTCATCTATGAAATGCATTTCAATATTCCTCTTGGAACTAGGTGAAAAATTGCCATGAAGTTAGGTCAAAACCGGCCTAAATTAGGGCAAAATTTCACTAAGTTATTTTAGTTCATGGGCATGTGTTCATAAAATTATATCTTGAGATCCAAGCATATTTAGGGAAAAATGTGTGAAGAAAAGTTGTATATTTCATGGGGGTCTACAACTTTCATGTTGGGAACTTTCTTTGAATCATCTTGTATCATGGTAGAAAATTGGCCTAAAGTTGAGAAAAAATAAGAAATTTTCTATACTTAGAAAAATTTCTAAGTTAAGAAAAATTCAAATTTCAAAATCAAATCTTCAATATTTGATTCCTTGATGAAAAAGTTTCATATTTTGACATGTTTTGATGAATTGTGATCCTTGGCACTTGATTTTGACCAAAAAGTCAAAGTTTAACTTTTCAGTATACAATTGACTTTTGATCAGTTGATTACAAATATCATCTGTCAATCCAATGAAATTGCAATGTTTTGAACCATGCCATTAGGTTAAGATGATACAAATGAACCCTTGAAATCATGCTTCAAATCAATTGGTCATTTGCTAGTTCAAAAACCAGAAATTGCCCTTCCTCAGTCAAAACCCTAATTTTGACCATTTTGCCCTTTTGATAATTTGATCAAATTTCTTTGAGGAATTGTGATCCAAACTTGATCAAATGATACATATGAGTCTAGAATGTTGATGTGGATAAAAAATATGAAGTTTGACTGTAAATTGGCCATGGTTGACTTTTCCTCCAATACAGTTGATTTTTAGGTCAACTGTTCAATTGACTGATAAAAAATGTGGTTCAAAGCTTGAAACTTGTCATGAGCAATCTTAGGGGTCCATAATGATGTTTGAAAGTCATATGAAGCATTGATAGTCCAAAAATCCTTGTGCAAACTCAAACCCTAATTTTGGATCAACAATGTAAGATGAGATGTCTTGAGCTGACCAAACCCTAATCCAGTCTTGAGTCAAAGAGATCTTTTGAGAAAAGTCTTGATAAATAAGAGGGAAAATTTTGGGGTACAACACACACACACACACACACACACACACTATTGCAGGTCCTCATCCACTCTGGATATCGTTGCTAATGACTCTACTATTGCCGACTATGATTTCGAATGTCCAATTAACCAAGCCGAATACGAAGGCGAGGAAGATTGTGATATACTGGGAGAACTAGCTAGACTTCTATTACAAAAGGAAAAATATATTCAACTGCATGAAGATTCAGTTGAAGTCATCAATCTGGGTACTGAGACAAACAAGAGAGAGTTCAAGATTGGCGCTAACCTAGAGAGCAGTGTCAAAAGTAGACTGATTCAGATGTTACATGATTATGTGGAAGTGTTTGCATGGTCGTATGAAGATATGCCTGGGTTGGAAACTGACATTGTAGTCCATCGTCTACTGACAAATGAAGACTGTCCTCTTATCAAACATAAAGTTCGTCGCATGAGGCATGACATGTCTAAAAAGATAAAAGCTGAAGCGATGAAACAATTTGATGTAGGGTTTTTAGCTGTGACATTTATCCCCAATGGGTTGAAAATGTGGTTCCAGTACCAAAGAAAGACGGAAAAGTTTGCATGTGCGTAGACTATAAGGATCTGAATAGGGAAAACCCCAAGGATGACTTCCCTCTATCATACATTGACGTCTTGGTCGATAATACTGCTCAGCATAAAGTCTGCTCTTTCATGGATGGCTTCTCTGGCTATAACTAAATAAGGATGGCTCCTGAAGACATGGAGAAGAAAACTTTCGTTACACAATGGGGCACCTTTTGCTATAAGGTCATGCCGTTCGGATTGAAAAATGCAGGGGTAACATATCAAAGGGCTATGGTAGCTTTGTTTCATGACATGATTCATCATGAAATAGAGGTATATGTGGATGATATGATTTCCAGATCTCAAACTGAAGAGGAACATCTCGATCACTTGTACAAGCTATTCAAAAGGTTGAAAAGTACAAGTTGAGGTTGAACCCTAACAAGTGAACATTTAGAGTACGATTTGGAAAGCTTCTAGGTTTTGTTGTCAACAATAAAGGAATTGAAGTTGATCCTTCCAAGGTAAAGGCCATCCAAGAAATGATAATCCCCCACTCTGAAAAGGAAGTTAGAGGATTCTTGAGTCGTCTCAATTACATCTCCCGCTACATATCTCACTTGACTGCTACTTGTGAGCCAATCTTCAAACTCTTGAAGAAAGATCAGGTAGTCAGGTGGAATGATGAATGCCAAGCTGCCTTCGACAAAATCAAAGAATATCTACAAGAACCTCCTATTATCATGCCTCTAGTTGAAGGAAGACCCTTGATCGTGTATTTGACAGTACTAGAGAACTATATGGGGTGTGTTTTGGGCCAACATGACGAGTCTGGCCGAAAAGAGCATGCTATTTATTACCTGAGCAAGAATTTTACGATTGTGAAACCAGATATTCATTGCTCGAGAAAACTTGCTGCACTCTGGCATGGGCTGCTCGCCGACTAAGATAGTATATGTTGACTCATACCACTCTGTTGATTTCTAAGATGGACCCAATCAAGTACATCTTCGAGAAATCTGCCCTTTTGGGACAGATAGCTAGATGGAAAATGATCTTGACTAAGTACGATATTCAATACACAGCGTAAAAGTCCATCAAAGGAAGTGTATTGG
Source organism: Vicia faba (assembly GCA_948472305.1). Classification (NCBI taxonomy): domain Eukaryota; kingdom Viridiplantae; phylum Streptophyta; class Magnoliopsida; order Fabales; family Fabaceae; genus Vicia; species Vicia faba. The sequence goes on along the minus strand of CATIWC010000860.1, from coordinate 178,676 downwards.
AAGATTATTTGGCCCATCAAGCTATTGATGATTATCAGTCTATGAACTTCGACTTCCCTGATGAGAACATCATGCTAGTGACCGACTGTGCAAAACCTGAACCGTATGATGGACCTGAACAAGGATCCCGATGGACTATGGTCTTCGATGGGGCTTCCAACGCATTGGGTAACAAAATTGGTGTTGTGATCATCTCTCCTGAAGGTTGCCACACTCCTTTCACTTCCAGATTATGCTTTGATTGCACTAACAACATGGCCGAGTACGAAGCATGCATTTTGGTTCTGAAAGCTGTCATTGACTTGAAGATCAAGCATTTGAATGTATTTGGAGATTCCACTCTAGTGATTAGCCAAGTAAAAGGATATTGAGACACTAAACATCCTAATCTCATACCTTACAAGGAACTTGTGCTATCCATGATTCCTTACTTCGAAGAGATCACCTTTGAGCACTTCCATAGGGAAGAAAATAAGCTAGCCGATGCTTTGGCCATCATGTCTTCTATGTTCAAAGTCAGATGGGATAACGAATCCCCTATGATTACAATTGAAAAATTCGATGAACCTACGCACTACTGTGAGCTTGACACTGACACGGAAAAGCCATGGTACCATGAGGTGATGAGATATGTTGAAGCACAAGAGTATCCCGAGGGAGCATCCATCAATGATAGAAAGTTCTTACGAAGATTTTCAGCCAAATTCTTCCTAAGCAACGGGATATTGTACAAGCGCAACCATGACTCCACTCTACTCCAATGTGTGGATAAGAAGGTGGCAGAGGAAATTATGGAAGACATGCATGATGGTCTCTTTGGTACTCACTCGAGCGGACATACGATGGTCAAGAAAATCTTGAGAGCTGGTTACTATTGGTCAACAATGGAGACTGATTGCCATCAACATTCAAGAACTTGTCACAAATGCCAAATCTATACTGACAAGGTCCATGTACCTCCTATCCCTATGAACGTCATGACTGCTCCATGGCCATTTGCAATGTAGGGCATTGACATGATTGGAGAGATCAAGCCCACCGCTTCCAATGGACATCACTTCATTCTGGTAGCTATCGATTATTTCACCAAATGGGTCGAAGCCGCCTCATTTGCCTCAGTCACCAAGAATGTGGTAGCCAAATTCATCAAACATAACCTCATCTGCCGATATGGTATCCCCTAAAGGATCATCACTGACAATGGGACTAACATCAACAATGCTATGATTACCGAACTTTACACCCAATTCAAAATCAAACATCACAATTCTTCTCCTTATAGACCTAAAATGAATGGCGCAGTCGAAGCGACCAACAAAAACATCAAGAAGATTGTGTAGAAGATGGTAGTAACCTATAAGGACTGGCATGAGATGTTACCGTTTTCTCTACATGGCTACCACACTTCAGCTAGAACATCAACTGGGGCAACTCCCTTCTCTTTAGTTTATGGTATAGAAGCTATTTTTCCAGTAGAAGTACAGATTCCTTCACCAAGGATTATGAATGAGGCAGGCTTAGGCGAAGACAAGTGGATTCAGACGAGATTGGATCAGTTGAACTTGATCGACGAAAAATGACTGGCTGCTGTTTGTCATGGTCAGACGTACCCAAAACGTATGATTAAGGCTTTCAACAAAAAAATCAAGCCTCGAGTATATCAAGCTGGTGACTTGGTGATAAAATGCATCATTCTGCCACAAGACGACCCTAGGGGAAAATGGACTCCCACGTATGAAGGGCCATTTGTTGTCAAGAGAGTTTTCTCTGGCACCGCCATGATGCTGACTACCATGGATGGTGAAGACTTCCCATATCCTATAAACGCGGGCATAATTAAAAAATACTACACATAAGAGACCCGCTAGGTTGACGCACCTAGGCAAAATAAGGGCATCCCGACAAACTAAAAGGTTTGGACAAAAATTAGGGATATATGTGTTGTACCCTAAAATTTTCCCTCTCACTTATCAAGAATCTTCTCACAAGATCTCCTTTGGATCAAGACTGCATTAAGGTTGATCAGCTTAAGACACCTTCTTAAGCACTGATGACCAAAATTAGGGTTTGAGTTTGCACAAGGATTTTTGAACTTCCAATGCCCCATATGACTTACATGGATCATTATGGACCCCCAAGACTACTCAGGCCAAGTTTCACGCTTTGAATCACATTTTTGATCAGTCAATTGAGCAGTTGACCTAAAAATCAGTTGTATTGGGGAAAAAGTCAACTATGGCCAATTTACAGTCAAACTTCATAATTTTTGATCCACATCAACATTTTAAACTCATATGTATCATTTGATAAAGTTTGGATCATAATTCCTCAAGAAATTTGATCAAATCTCCAAAAGGGCAAAATGGTCAAAATTAGGGTTTTGACTGGGAAAGGGCAATCTCTGATTTTTGACCTAGCAAATGGTAAATTGGTTTAAGGCATGATCTGAAGAGTCCTATTGCATTATTTTTACCTAATGACATAATTCAAAACATTGCAAATCCATTGGATTGACAGATGAATTTTGCAGTCAACTGATCAAAAGTCAACCGTATACTGAAAAGTCAAACTTTGACTTTTTTGGTCAAAATCAAGTATCAAAGATCATAATTCATCAAAACATGTCAAAATATGAAACTTATTCATCAAGAAATCAAAAAGTCAAGATTTCAGTTTGAAAAGTCAAAATTTCTAAACTTAGAAATTTTTCTAAGTGTTGGAAATTTCGTGTTTTTTCATAACTTTGAGCCAAAATTTCACCATGATGAAAGATGATTCAAGATAAACTCCCAACATGAAAGTTGTATATCTCCATGAAATCTACAACTTTGCTTCACACAACTTCTTCCAAAAGTGCTTGGATCTCAAGTTATAATTTCAAGAACGTATGGTCATAAAACTAAACACTTAATGAAATTTTGCCCTAATTTTGCCAGGATTTTGACCTAACTTCATGGCACTTTTTCATATAGTTCCAATGGGAATATTCAAAATAAATTCAAAGATTGGTTGTAGAGCACATTTCAATATTTCCAAAATGTCCAAGAACTCCTTGAGATCATTCTTGAGTAGGGAGAATCAAAGAGATGAAATTAGGGTTTTGTCACTTGAATTACAAGTCATTTTTGGATGAACACATGAACCAAATCAATGTTAGGCTGCATAATCTTTGTTTTTCAGGCCTCAAACTTTTTTGTCACTCCATAATTAATGGATTAAACAAACTTTTGAGCTATAATCCAAGTGATTTAAGCTTTATCCAATTCACATTGCCATTTTGGGAAGAAAGTTAACAATACCATTCTTGAAAAGCAAGCTTTATGCATAAAGTCCATTCTTGAGTCTCTAAATTGTTCCCTCTGATCACACTACATCTACAAAGTCATAAGCAAGTGTTTTAAAAGCATAACCACTCTATCTTAGCAAGTACACAAGGCATTGAAACTTGTTTTCTCAAAAATCACATGTTATGCATAAACATGTAATTTCAAATTCTGATCAACAACAAGTCTCTAAACTTGTTGCTTATAAATAGAAGCACTATTTGTAAGATAGGACACGAGCTTGAAGACCCTTAAACTCACTCAAACTCCCTCTAGACAGAAACTGTCTCAAAACACCATTGTTGTGCAAATTCTGACTTTGCATACCAAACTCCAAATCCCCTCGTGCGCTCTTTGGCCTTTCACTTCCAAAACTTCTAAACATAAAATATAAACCATCCAAAGTCCATTTGCTCAACTGTAACAAATCCATCATCAAGTTACATTTTCAACAACAGGGGTCTGCAACTTGACTTCTCCAGAGCTCCTCAGCCACTTTCAGCTCAAGCTAATCATTGCATTAGCTTCCTGGGACCTCAAGGAAGCTAACCTGATCCTTGCAACACTTTGAATCATGCTCATTTGCATTTCACGACTTTCAGTTTTGAGGTATTTCACTTGAACTTATATCTCATCATTTAAGCATCATTAATGTTTATTTTGTGAAGGAAAAATGTAGACCTCATTGCCACGAAGCTGTACATATCCATAGTTTGTATTTACATGGCCTGAGCTTAGAGAATTTTAGAGTTGAAGTTTCTGAAATTTTTAGGGTTCAAATTAGGGCCAGAGAAATTCTCATTTATATTTGAATTTTAGCTTTAGTTATTTACATGGTTAGATTCGTGAGGAAGAATGCAACAACTTTCATTTTGTCATCTTTCATTTTTGTTGAGAAATGAAGAAGTTGCAGGTACACCGGCTGGAGGTTGAAGATGAAGTCATCAGGACTTGATTTGCCTTACATATTTATTGTTTTGTTTATATGAACGGATGTATAGCCACCCTAGTGGTAAAGCGCGTGCCTGTTAACCTTTGGGACCTGGGTTCGAGCCCCAGTGGTACCCTTTTTGTGTTTTACATGTTTTTGCAGGGCACCTGGGCCTTTGGGCTTTTTGTTGTTTTTTTACTAGATAACCCCCCTGTGGACTACTTGCACCCCTGACCCAGTTTTATTTATTTTTCTTTTTATTTTTTATTCATTTCATTTTTATTCTCTTAAATATTTTTCCTAATATTAAAAATCACAAAAAAATAGATTTTCATTTTAACTTAGTTTATTTTATTTTTTCTCACAAAAAAATATTTTATTTAACTACACATTATTTATTTTATGGACTAGTCTTGTAAATTAAATTAAAACTAGGTTAATATTTATTTTCTCTTTATATCCATTAAATATATTATTTTTAATATAAAAAAGGGCTAAAAAATATTTTATAATACCTTAAATATTTTCAAGACATAAAAATATAAAAAAAAACACTTTTCTCATAAACATATTTTCTTTTATTTTAACTAATAGATTTAGGGTTTTGTTAAAAAAAAATTTCTTAAACAAATTTAGGTTTTATTTCTTTTATTAATTATTTTTCTTTTAATTAATTATATTAAGACAAAATCAAACATATATCCGTTTACTTCACATTTTATATTTTTGTATATTTATTCACTTTTGCACATTGTATCCATTTAATTCATTGTACATTGATACCCATTCAATATGTTTGTAATAGACTAACTAGGTTTACATTTTTGCAATCCCCATTTGTAATTTGTACACCCCCTCCCCAAATCATGTAATAGCTTAGTATTTTTATTTTTTTGCTTTATATTCACATGCTAGTAATTAGGGTTTGTATGGAAAGAATAAAATTAATCAAATAGAAAACCCTAATTCAAGACAAAAACAAGCATGAAAATAATACACTTGCACACAAGCACCCCTAGGGTTATCCCACTTGGTTGCCTTATACAAAATGACCATATTACGCATGTAAGGTATCTTAGCCAAAAACAAGCAAAAATACAAGATCATAGACCCTCGATGACGCTATCTAAGTTGCCTTTCAAAATGATCTTAGTCCCTAAAGAAAAATTCTAACATACCTTGCAACATTGCTAATCATGGTTATACGATTACCCACGGGGCCGATGAGTGATGTCATGAAGCACTAATGAACTTTTAGAACCTTATCTTACCAACTTGGCCTTTAGGATGTAGTGAGATGACCGACTTTGATGCAGTCCGAAGTTGGTAGATACTCGATACTACACTCATTGAGGTTTGGTTTCTTGGGATATTTTAGTCGCCATTAAAGAGGCTTGTGCTGAAACAATGACCAAGGAAACAAACCAGTGATATTGAGCTCCTTAGAACCCGGTTACTATTACTAGGATAGGTTTAAGCCAACTAAACTTCAAGAGGGTACTTACCTATAAAACTCCGTGCAAGACTAAACCTAAGGACTTGTTTGCTTTGTTTCTATATACATACTTGCATATAACATCATGAACATCATATCCATTCCACTAACCATTTCAAGGATTTTTGGGATTCATCTTTGTTCTTGTTTTGTAGGATATGGATTCACTTTGCAGGAAAACTATTCAAGTCAATCTTGTAAGGATCCCTCCACAACTCAAGGAGCTAGCTTCAAGGATTCCTGAAAACTCTCCATTTACCGAGAGACATGGTCGCCTACTCAACTTGGTCACCTCCAACACAAATGAGGATATGATGAAGGTGCTCTTTCAGTTCTTTGATCCTTTACACCAATGCTTCACATTTCCCGATTATCAACTTGTGCCAACTTTGGAAGAATTCTCCAAACTATTGAGGATTCCAATTCTCAATCAACTACCTTTCAATGGTACAGAAAGAGACCCAAAGCCAGAAGATATTTCTCAAGCTCTACACTTGTACTCATTTGATATCATAACTCATTGGGAAACAAGGAGTGGTGTCAAAGGTTTCTTAGCAAAGTTCTTGTTCGAGAAAGCCCAAAGCTGTTGGAACTCCTTGGATTTGCAAGTCTTTGAGGAATTTATGGCTCTCCTCATCTATGGGATGGTTTTGTTTCCAAATCCTGACCAACTCATAGATGTCAACGCCGTCAAAATCTTCATATCCCGCAACCCGATGCCTACATTGCTAGGAGATATCCTACACTCTTTTCACACCCGCACAATGAGGAAAAGAGGTGTCCTTATGTGTTGCACTCCTCTCTTGGAAAAATGGTTTATTTTGCATCTTCCCCAATCTGTATTAAAAAATGAGCAAGGTTTAAGGTGGTCACAAAGGTTGATGACACTCAAACATCCGGACATTCATTGGTGCTCCCGATCTAAATATAACGTTATCATTGTCGACTGTTATGGAGAATTCCCTAATGTCCCTTTACTTTGCATTAGGGGAGGTATCACCTACAACCCCTACTTAGCCTTAAGACAGTTTGGTTACACCCGAAGGGATGGCCTGCACGAGATAAAGGTTTGGTATTTGACTATGACAACGCCGATCGAGGTCTTCGCCAGAGATTAATCCGAGCTTGGAGGATGTTAAAAAAAGGTGGATAGCAAGAATTTGGGGCATAAAAATCCCACCCCTCTTGAGCCTTACCTCAAATGGGTACGAACTCGTGCTCAGAATCTTATGATGTCTTACCCCTCCATTCTCCCGGTAATCATTGAGCATGTCATGGAAAGAGATGTTCCATACACTATCCTACATCCTGACATGCCTAACTCTCTTGAATACCTATAAAGGGATTGTATATAACTCAAGGGGGAGCGAGATACTTTCGAAGCCCAATTCTACGCGAGCGAGAAGAAGGTTTTGGAACTCACTAGGCTACTTCATGAGGAGCAGACTCTCAATGCCTACATCGCACCGAAGAGGATGCACACCACCTTTTTATCTTAGAGCTTTTGTATTTCCTTATAAGCCGAAGAGGAATTGATGTACTCAAGCTTTAACTAATTAATATAATGCGTGTTTCGTTTTTGTCTAAAACAAATTTGAATCTTTGAAATCCTTGAAATCATTACATATGCATATACCATTCATCATAACATAAACACGTCTTTTGCAACAAGTCTCCTCATCTCTCTACTGTTTATTTCAGTAAGATGGATCTCGAGCAAATAGTGAAGGACCTCCAAGCTCAGAATACACAGTTTCAACAATTGCTCTTGACCCTAGCCAAAGGACAAGAAGAGTTGAAGACTTTGGTGGCTGAGGAGAAGAAAAAGAAGACAAAGAAGGTAACCAGAGTCCTAAACATGGGAAGAAGATTTCATGGGCAGATAAGAAGGACCCTAGACTTTGCAACGACATCCAGTGAAAGAGACAATCAAGATGGGAAAGGCAAGGAAACAGTTGTCCCGTCAGAATTAGAAGAGGAAGAGGAAGAAGAAGACTATTCTGAAGAACAATACCCTCCATCTGAGGACAAGTATAAACATCTCAAATAGCGGTTGAGTGCGATGGAAATCCAAAAAGTGTCTGGCTTGGACTTTGAGGAATTGAGGTTAGTATCGGGGATTGTCATTCCTCCCAAATTCAAAGCACCTATGTTCGCCAAGTATGACAGAGTCTCATGTCCAAAAATGAATCTCCGATCCTATGTGAGGAAAATCCAACCCCATACCGCTTACAAAGACTTATGGGTACACTTCTTCCAAGACAGCCTGTCTGGAACTCAACTTGATTGGTTTTACCAATTAGAAAGAGCCAATGTTCATAACTGGGAAGATCTTGTTGCACCCTTATACAAACAATACCAATACAATGCTAACCTTGCACCTACCCGTACTCAACTTCAGAGTATGGCCATGGCTTCAAACGAAGGCTTCAAGGACTATGCCAAAAAATGGAGAGATTTAGCCGGAAGAGTTCAACCTCCTCTATCTGAGAGAGAGTTGGTAGACATGTTCTTGGGAACCTTGGTTGTGTAGCGATAAAAAATGTAGCGGGGTAAATCGGAGATCGAATTATTGATTAATTCGTCTCGCAAAAGCAAGAGTCGCCACCGCGCTTTATTGTTTCCAAAGGAAAAGGGAAAAGAGCGAAATAAAACCCTAAATATGCAATGTAAAAAAAAACAAAGCGTTTTTGAAAAGAGATCTTATGGTTCGGGGGTTGGTTATACAATGGGAAGGTATTAGCATCCAATGCATCTATAGTACTCTATAGGAACCTTTTGAAATATCTGTTTTATTTAAAATTGATCGCTTGATTGAAAATAAATCGTTTTGGCCGAAAAAGGGATACGGACGGGTTTTTGAAAATGCGACGACCTAATGTCGAAGTTTTGGCTTAAAAGGCATAAGTCTTGAAAAGGTTGAAATTTTGAAGAAAGGTGAATATTTGAGGAAAATTAACCTAAGTTTTTAATGAATGAGAGTATTCGCTCGATCGTTTTTGAGGACATGAAGTCAACAAAAATTAGACAATTCCCTTTGGATTAACGCAAACCGAATAATCAAGTAAATGCGAGATATTTAAACAGAAAATTATGAGATAAATGATATACAATAAATTAAATAAAAGACTGAGTGTGTGAACATGCGTTTTTAGATTTTTGTTTAATATATGAAGAGAAAGATGTTTTAATTGGTTACGCATTTTAACATAGATAAAAAGAAATAACGAGAATTAATAGAAATGTTTTTTAAGTTTTATATGTTCTATTTTTTATGTCTTTTTTAATATAAATAAAAAGTATTACTTTTAAGAATTCTTTGAATAAAATTAAAACTTAATGCTATTAACCTAAGTCTAATTAAAAAATAATACTAAGATTACTAAATTAAATCCTAAGAGTTTAAATTAATAAAATTAGTCAATGATTAAAAAAATGTTTTAAGTTACATCTCTTATTTTGATTTACTAAATTAAAACTTAAACTAATAAGATTTGGACAAAATATTAAAAATTATTTAATTAAAACTATATGTTATTTCTAAGAAACTAATTAGTCTAGATTAATTAAGTTAAGAAATGAATAGAATTTTAACTAAAAACCAAATAAGATGGGGGGTGGATTAGCAAAGAGAATGGGCTTAAGTGTAAAAAGAAAATGGGCTTAGTTGAGGCAAATGGAGCGGTTGGGAGGACCCGGACAGAATGCTTGTGACGAAAAAACCTAAGGAAACTGATGCCATGGCCGCCGCTGCTGGATCGCGTCTACTCACCACCGTAAGCCACCTCCCTTCAATCTCTCTTCTTTTCCAATCTCCCCAAATATCTCAGCAACTCGTTCAACTCACCCACATCCTCAACTCTCTCTATCCTCTTCCCAAGTTCCTCCAATCTCACCCTGTACGTTCTAATCTTCACCAACAGCGTCAACCCTCTCTGAGTTTTTTGCAACATCACACAACAATGATTTCATCCCATAATTTCTTTAATTGTTTTGCGTCATCTCTACATCCTCGCCGTAACATCTTCCACCTTCGTATTGTTGAATTTCTTTGGATCTTTGGCTACGCTCTTCATCGCTTTTAAAGAGCCACCAGAGCTCCTCTGGCAGGTAAAACTCTGATTCTCTCATTTCGTCATCTTCTTTTATATATTCTTCATACATTGATATAGATTAGGTTCTCCCGAATTTTTCCCCCAAGGACTCATGGCCCGAACCTCTACCAAAGCGATTTCAACGGATTCTCAGGGTTTTAGGTCATGTTGAGTTTTTTTTCAGATTAGAAAGTGATAGTTACGATATGATGAAATGAAGCTGGGATATGGAAGGAAGGCGGAGGGAATTGGACAGGGTGGTTGTGCGGAGTTGATTGGTGGTGATGATCTATTGAAGGAAGCAGTTTGATCTTGTGCAGTATATTAGTATGATGTTTTCTATTTTTCTTCCTCAGTGTTATGTTTTCTATTTTTCCTCCTCAGTGTTTGTCTGGAACTGTATGTTTGTTGCAGGTATAGAACACTCTAGTTCAAGCTTAATTGAAGTTTTAATTTGAAACTCTAATTAGCCTATATGAAGAGCTTTTGATGGATGATTTTGTTCGCATGATGCTTGAAATTGTGTTGTGTTAATGGATTTGAACTTGTTCTTTTTGATAAATGATTTTTTAGAGGAAGAATTTGCAGATGCAATATTACAGGTATCGCAAACAGTGGAAGAAGGAAATTGAGCAATTTGACAAAGAAAGTGTGGACAGAGGGAGATCTGCGTTGGTTCGGAATCGCGGATTCACGGTATTTATGTGGTTGTTTTGTTTGTATTTTCTGTCTTTGGATATTATTGTTATGTTTGTAGGTCAAATTGGAAATCGTGAGTTGTAAAGAGCGTTTGTAAAAGTGTATTAACTTGATACCGTATTAATTACAGGAAGCAATGAAGATCCTTGAGGAAAACGGTGCGATTTGTGATCGTGATAATTGCAGAGAGAAGGTGAAAATTGATGGAGGTAAAGAAAGGGAAGCGAAGAGGAAGCTACACGAAGAGGAAGAGGAAAACGATCTGTTAGCACGGTTAGTTGTTATTTGTTCTTGTTGTTTTTTACCAAATCTTTTGCTAATAGCTATTCTTAGCCGCAATTGCAACAGAACTGTGAACAAACCTCAGGTACATCCATATCAAGTTATGCGTCAATTAACAAAAAAAACAACATTGTAAAAAAGGGCTTAACTAACTATTCCAAAACCCGGCAACACAGCGATTCAACAGCCTGTTCATAGTAAACAGATACATATCTTTCTAATTTCTAAACTGCTTTTGTTTTTTGGTTTTGTTTTAGGGGTCGTCTTCTTCCTGAACTGTTTCCTGGGAATAGTAGTAAGCGCCAAATGCGAAAGCAAAAGAAAGGATCCAAATGTGCTGCCGAACACGAATAGAATCCCTCCAACTCCCTCTAGAAATATGATAGTGATGAATCGTAAAGTCGAATTGGGTAGTTGAAAAAGGTTTGTGAATTTTCTGCATTTTTACAAGTTGGCTTTAAATTAACAGTATGTTATGATCGTGCCGGTTTTGCAATATTATGAATCTTGAATTTTATCAATCAAATTATTGTCTGTGTTAAAATAGGGATTTAATGTATTGTTGTAACAGGGCAGGGGTAAGATCGACGAAGGCAAATACGTTGAAGGAAAGGGAGTAGTTTGCTGATGGGGAGAGCGGCACTGGGGAATTAGAAAGGACGCTACTGATTTCTCTGCCCGATAAAAAAAGTAAAACATTATATTACTCTTTTCCCACGTCTCTCTTTCTCTAGATTTCCTTACGCTACATCTCTCCTATCGTTAGCAGTTGGCGACTATAATGTGAAATCAAAGCACAAACTAAAAGAAAACAAGGAATGCAAGAAAAATCAGGTACCTCTTTGTTCCTTTCTGTTTATGATTTTGGTTGCATTATGTTCTCCTACCTTTTATCCCTCAGCTCCGTGTATTGAGACTTTGAACAGACACAAATCATTTTTGGTCCTGTGTGAGTTTTCACGGATGAACTAAGGGTGTATCGACTAGATAGTATGGACAGCTTAGCAACGGAATATACAGGACAAAGGTGTTGTGGTCTTAAGAGGAGGATTATGGTGTTTATGCTATGCCAAAAATGGTTTTTGGGATAATACTGTTTTTTATAGTTTTGGTACAGTATGCAGGTTATGCCATATGCAGTATGCAATATGCAAGTTATGTGGTTTGATGCAATAGGCAAGTTATGAAATATGCAGGTTTTAGCAATATGCAGGTTACGAAATGTGCAGTATGCAATATGCAGGAATATGTTTTGTAGAGATATGCAGGAATATGTTTTGTATGCAGAATGGTTATTGAATATGCAGGTTTTAGAATATGCAGGATGGTCTTGAATGGTTGGCTGTAGTATGCCGTTTTGCCTATGCAGAAAAATGGTTTTGAATGGTAGGCTTGTGTCCCTCCCCTGCCTGCAGGTTATGCCCCCTTTTGAAGGGATTTTCATATAGTCGTTGCTCTCTTTCCTCATGGCCCAGGTTTGAGTATTTTATATTTTCTAATGCTCTGCACATATGCTGCTACATGTGATTTCATTCCCATTTCATGCTTAGGCCAGAACCTGCAAAATGGAACCTCTTCTCTCTCTCTCCCTCAAGTACAGAAATGATATATATATGATATCCTGTACTGCTGTCTGAAAAAGTAAACAGGCTGGAATATGATGAAAAAAGGAAATATAGGTTGCTTGCATACATTGTTTTAAGACTGCACATGTTTGAAATTGCATATTGTTGGAATTGCATTTTCTTTTGTCTTGCATTAGCCTATGTTATCTCCTATGTGGTGCAGGTTAACGTTAGCTTATGTTATGAACTTGCATATGCTGTTTCATATGTTTTATGCAGCTTTGACCAAGAATGAGTTTATGCATATTTGAAATATGCAGTGGGTTTTTTGATAAAAATGCAATTGATTTTGAAATGTGCTATTTTTTAATTGTGCATTCATTTAAAAATTCCTCTCTTTTTTGTGAACCGGGAGAAATCCCGTGATTTGCAAAAAAGAGTAACTGATTCCGGCCATTGCTTTTAATGATGAACATTGAATTTATTTTCTGCATTTTAATTATTTATTCGAATTCTAATTTCTTTCTTTTAATCGTTTTTTTTTGCAGGTAAAATTTAAATGAGCAGACAAAGAGTATTGGATAGAAGATTAGAATTAGAATTTAGGAAAATAGTTTTATTTTACTTTAAGCATTTATGTAATGGTTATTATAAATACTTTGTACAATAGTATTTAAACAACAATTGTGATAAATAGAATAAAGTGAATAAAAATTCTATTATTTCCCAATTAATTCCTTTTCTTTCCAATTATTTATTTATTGTTTATAATTCCTTAAATCATATAATGATTGAAAATCAAATCCAATCATTTAAATTCAGAATGACAAACAAATAAATAAACATCATTGACTAATCAACAAATTCAACTATTTAATTCATTATTCGAAAAATTCCAAATTATAATAATTAAAAATAGAATTTTAATTATTTAATCTAAAATGATAAAGAATTAAATAATCATTGTTGACCAATTAATAAACTCATTCTCAAATGCTTATTTCATTATTCATAAGTCTTTAAATTATATAACAATTGAAAAATAGATTCCAATTATTTAAATTTAAGATAATAAATAATTAATAAACGTCATTTAAATCTTGATCAATTAATAAATTTAGCATTCAACAAATAAACAGCTCCCGACTCGAAAAAGTTGTGAATTTTTAAACTGCTTTGAAAATTTGATAAAATAGATCAAAACTCTTGCAATGCGAATGATGCAGATGGAAGACGGTATCTTAGGTCAAAATTTGGGGTACAACAGCTGCCCCTATTTAAGTTCCTTCTATCCGGAGATATGAAGATTAAAGTCTTCGTCTCGACGGGATTGAAGGTACTTAAATACATAATTACGCAAATTTTGTCCTAAGATGCCGTCATCATGCGGTGATATGAATGTAGTGTTGAACTCACAGAGAAAGATGTTGTATGAAACAAGGCAAATGTTGGAGGAATCGAACACCAACAAAACACAGAGACATAAGGTGTACGCTACTGGGGAAACAAACTATCGACTTCAAAAGACTCTTGACAGCGAATAAGATCGAGGGAAAACAACCTCTAATCCTAACAAAGAGAGCATCTTGCATAGGCCATAACAGATTATTGACCCAAAACAGTGAGTTCGCAACTCAAGGTCGATGATAGGCAGAGAGTAACAAAATGCGGATAACTGATTACCGACTTCTGGAGGTATCGACTTGTAACAGACTTTCTGCTAAATTTCCAGAGGTATACTCATTAAGGTTGTTCAAATAAAGAAAATTGCCAGTTGTTGTTGTCCAGAGAAAATACCGGTAACATACAAGTTGCTCAAATAAAGAGGCTACCACTTGCTGTCGTCCGAAGAAAATACCGATAACAAACAAGCTGCTCAAATAAAGAAGCTGCCGCTTGCTGTTTTCCGAAGAAAATACTGATAACATACAAGCTGCTCAAATAAAGAGGCTACTGCTTGTTGTCGTCCAGAAAAGAAAATACCGATAACATACAAGCTGCTCAAATAAAGAGGCTACCACTTGCTGTATTCCAAAGAAAAGTAATAACGTACTGGTAACTCATGAAGAGTTTGCTGCTTGTTGCTTTCGGAAAAATAAAATGGCGCACTAGTAGCTCATGAAGAACTGCCGGCGTTTTCCAACGGAATAAAAATGACGCACTAGTAGCTCATGAAGAACTGCTGCTCGGCGTTTCCCAAAAAGGATAAAAGACGCACTAGTAGCTCATGAAGAACTGCTGGCGTTTTCACAAAGTCATAACTGACGCAGTAGTAGCTCATGAAGAACTGCTGCTCGGCGCTTTCACAAAGTCATAACTGACGCACTAGTAGCTCATGAAGAACTGCTGCTCGGCGCTTTCAAAAAGATAAATGACGCACTAGTAGCTCATGAAGAACTGCTGCTCGGCGCTTCAGAAAATAAATAACGCACTAGTAGCTCATGAAGAACTGCTGCTCGGCGCTTTCAGAAAAATAAATGACGCACTAGTAGCTCATGAAGAACTGCTGCTCGGCGCTTTCGAAAAGATAAAATGACGCACTAGTAGCTCATGAAGAACTGCTGCTCGGCGCTTCAGAAAAAGTAATGTACAAGTTGCTCGTGAAGAGCTACCGCTTGTCGTTTTCCAACATAATTCAGAAGGAAACTGCGATGATATTGGCAGAGAATAAAATCTTCATCAAAGAGAACCCTGAATCAATCCTTCCCGAGGAGATCATATACTTAAATGTGCAAAATAAATGCACCAGTCGTCTTGGTCGCAAACTCACTGGGGAAAATCAAAGAGTATAGCCTATGCAAGAGGCAGCCACTTCATCCAGGAATAACCAGAGAGAAAACAGTCAAACAAGACTCCTCCTAATGAGAAAGTAAATCGATTGGGGAAATTATCCTATCCAGAAATGGACAAGGTAAGCTAAATCAAAAATCATCCACGAGGATTAGCTCAATTGGGGAATTAGAAAGGAGGCACATTTTATGCTTAAGTTGACACTCTATTTGGAAAGATCAAATGTGCTATTTGAAAAGACACAACCAAGGTGTACGAACTCAATGACATAAACAAATACAACTGTGCGTGCATGATGCAAGTGTGAATGAACAAATGAATGCCATGTATATGCTGACAAAAACCGACGGGGGAGATGGACAGAAGATGATAAGACATCACAGTACAACCCGATGCTCGGCTAATCTCAAAAGGAGGGGAACATCACTGGAGATAGAAGACAAAAGCCAACAATGTTGTAAAATCCTTCTACAAGGCTTAAATCTCTCGGAGAGGAAGTTACTTCAGGTAGTAAACCCAAAGTCCAGTCTTCTACTGTTGACAACCCATTGAAAGGATAACAACACGAACGAAGCTTCAGCTGAAAAAGAGTCATGCTTAGCTGGAGATACCGGGAACACCACCCTCTGATAAAGTGTGCAATACATAACACACATCCTGACAAGTCTAGATTGCCCCTGGGACCAAAATGGATGCCCCAAACTCACTGCTGATGAGCTACATGATGCACGACGATTCTTGCAAATAACTTCACCTCTCAAATGCCCCAAGCAAAATGATTGATGAGGAGAAAGCGTCTCAAGAGGGTTTACAAAAGACCTGACATTCACCATGCTCTGGTGTCTTCAAACTCTTAGAGAAATTTATCAAATCTCGACGCGGTTCCCCCGGATTGACTGTAGTCGGCACAACAAAGTCTTCGAATTTTGCCCCAAACGAGCAAACAAGTTGGGAAAAGCAAAACTGGGAGAAGCAACATGCTCGCTGCTTAAGGTCTTCAACTGACATGCCCCTGGATGTGCTTTCTTGACGTGATCCGCCAATTACTCAACATAGTTTCAAACCTTAAAAGGGTAAACTCATCACTGGCGTTTATGTGAGCTTCCTTGATATCAAACAAATGTTTTGCAGTTAGAAAAAGTTTACAATGAGAATGAAAATTCTAATGCAACAGTTATGTAAGTCTTGAAGATTTTGAAAAGATATCGCACAAATTTTGCGAGTTAGAGCATCATTTATTTTTGTATAGGAAAAACATATGCTACCAACATAAACATTCATGGGAGTCAGGAACACTATCTCACTGAAGTATGCTTTCAGAATGACCTTGCTTCAATTAGGACTTTTGAAGGTTGTAATGTGGTCTGATTCATGGTTTTTAGAAAAAGATTTTAAGGCTCAAAATATTTGGTGCCCACCCCCTCTTCATGATGTTCTCCAACTCTATGTTCGGTTAATTCAACATGAGTGTTCATCTCTCAAAGGATTTTGTGACGGTAACATCTTCCTTGCGAATTTTGAACACTCAATCAAATTAACTGAAAACTACCCTGCCCCAGGTTAAAATTCAAGGTTTTTTCGTATAGAAAAGAAACTTCTGCTTCAAAGGCTCAAAAAGGGTTAGCAAGGGATTATCTTCCTTATATCTCCGGTGTTTAGGGATTTGAAATAATGCCTGTACATCATCAACAAGATTTTATTTAAAAGCATGCAACCAAAGATTTTGTGTTCTTTAGATCATCATCCCCCTTCAATCTCTGCCTAGGCAAGAGAATGGGCAACATGTTGGTATCATAATGCAAAAGAAATTTAAAATTTGAGAGCAAATATGAGTGAAACGAATGAATTTCTTCAAGACAAACATACTCATTGTATTAAAATAATCATTCAGACGCAAACAAGTTCTTACATGCAAACAATGTTTCGATAAATAAGAAAAGCTACAAAAGCAGAAAACAAGTTAATAATCTGGGAAGGCTTTCCACTTGAACTACCGAAAACATCTTCAAAAACTCAAAGTCACCCTCAATCGTGTTTACCCTTCGGCGCCTGTTTGATTGGAACTTCAAAACCAACGTCCTTGAATGACAAGATACCACTTCGGACCAATTTCTGAATCTCAATCTTCACAGCAAAGCAACCTTCCAAGTCATGCCCAGGAGCACCTTGATGAAAAGTACAAGCCAAATCAGCTTTGTAGTTCCAATGTATCTTCTTAGGGACCTTCGGTGGAGGTCGGGTCTGAACCAAATTCCTCTGCATCAGGATAGGGAACAACTCTGTATAGGTGATTCGAATCGAATCAAACTGGGTTTTCCTCTGATTAGGAACTTGCTGATTCTGTTGATAAATGGGAGAAACATGATGATTCTGATGATGATTATTCCTTCCTCTGGTTCTCTTCTTGGAAAAGTCATTATCAAACTTCTTCACACCATTAGCTGCGCTACCGTCTTCATATGAACATCCTTTTCTGACATCTTCTTCTAGACGCACTCCCACATTCACCTTGTCAGGAAGGTCATCAGGTGCATTAACCGTCACCTTTTCATGAGAAAAAGATTTTAGAGTCTCCGTGAAGACCTTTATCCTTGCTTCCTCCCTCCTAGAAGGATTGACTTGGGCGGAGATCAGAATTTCAACCAAACCAGTTAAGTGATCCAAACCAGCTTTCAAAACAATCACCTCTCTGCGGAGTTCAGAAATCTCTTGCTTGACATTCTCCATTATCCTCTTAGCGCGAGTGTTGTACTAGTGAGACCAAGGGAAAAAAATAAGACTCGGAAAAAGACCTTTGAAAGTGAGACAAAGAAAATGTAGAATGATGTATGATATGCAAAAGAGAGTTTTATTTGACTTTCAAGGAACTCAAGATATCAAGTTATAAACATCCAAGTATGAAGATAACAGATGAATTTTAAATTGGCTCCAAACATAGATCAAGTTATCGTCAAGATCAATCATCCATTTTGGTGGATTAGGGTTTTCGCCCTATCGACACCCAAGATCCATTGAGTTTGACGAAACTAGTGATGTTTACAAAGAAAGACCTCCAAACTCCTTCAAAGTCAAGTGAAAAGAGTTTTATGGATGCATGAATGCATGGCGATGCAACAACCACAAGCAAGGTCAAAGACATGGGGTTAAAAGGTTTAACGTTCCGCATGGAGTCGAGGGTAAAGCCCACCCAAAGGTATGTACTAACGTTTCAATCGCACCTGTAAGACAAGGTTCTAAGAGTTCCCAGAGTCTACATTCCTCCTTCGGATATTGCCAACGTCTGGATTACTCGATAATCAGCAATATTCTCAAGAGAAACTCGTCTGAGCGTAGCATCGCGTAACAACTACTTCCGAATTACTCCGTTATAGTCTCCGCGCTACACCTAAAAAGGCCAAGATGGGTTAGGGTTCTACGGTTCTCAACTTCTCGGGCTCCTAGGTCGAAAATAATAATGTCTTCCCGATTACTCGGTAAACAAATATTAAGTTCAAGAGGGCCTTCCATTGAGTGGGGGATCTCATGCCTCCTTCTTCGGGATTACTCCCTCAAAGTTAACATGACTATACCGCCCGTCCTATTCCTTAAGGGTTACTTAATCCGGGTATAGGATTCGTCCTTTGCAAAAAACCCAAACACCCCAATTTAAACACATAATCAAGCAAATCAAATAATAGTAAAACAGATAAGCCAAGTTAGGCTTAACCCACTTAGGGATGGACCAGCAAGAGGTCAATCTGTCCCCAGCAGAGTCGCTAATTCTGTAGCGATAAAAAATGTAGCGGGGTAAATCGGAGATCGAATTATTGATTAATTCGTCTCGCAAAAGCAAGAGTCGCCACCGCGCTTTATTGTTTCCAAAGGAAAAGGGAAAAGAGCGAAATAAAACCCTAAATATGCAATGTAAAAAAAAACAAAGCGTTTTTGAAAAGAGATCTTATGGTTCGGGGGTTGGTTATACAATGGGAAGGTATTAGCATCCAATGCATCTATAGTACTCTATAGGAACCTTTTGAAATATCTGTTTTATTTAAAATTGATCGCTTGATTGAAAATAAATCGTTTTGGCCGAAAAAGGGATACGGACGGGTTTTTGAAAATGCGACGACCTAATGTCGAAGTTTTGGCTTAAAAGGCATAAGTCTTGAAAAGGTTGAAATTTTGAAGAAAGGTGAATATTTGAGGAAAATTAACCTAAGTTTTTAATGAATGAGAGTATTCGCTCGATCGTTTTTGAGGACATGAAGTCAACAAAAATTAGACAATTCCCTTTGGATTAACGCAAACCGAATAATCAAGTAAATGCGAGATATTTAAACAGAAAATTATGAGATAAATGATATACAATAAATTAAATAAAAGACTGAGTGTGTGAACATGCGTTTTTAGATTTTTGTTTAATATATGAAGAGAAAGATGTTTTAATTGGTTACGCATTTTAACATAGATAAAAAGAAATAACGAGAATTAATAGAAATGTTTTTTAAGTTTTATATGTTCTATTTTTTATGTCTTTTTTAATATAAATAAAAAGTATTACTTTTAAGAATTCTTTGAATAAAATTAAAACTTAATGCTATTAACCTAAGTCTAATTAAAAAATAATACTAAGATTACTAAATTAAATCCTAAGAGTTTAAATTAATAAAATTAGTCAATGATTAAAAAAATGTTTTAAGTTACATCTCTTATTTTGATTTACTAAATTAAAACTTAAACTAATAAGATTTGGACAAAATATTAAAAATTATTTAATTAAAACTATATGTTATTTCTAAGAAACTAATTAGTCTAGATTAATTAAGTTAAGAAATGAATAGAATTTTAACTAAAAACCAAATAAGATGGGGGGTGGATTAGCAAAGAGAATGGGCTTAAGTGTAAAAAGAAAATGGGCTTAGTTGAGGCAAATGGAGCGGTTGGGAGGACCCGGACAGAATGCTTGTGACGAAAAAACCTAAGGAAACTGATGCCATGGCCGCCGCTGCTGGATCGCGTCTACTCACCACCGTAAGCCACCTCCCTTCAATCTCTCTTCTTTTCCAATCTCCCCAAATATCTCAGCAACTCGTTCAACTCACCCACATCCTCAACTCTCTCTATCCTCTTCCCAAGTTCCTCCAATCTCACCCTGTACGTTCTAATCTTCACCAACAGCGTCAACCCTCTCTGAGTTTTTTGCAACATCACACAACAATGATTTCATCCCATAATTTCTTTAATTGTTTTGCGTCATCTCTACATCCTCGCCGTAACATCTTCCACCTTCGTATTGTTGAATTTCTTTGGATCTTTGGCTACGCTCTTCATCGCTTTTAAAGAGCCACCAGAGCTCCTCCGGCAGGTAAAACTCTGATTCTCTCATTTCGTCATCTTCTTTTATATATTCTTCATACATTGATATAGATTAGGTTCTCCCGAATTTTTCCCCCAAGGACTCATGGCCCGAACCTCTACCAAAGCGATTTCAACGGATTCTCAGGGTTTTAGGTCATGTTGAGTTTTTTTTCAGATTAGAAAGTGATAGTTACGATATGATGAAATGAAGCTGGGATATGGAAGGAAGGCGGAGGGAATTGGACAGGGTGGTTGTGCGGAGTTGATTGGTGGTGATGATCTATTGAAGGAAGCAGTTTGATCTTGTGCAGTATATTAGTATGATGTTTTCTATTTTTCTTCCTCAGTGTTATGTTTTCTATTTTTCCTCCTCAGTGTTTGTCTGGAACTGTATGTTTGTTGCAGGTATAGAACACTCTAGTTCAAGCTTAATTGAAGTTTTAATTTGAAACTCTAATTAGCCTATATGAAGAGCTTTTGATGGATGATTTTGTTCGCATGATGCTTGAAATTGTGTTGTGTTAATGGATTTGAACTTGTTCTTTTTGATAAATGATTTTTTAGAGGAAGAATTTGCAGATGCAATATTACAGGTATCGCAAACAGTGGAAGAAGGAAATTGAGCAATTTGACAAAGAAAGTGTGGACAGAGGGAGATCTGCGTTGGTTCGGAATCGCGGATTCACGGTATTTATGTGGTTGTTTTGTTTGTATTTTCTGTCTTTGGATATTATTGTTATGTTTGTAGGTCAAATTGGAAATCGTGAGTTGTAAAGAGCGTTTGTAAAAGTGTATTAACTTGATACCGTATTAATTACAGGAAGCAATGAAGATCCTTGAGGAAAACGGTGCGATTTGTGATCGTGATAATTGCAGAGAGAAGGTGAAAATTGATGGAGGTAAAGAAAGGGAAGCGAAGAGGAAGCTACACGAAGAGGAAGAGGAAAACGATCTGTTAGCACGGTTAGTTGTTATTTGTTCTTGTTGTTTTTTACCAAATCTTTTGCTAATAGCTATTCTTAGCCGCAATTGCAACAGAACTGTGAACAAACCTCAGGTACATCCATATCAAGTTATGCGTCAATTAACAAAAAAAACAACATTGTAAAAAAGGGCTTAACTAACTATTCCAAAACCCGGCAACACAGCGATTCAACAGCCTGTTCATAGTAAACAGATACATATCTTTCTAATTTCTAAACTGCTTTTGTTTTTTGGTTTTGTTTTAGGGGTCGTCTTCTTCCTGAACTGTTTCCTGGGAATAGTAGTAAGCGCCAAATGCGAAAGCAAAAGAAAGGATCCAAATGTGCTGCCGAACACGAATAGAATCCCTCCAACTCCCTCTAGAAATATGATAGTGATGAATCGTAAAGTCGAATTGGGTAGTTGAAAAAGGTTTGTGAATTTTCTGCATTTTTTACAAGTTGGCTTTAAATTAACAGTATGTTATGATCGTGCCGGTTTTGCAATATTATGAATCTTGAATTTTATCAATCAAATTATTGTCTGTGTTAAAATAGGGATTTAATGTATTGTTGTAACAGGGCAGGGGTAAGATCGACGAAGGCAAATACGTTGAAGGAAAGGGAGTAGTTTGCTGATGGGGAGAGCGGCACTGGGGAATTAGAAAGGACGCTACTGATTTCTCTGCCCGATAAAAAAAGTAAAACATTATATTACTCTTTTCCCACGTCTCTCTTTCTCTAGATTTCCTTACGCTACATCTCTCCTATCGTTAGCAGTTGGCGACTATAATGTGAAATCAAAGCACAAACTAAAAGAAAACAAGGAATGCAAGAAAAATCAGGTACCTCTTTGTTCCTTTCTGTTTATGATTTTGGTTGCATTATGTTCTCCTACCTTTTATCCCTCAGCTCCGTGTATTGAGACTTTGAACAGACACAAATCATTTTTGGTCCTGTGTGAGTTTTCACGGATGAACTAAGGGTGTATCGACTAGATAGTATGGACAGCTTAGCAACGGAATATACAGGACAAAGGTGTTGTGGTCTTAAGAGGAGGATTATGGTGTTTATGCTATGCCAAAAATGGTTTTTGGGATAATACTGTTTTTTATAGTTTTGGTACAGTATGCAGGTTATGCCATATGCAGTATGCAATATGCAAGTTATGTGGTTTGATGCAATAGGCAAGTTATGAAATATGCAGGTTTTAGCAATATGCAGGTTACGAAATGTGCAGTATGCAATATGCAGGAATATGTTTTGTAGAGATATGCAGGAATATGTTTTGTATGCAGAATGGTTATTGAATATGCAGGTTTTAGAATATGCAGGATGGTCTTGAATGGTTGGCTGTAGTATGCCGTTTTGCCTATGCAGAAAAATGGTTTTGAATGGTAGGCTTGTGTCCCTCCCCTGCCTGCAGGTTATGCCCCCTTTTGAAGGGATTTTCATATAGCCGTTGCTCTCTTTCCTCATGGCCCAGGTTTGAGTATTTTATATTTTCTAATGCTCTGCACATATGCTGCTACATGTGATTTCATTCCCATTTCATGCTTAGGCCAGAACCTGCAAAATGGAACCTCTTCTCTCTCTCTCCCTCAAGTACAGAAATGATATATATATGATATCCTGTACTGCTGTCTGAAAAAGTAAACAGGCTGGAATATGATGAAAAAAGGAAATATAGGTTGCTTGCATACATTGTTTTAAGACTGCACATGTTTGAAATTGCATATTGTTGGAATTGCATTTTCTTTTGTCTTGCATTAGCCTATGTTATCTCCTATGTGGTGCATGTTAACGTTAGCTTATGTTATGAACTTGCATATGCTGTTTCATATGTTTTATGCAGCTTTGACCAAGAATGAGTTTATGCATATTTGAAATATGCAGTGGGTTTTTTGATAAAAATGCAATTGATTTTGAAATGTGCTATTTTTTAATTGTGCATTCATTTAAAAATTCCTCTCTTTTTTGTGAACCGGGAGAAATCCCGTGATTTGCAAAAAAGAGTAACTGATTCCGGCCATTGCTTTTAATGATGAACATTGAATTTATTTTCTGCATTTTAATTATTTATTCGAATTCTAATTTCTTTCTTTTAATCGTTTTTTTTTTGCAGGTAAAATTTAAATGAGCAGACAAAGAGTATTGGATAGAAGATTAGAATTAGAATTTAGGAAAATAGTTTTATTTTACTTTAAGCATTTATGTAATGGTTATTATAAATACTTTGTACAATAGTATTTAAACAACAATTGTGATAAATAGAATAAAGTGAATAAAAATTCTATTATTTCCCAATTAATTCCTTTTCTTTCCAATTATTTATTTATTGTTTATAATTCCTTAAATCATATAATGATTGAAAATCAAATCCAATCATTTAAATTCAGAATGACAAACAAATAAATAAACATCATTGACTAATCAACAAATTCAACTATTTAATTCATTATTCGAAAAATTCCAAATTATAATAATTAAAAATAGAATTTTAATTATTTAATCTAAAATGATAAAGAATTAAATAATCATTGTTGACCAATTAATAAACTCATTCTCAAATGCTTATTTCATTATTCATAAGTCTTTAAATTATATAACAATTGAAAAATAGATTCCAATTATTTAAATTTAAGATAATAAATAATTAATAAACTTCATTTAAATCTTGATCAGTTAATAAATTTAGCGTTCAACAAATAAACAGCTCCCGACTCGAAAAAGTTGTGAATTTTTAAACTGCTTTGAAAATTTGATAAAATAGATCAAAACTCTTGCAATGCGAATGATGCAGATGGAAGACGGTATCTTAGGTCAAAATTTGGGGTACAACAGGTTGGTCCCTTCTTCAATCACTTGATTGGAAGTTCATCAGCAGGTTTTATTGAGTTGATATTGACCGGAGAAAGGGTAGAAGCCGGTATAAAGAATGGAAAGATCCAAAAAGATACATCCCCCTCAGCTGCCATAAGGAAGCCATTTATCAGAAATAAAGAAGTGGTTGCTTTTTATCCTCAGAGAAATCAAGATAGGGCCGAACACAGACCAATGGTGGGGGCTGTTATGATTCCTAAGCCTGCGCCTGACCAGCAAAGAAATAACCAACCAAGGATGGAAAGGTCAGTCAGACAATTCACCAGAATTAGTATGACCCTATCTCAAGTATTGCCACATCTATTAAGATCCAACCTGGCAACTTTGAAAGAAGCTCCAAAGAATCCTAATACAACATCTCCTCACTATCATCCCAATGCCCGCTATGCATACCACTCTGAAAGTCCCGGCTACGAAACTAATAACTGTTGGGCTCTAAAGAACAAAATACAAGACCTCATTAAAGCCAAAGAGATTGAATTCGATACGCCTGAAAAGCCAAATGTCATTTCTGCCCCTATGCCCAAACATGGCCATAATACCAACGCCATTGAGGAAGATATGTTTGTTACTTCAGTTGATGAGCTTATGACCCCACTCCTGACTATTAAAGTGAACTTGTTGAATGCCGGTGTGTTCCTGGGCTGTGATGAAGGTTGTCATTTCTGTTTTTCCTCACCAACCAACTGTCCTTTGTTGAAAATAGGCGTTCAGTGCCTAATAGATAACAAAGAAATTTTGTTTGAAAAGACTTCTGTTCCACCTGTTCCTTTTAAAGATGTTTCTATAATTACCATTTCCGCCAATTCTTCCAGGGTCTCCACCAAAAGACCCATTAGAATTACATCAGTTCTGAAAGCAACTCCTTTGATAATTACAATGCCTGGACCAGTCCCGTATTCTTCAGACAAAACCATACCATGGAATTATGGAGGGGATGTCTACTACCACGATATCAAGTAAGATTGGCCAGCCGCCGAAGATTCCAGTTCTGAGAAAGTCAACTCCAACATCAGTAATATTGTAGGAACTAGCAAGATTACCCGAAGCGGAAGGATATTCTCTCCCGAAATTGCTCCCCAAAAAGCAGTTTTTGGACCCGTAATCATTCCTGTTGTTACTCCTCCATAAGATGTTCCCAGTCCTACAATCATCCCCACTAATACTCCAACTAACAAAGCTGTTACAACCCATGTTATCATTCCTACTGACACTCCTGCTGCCGAGTTAACCGAGACTCGAGGTAAAAGTATTTTGATTGAGCCTGTCCGGACAAAGGCTCGGTCATTGGCTATCCCTGAGACCTCCCGGAAAGAGATGGAAGAAATTCTGAAGATCATAAAAAGAAGCGACTACGATGTAGTTGAACAACTAGGGAAAACTCCCTCTAAAATTTCCATGCTAGCTTTACTACTATGTTCCGAGGTGCATGCAAAAGCCTTGGTAAAATTCCTGAAAACTGCCCATGTACCCCAAGAGACATCTGCCGATCAGTTTCAAGATTGTGTAGCCAGCTTGACTGCAGATAATGGTCTAGGTTTTTCGGATGCTGATTTAACGCCAAGAGGAAGGAAGCATAATGAGGCATTGCATGTCTCAGTTGAATGTAGGGGCACAACCTTGGCTCATGTTTTGGTGGACACTGGCTCATCTCTGAATGTATTACCTAAAAAAGATCTTGATAAGCTTGACTGTGAGAGATTGACATTGAAGCCAAGTAACATAGTTGTAAGGGATTTTGACGGCTCAAAAAGGATGGTACATGGGGAAGTGGATATCCCCATAAAGGTTGGAACCCAAACATTTGATTCAACTTTTTATGTAATGGATATCCGTCCCTCATATTCTTGCTTGCTAGGCCGACCATGGATTCACAATGCTGGCGCTGTCACTTCTATGTTGCACCAAATGCTGAAATATCCGATTCAAGGGAAGATTATCATCGTTCATGGAGAAGAAGAGTATATGATCAGCCATCTCAATTCCTTCAGATATGTTGAATTAGATGGTGAATTTATTGAAACTCCATTCCAACACTTTGAAGAGGTCCCGCAAGATGTGGCAGTAACCAAGGCTGTTCCCAAGATCACAAGGCCTCCACTCCGGATGTCATCTCTGAAGGATGCCAAAGCAGTGGTAGAAGAAGGTGGGTGTAATATCTGGGGACAACTCTCAGATATCCCATATAAGTATGACAAGTTTGGCCTGGGTTTCACTTCAGGTGCCCAGAAGGCTGTGCGATACACTCGTGCCAGAGGACCACCCCTGAAGATCAGAAACCGCGAGGTCAACACCGTAGAAGATGATAAAGATAGCTATGACTTGGAGGACTAGATATTCCCAACTGTCAGTGGAGGGCTCAGAAACTGGGAGGCTAGAGATTTTGTCCCGATCACTTTTATCCCACAGTAATCTGTCTTTACATTTTGTTGGATCTGTAATATTAAAACAATTCACACTCTTAAAACCTTGTGTCTTATCCGAGGCACAATAGTCCATTTGTAAGGGTTATTATCTCATTTTCATATGACATCAATGAATCATGGATGTTTTTGCATACAAACTTTTGTGCTCATTGATTTTCTTTTTACATTTTTTATTTCTTTCAAGGATAGCTATACCCTTACACACACTCACACTCACAATACAAGTATACATCATTCGGGATCCCATGGGTAACGAAACTGCTATGGCCTTTTGTGACTCTGAGAATCTAATATACCAAGTCGAAGACGAAGGTGAGAAAGATTGTGAAGTACCAGAGGAACTTACCAAACTACTACAACAAGAAGAGAGAACCATTCAGCCTCACGAGGAACCCGTGGATACAATCAACCTAGGTACCAAAGAAGACAAAAAAGAGGTCAAGGTGGGTTCCAATCTGGAACCCAGTATCAAGGAGCGTCTGATTCAGTTGTTACACGATTATGTCGAAGTCTTTGCTTGGTCGTATGAAGACATTCCAGGACTTGATGCAGATATTATGGTACATCGTCTGCCTACAAGCGAGGATTATCCGCCAGTAAAGAAAAAGGTTCGCCGCATGAGGCCTGATATGTCAGAAAAGATTAAAGTAGAAGTCATGAAGCAATTCAACGCTAGATTCTTGGCTGTCACCTCTTATCCAAAATGGGTTGCCAATGTTGTTCCCGTGCCCAAGAAGGACGGCAAAGTGCGAATGTCTGTGGACTACAAAGATTTGAATAGGGTAAACCCTAAGGATGATTTTCCACTCCCCCACATTGATATTCTAGTTGACAATACGACATAACACAAAGTGTTTTCCTTCATGGACAGATTCTCAGGTTATAATCAAATCAAAATGGCGCCTGAGGACATGGAGAAAACAACGTTTGTCACACAGTGGGGAACTTTCTGCTATAAGGTGATGCCATTTGGACTGAAGAATGTTGGGGCAACCTATCAGCATGTCATGGTAGCTCTATTTCACAACATGATACATCATGAAATAGAGGTCTACATGGATGATATGATATCCAGATCTCAAACATAAGAAGAGAATCTTGATCACTTACAAAAACTGTTTGAAAGACTGAAGAAGTACAAGATGAGGTTGAATCCAAAAAAATGTACATTTGTGGTATGGTATGGTAAACTCCTAGGATTTGTTGTAAGCAATAAAGGTATTGAAGTAGATCCTGCCAAGGTAAAAGCGATACAAGAGATGCATGCTCCTCGTACTGAGAAGGAAGTCAGAGGGTTCTTGGGACGTTTGAACTACATTGCCAGATTCATCTCTCACCTGACAGCTACTTGTGAGCCAATCTTCAAATTGTTGAAGAAAGATCAAGTAGTCAAATGGAATGATGAGTGCCAAGTTGCTTTTGACAAAATCAAATAATACTTACAAGATCCTCCTGTATTGATGCCACCAGTTGAGGGAAGACCATTGATCATGTATCTGACTGTTTTAGAAAACTCAATGGGGTGTGTATTGGGGCAGCATGACGAGTTTGGCCGAAAAGAGCATGCTATTTACTACCGGAGCAAAAATTTTACCGACTGTGAAACCAGATATTCACTGCTCGAGAAAACTTGCTGTGCTCTGGCATGGGCTGCTCACCGGCTAAGATAGTATATGCTGACTCATACTACTTTGTTGATATCTAAAATGGATCTGATAAAATACATCTTCGAGAAACCTGCTCTCTCCGGGAGAATAGCAAGATGGCAGATGATCCTGACGAAATATGACATTTAGTATACTACCTAGAAAGCATTAAAGGGAAGTGTATTAGCTGATCACCTTGCTCACCAAGCCGTGGAAGACTACCAGTCCATGAAGTTCGAATTTCCGATGAAGACATCATGACGTTAGACAACTATAAAGAATTCAGTCCATATGACGGACCTGAACAAGGATCCCGATGGACCCTGTTCTTTGATGGGGAATCCAACGCACTTGGAAATGGTATCGATGTTGTATTCATATCTCCAGAAGGGTGTCATACTCCCTTTACCGCAAGACTATGCTTCAATTGTACAAACAACATGGCGGAATATGAAGCATGCATCTTTGGTCTCAGAGCTGCCATAGACTTGGGGATCAAATCCTTGGATGTATTCGGAGATTCAACTTTGGTTGTCAGTCAAATCAAAGGGGAATGGGACACCAAACACCCTAACCTTATCCCTTATAAAGAACATGTTTTTACGTTGCTACCACATTTTGAGACGATTACCTTCGAGCATTTCCCGCGAGAAGAAAATCAGCTAGCAGACGCTCTAGCCACAATGTCATCTATGTTTAAACTTAATTGGGATAACGAGGCTCCCCAGATCACCATCAAACGAATGGAGGAACCAGCGCAATGTCACGAGATTAATACTGAAGAAGTAGTGGACCAGCCTTGGTTTCACGAAGTCAAGAAGTATCTCGAGGCTCAAGAATATCTAGAAGGAGCTTCAGTCAATGATAAGAAGTTCTTAAGGAGATTCTCTGCTAAATTCTTCCTTAGTAATGGCATTCTGTACAAACACAATCATGACTCTGTGTAACTTCGGTGCATAGATAAGGTTGAAGCTGAAAGGATCATGGCTGAATTGCATGAAGGCACTTTTGGCACTCATTCCAGTGGGCATACGACGGCAAAGAAAATCCTACGGGCAAGCTATTACTGGTCTACCATGGAAGCGAATTGCTATCAACACTCTAGAACCTGCCACAAGTGTCAGATTTATGCTGACAAGGTGCACGTACCTCCGGTTCCTCTGAATGTCTTGACGGCTCCTTGGCCCTTTGCTATGTGGGGGATTGACATGATTGGGGAAATCAAGCCAACAGCTTCCAATGGACACCGCTTCGTCCTAGTGGCCATTGACTATTTTATAAAGTGGGTGGAGGCAACTTATTTTGCTTCCGTTACCAAGAATGTTGTTTCCCGTTTCATCAAGAAAAATATTATTTTCTGATACGGTATCCCAGAGAGGATCATCACTGACAATGGTACAAATCTCAACAACACTATGATCACCGCCTTGTGCGAACAATTCAAGATTCAACGTCACAATTCTTCTCCTTACCGGCCGAAGATGAATGGTGCTGTCGAAGCTGCAAATAAGAACATTAAAATGATCATACAGAAAATGACAGTCACATACAAAGACTGGCATGAGATGCTACCATTCGCTCTCCACAGGTATCGTACCACAACTCACACATCGACCGGGGAAACACCCTATTCTTTGGTGTACAACATGGAAGCCGTTTTTCCTATTGAGGTTCAGATCCTCTCTCTAAGAATTATGAAGGATGCATGTCTGAATGAAGATGATTGGATCCAGAATCGACTTGATCAATTGAATTTGATTGATGAGAAAAGACTTACTGCTGTCTGCCATGGTCAAATGTATCAAAAACGGATGATCAAGGCTTTCAACAAAAAGTTCAGACGCCAAGCGTATCAAGTTGGGGATCTAGTGATCAAACGCATCATACTGCCACAAGGTGATCCTAGGGGAAAATGGACTCCTACCTATGAAGGACCATTTGTAATCAAAAACATTTTCTCTGGTTGGGCAATGATCTTGACCACCATGGATGGCGATGACCTGCCGCACCCTGTAAACGCAGACATAGTCAAAAGATACTACGCATAAGAGACCCGCTAGGTTGACATACCTAGGCAAAACAAGGGCATCCGGTGAACCAAAAAGGTTCAGGAAAAAATTAGGGATAAAACAAAAAAAATCTGTACACCCGGAAAGTTGAAAACCCGAAAGGGCGACTTGGGAAAAAAAGGGTATCCCGGTGGACTAAAAACCCGAAAGGGCGGTCCAGGCAAAAGTTAGGGAATTAAAGCGTATGATTATGTCCCGTTGGATCACCTTACGGACAACTTAAAAACTCGACATTTCTGGCCAATTCAATCATCTTTTGACAAGGCAACAAATAGATAAAATGCTCAGAGATACAAAGGCTATAGCAGAATGGGAACCCCATGGGATAAATACACATAGCTATCTTTTCTTTGTATTAAAATTTTCATTTTTCTTACAACGGTGTTCTCCTACTAGAATGTTTGTCTCACTATACAAAAATACTTACTCAAAGTCAATACAAAGATATTCCTTTGAACGTGCAAAACTATCTGTTTTTCTTTACTCTTGTGTTTTGTTTACAAAAACGTCCAATGATTCATTGTTGAACATATGCATTTGAATATAATTACTGTTTACAAATAAATAAAATAAAAGACAATTACTAATGGCTTTAAGAGGTAGGGAAATCTCTCTAAGCTATTTCCATAAATCCCCCATAATTTGCAGTTTAATTCCCAGCGGAACAAGCTTCCAATTATCAATCCCCAGTAGAAGTCGTTCAATTTCTCAGGATTTCACAACAAGATTTTACAAGCAGTACACGGAATTTCCCTTACAACAGAGTTTGTTTCTCTAAGCGGAAATTTATCAACACATCAACTTCACAACATGAATACTTATACTCCATATTCTCAACAACAGTCAGGAATTTATTTTCCCCAATCTAACAACAGTGCAGCAAACTAGCTCACATACGCATACATTGCATCCATATATCATAAACATTGATAACGCGAATGCATTATACTATGCATTTCATACAACATAACATTGCATATTAGCTAACATTTTATCTTTTTCAGGATAAGATTAATCAAAACAGCTACCATTAACAATGTTTAAAGTCTCCAGATACAGTTCAGATACGCTCCAGATACAGTTCAGATACATTGCATATTAGCTAACATTTTATCTTTTTTCATAACTTTGAGCCAAATTTTCACCATGATGCAAGATGATTCAAGAGAAACTCCCAACATGAAAGTTGTAGATCTCCATGAAATCTACAACTTGTCTTCACACAACTTCTTCCAAAAGTGCTTGGATCTCAAGTTATAATTTCAAGAACATAGGGTCATAAAACTAAACACTTAGTGAAATTTTGCCCTAATTTGGCCAGGATTTTGACCTAACTTCATGGCACTTTTTCATATAGTTCCAAGGGGAATCTTCAAAAGAAATTCAAAGATGGATTTTAGATCACATTTCAAGCTTTTCAAAGTGTTCAAGAACTCCTTGAGATCATTCTTGAGTAGGGAGAATCGAAGAGATGAAATTAGGGTTTTGTCACTTGAATTACAAGTCATTTTGGATGAACACATGAACTAAATCAATGTTAGGCTGCATAATCTTTGCTTTACAGGCCTCAAACTTGTTTGTGACTCCGTAATTAATGGCTTACACAAACTTTTGAGCTATAATCCAAGTGATTTAAGCTTTATCCAATTCACATTGCCATTTTGGGAAGAAAGTTAACAATATCATTCTTGAAAAGCAAGCTTTATGCATAAAGTCCATTCTTAAGCCTCTAACTTGTTCCCTCTGATCACACTTCATCTAAAAAGTATGAAGCAAGTGTATTTAAAGCATAACCACTCTATCTTAGCAAGTACACAAGGCATTGAAACTTGTTTTCTCAAAAATCACATGTTATGCATAAACATGTAATTTCAAATTCTGATCAACAACAAGTCTCCAAACTTGTTGCTTATAAATAGAAGCACTATTTGTGAGCTAGGACACGAGCTTGAAGACCCTTAAACTCACTCAAACTCCCTCTAGCTAGAAACTGTCTCAAAACACCATTGTTGTGCAAATTTTGACTTTGCATACCAAACTCCAAATCTCCTCGTGCGTTCTTTGGCCTTTCACTTCCAAAAGCTTCTAAACATCAAATACAAACCATACAAAGTCCATTTGCTCAACTGTAACACCTCCATCATCCAGTTCCATTTTCAACAACAGGGGTCTGCAACTTGACTTCTCCAGAGCTCTTCAGCCACTTTCAGCTCAAGCTAATCATTGCATTAGCTTCCTGGGACCTCAAGGAAGCTAACCCGATCCTTGCAACACTTTCAATCAAGCTCATTTGCATTTCACGATTTCCAGTTTTGAGGTATTTCACTTGAACTTCTATCTCATCATTTAAGCATCATTAATATTTATTTTGTGAAGGAAAAATATAGACCTCATTGCCACGAAGCTGTACATATCCATAGTTTGCATTTACATGGCCTGAGCTTAGAGCATTTTAGAGTTGAAGTTTCTGAAATTTTTAGGGTTCAAATTAGAGCCAGAGAAATTCTCATTTATCTTTGAATTTTAGCTTTAGTTATTTACATGGTTAGATTCGTGAGGAAGAATGCAACAACTTTCATTTTGTCATCTTCCATTTTTGTTGAGAAACGAAGAAGTTGCAGGTACACTGGCTGGAGATTGAAGATGAAGTCATCAAGACTTGATTTTCCTTACATATTTATTATTTTGTTTATATGAATGGATGTATAGCCACCCCAGTGGTAAAGCACGCGTCTGTTAACCTTTGGGACTTGGGTTCGAGCCCCAGTGGTACCCTTTTTGTGTTTTACATGTTTTTGCACTTTTTGACCTTTTTTGCAGGGCACTTGGGCCTTTGGGCTTTTTGTTGTTTTTTTTACTAGCTCACCCCCCTGTGGACTACTTGCACCCCTGTCCCAGTTTTATTTATTTATTTATTTTATTCATTTCATTTTTATTCTCTTAAATATTTTTTCTAATATTAAAAAATCACAAAAAAATAGATTTTCATTTTAACTTAGTTTATTTTATTTTTTCTCACAAAAAAATATTTTATTTAACTACACATTATTTATTTTATGGACTAGTCTTGTAAATTAAATTAAAACTAGGTTAATATTTATTTTCTCTCTACATCCATTAAATATATTATTTTTAATATAAAAAAGGGCTAAAAAATATTTTATAATACCTTAAATATTTTCAAGACATAAAAATATAAAAAAAAACACTTTTCTCATAAACTTATTTTCTTTTATTTTAACTAATAGATTTAGGGTTTTGTTAAAAAAATCTTTTCTTAAACAAATTTAGGGTTTATTTCTTTTATTAATTATTTTTCTTTTAATTAATTATATTAAGACAATATATTTTTTTTCTAAAAAAATCAAACATATATCCATTTACTTCACATTTTATATTTTTGTATATTTATTCACTTTTGCACATTGTATCCATTTAATTCCTTGTACATTGATACCCATTCAATATGTTTGTAATAGACTAACTAGGTTTACATTTTTGCAATCATTTGTAATTTGTACACCCCCTCCCCAAATCATGTAATAGCTTAGTATTTTTTTTTGCTTTATATTCACATGCTAGTAATTAGGGTTTGTATGGAAAGAATAAAATCAATCAAATAGAAAATCCTAATTCAAGACAAAAACAAACATGAAAACAATACACTTGCACACAAGCACCCCTAGGGTTATCCCACTTGGTTGCCTTATACAAAATGACCATATTACACATGTAAGGTATCTTAGCCAAAAACAAGCAAAAATACAAGATCATAGACCCTCAATGACGCTATCTAAGTTGCCTTTAAAAATGATCTTAGTCCCTAAAGAAAAATGCTAAGATACCTTGAAACATTGCTAATCATGGTTATACAATGACCCACGCCCGTCCCGTTTACATCCAAAGATAGGGTTGCTTACCAAATCAATGGTAAGATAACAATGTCAAAGGAAAAGGAAATGTACAAGAAAGACTTTTAAGTAGGTAGAATGCTCCTAATTACTTGCTCAATTTCAAGCAAAAATCCTTGCTATTTTCAAAAACAAACACCTACACATTTCAAAACATCTTACAAAATTGAAAAAAATTTCAAAAGATCAAAAACCTTTGTATACATTCTTACGAACGAGAATCATTACAAAGATTGCCAAAACAATGGCCTCTTTACAAAATACTTTCAAAAAACCACACAAAGCATAATTTCAAACAAAAAAGCAAGTGATCTAGCAAGTAACTAAGAGCCCATGGAAAACCATGGATGAAAAGGGTGCTAATACCTTCCTTTTCATAATCTACCCCCCGAACTCAAGAAATAATCTCAAAGGTCTTTCCTGTGCTTTTTCACCTTTCCTTTTGGATAAAAGAAAATTCGGTGGCGACTCTTGCTAACCGCAACATTTGCAATCAAACGCAAAACCTCCAAGTCAGTTCTCCCACCGTATCACAATATGCAAAAGATTATACACCCGACAAGTTGAAAACCCGAAAGGGCGACTTGGGCAAAAATGAGTATCCTGGTGGGCTGAAAACCCGAAAGGGTGGTCTAGGAAAAAGTTAAGGATTGAAAGCGTATGACTATATCTCGTGGAATCACCACAGTCAACTTTATTACTAAGGTCCGAGTTCAAATGGTCGAAGATCAATCCAATCAACTGCTGTCAATGACAAGGGGCATTTAAAGACACGGGGGTAATAGTAGAGTTGGAATGCAATGAGATCATTTTTACATGGCTATTTGTTTTTGTTTTCCTTTTGACGATTTCCTCTTACTAGGATATCTGTATCTTTGTACAAACACGCCTATTCATGGGTGATCGCGACTTTATCGTCTAAATTAATCGGGAGACTGCAAGTATACAGCCTTATCGCGTAGTTTTAAAAGATATCGAACCTAAGGGACTATAAATCGAACTAACGTATCCAAAACTACTGTGTAAAGCTATAGCTATCGAATAATTAATTAGGGGAATTTTTGGGTAATAAAACTTAGTTCTAATTGAAATAATAATATTGCGAATATCGGTATGTACTTCGTTAACTTTTAAAGAATCCGGCTTTCCACTGGCTTATTTTCAAAAATAGTAATAATATCTTTTTCAGCAAAAAGTATTTATTCAAAAATCTATTCTCAAACTTTCGCTCTATTGAAGTAGATTATAATTTTAAACTCTGATGTATGCTTTCGCTATCCCATTGATTTTAAAATTACTTTTTGAAAATAAATAAAGTTTAATTGGTTTTAAAACGCTGTCGCAGTCTTTAAAAACAATACCTAGTATCTACTATCTGATTCTAAACCTCAAACTGTCGCTCTATTGGTTTCTAATCTTAGTCGGTTTATTAACCTCAAACTTTCGCTCTGTTGGTTTCTAATCTTTTTAACAAAATAAACTAGATAACTAAATCAGAAAGAGTGTTTATTTTATAAAATATAATCAAGCCTGTTTATTCCGGATCCATTCAAATTAACTCGTTACATACCGATATTTAAATGATTTAGCCAGACATACTCATAAAAACAGACATGGATACATAAAAGGAATTAACATTCATAAATAAATTCATGGCTAAATAAATATTCTCATGCAAATAATTAATTAATTAAAGCGATGTAAATAAGGAACCTGAATTGAATAAATGCTGGAAACAATTCTTGAAGCTTGAATCAATCCGTACAGAATCCTCGTTCTTCAACGGAAATAAATTCTAAGTATTCGAAAAAGGAAAAGAAGCTGGCTGGAAAAAATAACTACTAGGAGTTGAATTACAATGGAAACTAGTAAATGCGATGAAAGTAAAAATTCTGAAAACTGGAAAAATTCTAAGCAAAAACCGGTCCCAATTTTCATTTCCTAATGTCCTCTTATAGTCCTCGAACGTAACCACCTCTTCAGATATTTTTGTGTCCCACTTATCCTTGAATTTCTCGTTTTTTACTTGCCCACGTTGAGACGGGCGCCTCAATTGACTTGTTCTCCATTGACCACGTTGAGACGGGCGCCTCCCACTAAGGGGAAAGTCCGAGGCGGGCGCCTCAATTGTAGGAGAAGAGTTGAGACGTGCGTCTCACTCTTGCATGCGCTTTTAGTTTCTTGCTTGCGTGGGTTTGAATTCGTTTGGGCCCGTTTGGAGATAATAGACCCTTTTTGATCCATCATTATTGCTTTGCACACCCCTTTTCTTCATTTCTTGCACACTTAGTCCAATAACTCTCTGAATTTCTTCACTTTGCTCAATTTGTCTAATTAAAATAAAATACCTGAAACAATAGAAATACCGGCGTAATATGGAAATAAAATGAAATAATTAAATAAAAATACTAACATTACCTATGAAAATCAAATCAAATATACTATATAAAATTGCGTTATCAAACTCCCCTATACTTAAACTGTTGCTTGTCCTCAAGCAAAAGTGAAAAGGTGAAAATCACTGACGCGCAGTTAAACACAGATATAAGAACATACATCACTTCGTACCAGGTTGCAAGTTGAATTTTTTTGTTAGAGAATTTAAGTCGAACTTAAACACCAAAGTTACCGTAGGAACACTGGATAACCCTATTTAAGCAGACCAATTTAAGTCATGTCATTATAGCTTAACCTAATACTATGTTTTATTTCACCCGTTTTCATTCTAGTGCAATCACATTAAGCCCTTTACCTTACACGCACATAGTGGAGTAACTGGTTAGTGAATTTGATCTTAGTAAGCCAGCTAGGAGTTCTGGTAATTTAATCATATGGTACTCCCTTTTTCCAATTAAAAATTGCGGGGGATCGAACCGTAATTCGCCCTACCAAGTTCAGCACCAGGGACCACTGAACCAATTTATAATGGATTATTATGCATTTAAATTTATAGTTTCTGCAACTGTTGGATTAAATGATCTGGTAAGGATCATCTAACTTAATAAGTGCATCTTCAGATAAAAGCAATTTCTTAAGAATATTTGATCAATCACTTATATTCATCAGCTCCCCACGTAGTTTGTGTTTATGGCGGTGCCGACTGCTTAATAAACTACTCGGGGCTAGTCTAAAACTAAGTTTTAAAGGTTTTGGTATAATAAGTACTTAAATCGATCCAACATCTCGGGGGTTTTGAAGTGTTAAGACGATAGCAATTTTGCTAAGTTGCTCGAATTCTTGTTTATAATAGGCAACCTTAATACTAGTTGAATAATGTTTTATAAATGCGTGTTAAAATTGTTTTATTTAATTCGTTATGGCTCAAGAAATAGGGGGAATTCGAGTGAGCACAAATTTTTGCATAAGAGATTAAAATTTGCATAAATAAGTATTTTATTGAGTTGAAATTTTGCAATACAAGAAAAGAAATAAAAGGAAAAATACTACAAAGAGAGCAAGGGAAATGGAAATGAACAAGGAAACGATCTGACTCCCCTATACTTAAAAGGAGCAATGTCCTCAATGCGATAAAAAACAAAGGAGAATCATATGAAAAGAGAAAGGCGATCACTCGTTGCTTTGAGAATCATGATTTCTTGTTCTACGTCCTCTAGTACGAGGTCTTCGTCGTACGTCAGAATTAGAGTCATTAAGATGAAGTGCGTCTGCTATGCGAGCTTGCAAAGATTCGAGGTTACGATCATGGCGAAAGGCATATTGTTGTTGTTCGCGTCACATCTCTTGTTGATCACATTGTACTTCTTGTACGAGACGTAAAGTCTCAGCTTGGTTTTGTTGCATGGCATGGAACAACTGATCTTGACGAAGCATATGAGCCTGCATGGCTGCGAAATTTGCAGCGGGATTATCTGGTTGTTGGGCGGCAGGTGCATCAAGAGCATAACGCC
This sequence comes from Vicia faba, assembly GCA_948472305.1. Classification (NCBI taxonomy): domain Eukaryota; kingdom Viridiplantae; phylum Streptophyta; class Magnoliopsida; order Fabales; family Fabaceae; genus Vicia; species Vicia faba. The sequence continues at coordinate 140,355 of CATIWC010000860.1, read as the reverse complement.
AATTTGCGCGGACTCGGACGTCGATACGATTCGGACAAGGCAACACAAAATCAGGAATTGGACGACGATTTATCACCAATGTAAACCGGCCATCATGTCTTGGAGAGATTATGTGGGAATCTCGGCAATAGATGACATCGAGAAGAGTGGCTGGCATCATGTATGGTAACAAAGAAAGTAGCTCGGCGGAAAGGCCTAAAGCAAATGCTAAAGATGTGATGATGCCTCCAAAAACAAAGGGACTAGTACCTGCCGCGTTCACGCATGTGTGGATGTGACTGAGCATGAAAGGAGCGACGTTGACAGCCTGACCATTAAGGGCACAGAAAATGATGAACAACTCATTTTGATTGACCTTGTGATTATTGGTCCGACCAAAGATGGTGTTAGCAAGAACGCGGTGAAAGTACCTTAATGCAGGGTTATGTATTTGAGAAGCATATAGGTCGCGCCAACTTTCCGTTGGTTGACCGGTTAGATCATTCCATAAGGAGAAGCCGACTTGATCCCAAGAAAGATTGTGGTCATCGTCGAAAGGCTTGTAATGAACATGCTCGCCGCGAGTGAAAGATAAGAGTTCGGCGACTCTTTCTTGATCAAGAGAGTACTCTTGGTTGAACATGCGGAAGTTGGCGGTTCCGGTTGTGTAGGGATCGTCGACAGGTGTTGTGTAAGAGAAGGAACTAAGAAATTCAAGCACGAGTGGTTCATAAGTTGGACATGGGTTTGTGCATAGACTGGTTAAACCGGTGTTATTGAGCATTAATACGATGCTATCGGTCATTCCTAAGGTTTCCAAACACTCCGAACTTATGTATTTTGTAGGGACGACGGAACGGGTATAGAATTTGGTATACTTTTGTAGTTGTTGGCCGTCGTCGTTGTCGCGGAAAATGATATTGGATAGGTCGGGTGGTGGTCGGTCGGGCTTAACTTGTCTTTGGTTGTTTCGTGGAGCCATGGATGGATATGGGTAGAAGAAGAAAAAAGAAGTAGAAAATATGGGTGTAGGAGATGCAATGGTATAGATGGTTAGAAATGTTGTGAAAATAGAAAGAAGGATGAATGGTATTTATAGTGGAGGGAGAGTTAAGAGTGATAAATTATAATAAGTGGGTGTTGGAAAATGGAGGGGAAAATTTGAATGGAGATTAATGGTGGGAAATGGAAAGAATATAGTTTGAATGAGAATAAAGAGTGTTGAATTATAATTAATTGGGGTGAATGGGAAAACGAAACGGACAAGACAAGTAAATGCAAGGAGACCAACTTTTTCTGCACGAGACAAATGCTGAGGCGACCGCCTGACATAGGAGACCACGCGTGAGGCGTGCGTCTCAAAGTTGCATGGGGAGTTGGAGGCGTGCGTCTCCTGTCAGCGTGTTAGGCTGAGGCGTGCGTCTCAGCTTGTGGGAACAGGCGCGTGAATGACAGTATGCATGTAATAATACTAATATTCCTATAACAAAATATTTTTATATGATACAATATATTAAGCTGCAATATAATTATAGGAAAATAACGTGAACGACTTTTTAAAATGATGACCCAAGTTGCTTACAATTTTCAGAATCAAGTGTCTGGAAAGTAAAACATAAAAACATAACGAAAATATTATAATTCCTAACAAAATCAAACTAAGCTAAATAGAATGAACTACTTAAAAGCTCTAGCCACTACATGGTCCTGCCTTAGGAGCGGAGGAAGAATGAAAGTAAGCGAAGACTTCTTGAAATTGCGCAGAAACATTATCCATAAAACCAAAGAAATCTGCTCGCAAACTAGTCAAATCATCCCTCAAAGCCTGATGTTCCACCTGGAGAGCATGGATGACAAGGGCATAATCAGTGGTAGGAGCCTCATGCATAACGGTGTCAGGAGCAACAGAGTGGGCGGTAGAATCGTGCTGAGGAGGGCCCATATCATAATAACCTGAAGGAGCAGTGGGATCTTCCTCAGAATCTTCCAAAACCTCATAATCTTGCAGAGTCTCAGGAGTGCGGGGCGGAGAAGGCTGCTGATCAAGACCAAAAAGCCAGTTGGCTTTGTTATGCACACTCGTAGCAGGGTTAGGCAAGGTAAACAGCTGCATAACTTAACCATTAATCAACAAGGTAAACTGAGTCGGGCCAAGATCACCAATTATACCAGTGTTGAAACAGAACTCGATGGTCATGCAAGTAATACCAGTAAAAGCATTCAGATGCTTAAAGGATTGTCGAGGTCCAACAACATTCGCAATCATAGTGACGAGACCTCTCATCCGAATGGGTGCATGATCAGTATCAATGAGATCCATAAAGGTACGGATCAGATAAGTGATCACATTAACCAGACGGTTTTGCGAAGCACAATACATGATAAAAAGCTCATCTTTAGAAACAGTGGTGACATTCTGGGGTTTTCCAAAAATGGTGTGGGCCAGAATCTTATGGAAATACCTGAAGGCCGGATTGTGGATATTCTCTGATACAAAGTCCTCGGGCTCAGGGTTAAGGATTCCAGAAATAGATCCCCAAAAATAGTCAAGCTCTCTAAATCCAAGACACTCCTCCTGAGTTTCATGATAAACTCCTATGCCATTAGGAAAACCAAGAAGCTCACCCAATTCTTTATGGTTAAACTTGAAAGTGATGCCAAAAAGTCTGAAGATAATAAGTCCACGGCGTAAAGCGAACCCATGAGTAGGAAAGTACATCAAAGAGCTGAGGAACTCCAAAGTAAGGTTCCGATAAGTGGCATAGCAAGTCATCAAGCGTGAACTATCCCACCCAATCTGATTCAGCAGAAAAAGCACACTATCACGAATACCAAGAGCAGTCATAGCACCGTGATGAGGGTAGATAGTAGGTAACATCTCACGCTCGGATAAAACTCCATATTTGGTGCGTTGATTTCTCCCTCTGAAACTAACTGGCATATTATCAACTCGAGACATAGCGGGAAGAGAAATAAGTAGCAAGAAATAGCCTGAAGAGAAGAAAAATAAAGAAGATCAGCATTGGCCAAAATGCCGATAAGAAGAAGAAAAAAAAAACATAGAATAGAAAGAAATAAGACAAAGAGGAGAAATTAAATGAATAGATAAAGAAAATAAATAGATATATTTTTGTTTTTGTTTTCTTTAAAAATAGACTAAAGAAGAAATGAAAAATAAGAAGAAAGAAATAAATAAAAAACGGTGGGTTGTCTCCCACAAAGCGCTTTGTTTTATGTCGTAAGCTCGACAAATAAAACTAAAAACTAGGCTTCTAATCGAGCGTGTGGCTCGTCTAGATTTATCGTTTGAGAAGTTCCCTCGAGTTCATTTAGATGGTAATGTTTTAAACGCTGCCCGTTTACTATAAACGGTTCAATCGAAGGTCCCTTAATCTCTATTGCACCACTTGGATAAACTCGAGTAATTTCAAAAGGTCCGGACCATCTAGATCGTAATTTTCCAGGAAATAATTTTAATCGTGAGTTAAATAGTAATACCAAGTCACCTATGTTAAAATTCTTCCTAGATATATGCTTATCGTGCCATTTCTTTGTGCGCTCTTTGTAAATCCTAGCATTTTCATATGCATCCTGTCTAAGTTCTTCCAATTCATTAATATCCAGGATACGCTTCTCTCCAGCGGCAGTGTAACTTAAGTTCAGATTCTTAATGGCCCAATAGGCCTTGTGTTCTAACTCAACTGGGAGATGGCATGACTTACCATAAATAAGCTTGAAAGGGGTGGTACCGATGGGAGTTTTATAGGCAGTTCTATAAGCCCATAAAGCTTCGTGAAGTTTAAAGGACCAGTCCTTTCTAGACGTAGCGACAGTTTTTTCGAGGATTTGTTTTATCTCGCGATTTGAAACTTCAACTTGTCCGCTAGTTTGAGGATGGTAAGGTGTAGCTATGCGATGTCGAACTCCATATTTTCCTAATAATTTTTCAAAGATTTTGGAAATGAAATGAGATCCACCATCACTTATAACGAGTCTGGGTACACCGAACCTAGGAAAGATTATGTTCTTGAACAGCTTAATTACCACTCGGGTGTCATTTGTTGGAGAAGCTATAGCTTCGATCCATTTTGAGACATAATCCACAGCCACGAGTATATACTTGTTACCGGATGAAGATGGAAAGGGTCCCATAAAGTCTATCCCCCACACATCAAAGATTTCGACTTCTAAAATGCCTTTTTGTGGCATTTCATCACGTCTAGATATATTACCGGTGCGTTGACACCGGTCGCATTTTAAGATGGTGGCATGTACGTCTTTCCATAAATTAGGCCAATAGAGACCGGATTGTAAGATCTTTGCACAAGTTTTGGATGTACTCGCATGTCCTCCGTAAGGTGCAGAATGACAGTGTTTTATAACGTTTTCAATCTCTTCTTCTGGCACACATCGGCGGAAAATTCCATCGGGACCTCTCTTGAAAAGTAAAGGTTCATCCCAATAATACTGTTTAAGATCATGGAAGAATTTCTTCTTCTGTTGGTAGGTAAGTTCAGGTGGTAAAACGCCTGCAGCGAGGTAATTTACGAAATCGGCATACCAAGGCACTGAGGAGACAGCTAAGGTGGTTTCCATGAGTTTATCTGGTTCTGTGTCTTCCAAGTGGGAAATTAGTTTATCATACTGGAATTCATCATCGATCGGCACTTGTTCATGTTTAAGATTTTCTAGTCTAGAGAGATGATCTGCTACCACGTTTTCAGTTCCTTTCTTATCTTTGATTTCTAAATCGAACCCTTGCAGCAGCAATATCCATCTCAGGAGTCTAGGTTTAGCGTCCTTTTTGGTTAGGAGATATCTAATAGCAGCATGATCAGTGTATATGATTATTTTGGATCCTACTAAGTAGGAACGAAACTTGTCTAATGCGAAGATCACTGCTAAGAATTCTTTCTCGGTTGTAGCATAATTCATCTGCGCTTCGTCTAGGGTTCTGCTTGCATAATATATGACGTGGAGTCTTTTATCCTTTCGCTGTCCTAAAATAGCTCCTACGGCATAGTCACTTGCGTCACACATTATTTCAAAAGGTTCATTCCAATCTGGAGTTTGCATTATAGGCGCAGAAATTAATGCTTTCTTAAGTGTTTGAAAGGCTTCTAAACATTTTTCATCGAAGATAAATTCGACGTCTTTCATTAATAGCTCAGTTAGGGGTTTAGTTATCTTAGATAAATCTTTAATGAATCGTCGATAAAAACCGGCGTGTCCCAAAAAGCTTCGGATTTCTCTAACAGTTTTTGGAGGTTGAAGGTTCTCAATAACTTCGATTTTAGCAGAATCGACTTCAATTCCTCTTTTGGATATAATGTGTCCTAAAACAATTCCTTCTTGTACCATAAAATGGCATTTCTCCCAATTAAGCACTAGATTAACCTTCACACAACGTTCTAATACCCTTTCTAAATTTTCTAAACATTCTTCAAAGCTTTGTCCACAGACGGAAAAATCGTCCATGAAGACTTCCATAATATTGTCCAGAAAATCAACAAATATTGCCATCATACATCTTTGAAAAGTTGCAGGAGCATTGCATAAACCAAATGGCATTCTTCTATAAGCAAAGGTTCCAAAAGGGCATGTTAAAGTTGTTTTCTCTTGGTCATTAGGATGAATAGGTATCTGAAAGAAACCTGAATAACCGTCCAAGAAACAGAAATGAGAGTGTCTAGCTAAACGTTCCAACATTTGATCAATAAATGGTAAAGGGAAATGATCTTTTCTGGTGGCTTTGTTAAGTTTACGATAATCGATGCACATCCTCCATCCAGATTCGACTCTTTTAGTTATGATTTCTCCCTTCTCATTTTCGACTACTGTGACACCTCCTTTCTTAGGTACAACATGCATTGGGCTAACCCATTTGCTATCAGATATAGGATATATGATTCCTGCTTCTAACAACTTCATAACTTCCTTTTTCACAACCTCGCTCATAATCGGGTTTAGTCTCCTATGGTGTTCTCTTGAAGTTTTACAATCTTCTTCTAGCAAAATGCGATGCATACAGATAGAGGGACTTATTCCTTTAAGATCAGTGATATTATATCCTAAGGCTGTTGGATATTTTCTCAGAGTTTGTAAAAGTTTTTCAGTTTCGGTTTCACCAAGTTCTGCATTGACTATCACTGGTCGTTCGAGTTCGGGATCTAGGAATTCATATCTTAGATTTTTAGGAAGTGTTTTGAGTTCTAGGGGTGGTTTCCTTAAACATTGTGTAGGATCTGGTGCTATAGCTAAGCATTCACTTAGATTACTACTCAGATTGTCATCGAGATTGTCTTCATTTTCAAGCTCAGCTTCTTTTCTACATTCATCGATGATATCCATGAAGTAACAAGTATCTTCAATTGCAGGTGCTTTCAGGAATTGAGAGAGGATAAATTCGATTTTCTCTTCACCTACTTCAAAAGTAAGTTTTCCTCTTTTTACATCTATAATTGCACCGGCTGTAGCTAAGAAAGGCCTTCCAAGAATGATTGGGGTAACTTCGTCCTCCCTTATGTCCATGATAATGAAATCGGTTGGTATATAGAATTGGCCAATGCGTACAGGAACATTCTCGAGAACTCCTGCAGGATATTTAATTGACCTATCCGCTAATTGAACGGACATTTTGGTTGGTCTGAGTTCTCCCATTTCAAGTTTCTTGCATATAGATAACGACATCACACTTATACTGGCTCCAAGATCACATAAAGCTTTATCTATGACAAATTTTCCAATTACACATGGAATAGAGAAACTTCCAGGGTCTTTGAGTTTAGGAGGCATTGTGTCTTGAATAATTGCACTACATTCAGCAGTAAGCATGACAGTTTCATTATCCTCTAGCTTTTTCTTATTGGATAGAATCTCTTTAAGGAATTTAGCGTAGGAGGGCATTTGAGTTATAGCTTCGGTAAAAGGAATTGTAACATTAAGTTGTTTTAGAAGATCCACGAATTTCTTGAATTGACCCACATTCTTAGTTTTAGCTAACCTTTGAGGGTATGGGATACGTGGCTTATAAGGTGGTAGGGGTACATAAGTTTCATCTTTTTGCGTGGTATCTTCATTATTATCTCTCTGATTTTCCTTTTCTTCTTTATCTTTAGTTTCAGATTGTTTATCATAATTTTGTTGCATAGCTGGGCTATTATTTCTGGGATCTACAGGTCCATCATACTCTGTTCCGCTTCTTAAGATAACAGCATTTGCATGTCCTTTGGGATTAGGTTGAGGCTGTCCAGGAAATGAGCCAGCAGGAGCAGCAGAAGCCGCTTGTTGTTGAGCTACCTGAGAGATTTGTGTTTCTAACATTTTATTATGTGTAGCTAAAGCATCAAGCTTGTTAGATAATTGCTTAATCTGCTCATTAATGTGTATATTCTGATTTTGAACATCCTTATTAGTCTGGGATTGAGTATTATTGGTTTGGGATTGAGTAGCGATGAAATGCTCTATCATGACTTCCAAATTAGACTTCCTAGGAGCATTAGACGTGTTAGGACCATTATTAGGATGCTTTGGAATAGCCTTAGGGTAACCAGGTGGTGTAGCTGGAGCTTGTCCAGGTGTGTATAACGCGTTGTTACTCTTGTATGAAAAGTTAGGATGATTCTTCCAGCCAGGGCTATATGTGTTGCTGTAAGGATTACTCTGTACGTAATTCGCTTGTTCAACTGGAACTCCTGTTAAAAGTGGGCATTCTGGAGCAAGATGTGATTGGATACCACATAAGTCGCAAGTTTGAGCAATTGCAGCAACAGTAGCTGCGGGAGCGGTGGTAAGATTCTCGAGCTTTTGAGTGAGAGCTTCCACTTTAGCGTTGACTTGATCCAGACTATTCACTTCAACCATGGCACCTTTCGTTTGAGATTTCTCTACGCTAACTCTCTCCGTACCCCATTGGTAATGGTTTTGAGCCATGCTTTCGATAAGTTGTCTTGCTTCAGTATATGGTTTATTCATCAGTGCTCCACCAGCTGCGGCGTCTATAGTCAATCTCGTATTATACAAGAGACCATTGTAGAACGTGTGAATGATCAACCATTCTTCTAAACAATGATGAGGACAAAGTCTAAGCATGTCTTTATAATGTTCCCAAGCTTCAAAGAGTGATTCATTGTCTTTTTGTCTGAAACCATTGATATTGGCTCTGAGCATAGCGGTTTTGCTTGGAGGAAAATATCTAGCCAAGAAGACTTTCTTAAACTCATCCCATGTGGTGATTAAGTTTGAAGGAAGAGATTGGAGCCATGCGCGAGCTCTGTCTCTGAGAGAAAAAGGAAATAGGCGCAATCGTATCGCCTCGGGGTTAACACCATTCGCTTTCACAGTGTCTGCGTACTGGATAAACACTGACAGATGAAGATTCGGGTCGTCAGTAGGAGCTCCAGAAAACTGGTTCTGCTGAACGGCGGAAAGAAGCGAAGGTTTTAGCTCGAAATCGTTTCGAGCGATAGCAGGAGCAGCAATACTATTATGAGGCTCTGCTTGAGAAGGAACAGCGTAGTCCTTAAGAGGACGAGGAGCAGGAGCATCAGGATCAGCCATCTTCTTGAGTTCTTCAACGTCAGGAAGTTTGGTCGGAGGAAGGTTGTTGCGTTCTAAATACTCTTGAATTCGTCTTCTTAATCTAAGGTAACGCTCGATATCGTATATAGGTATATGCAAAGGCGCGCCTTGAGAGCGAGTATTTGGCATACACAGAGGGAAAAGAAATAGTTGCTATAGTCTATACTTCGTAATAAAATTACGATATCAACTTAAATAGTCCCCGGCAACAGCGCCAAAAACTTGATCGCGACTTTATTGTCTAAATTAATCGGGAGACTGCAAGTATACAGCCCTATCGCGTAGTTTTAAAAGATATCGAACCTAAGGGACTATAAATCGAACTAACGTAACCAAAACTACTGTGTAAAGCTATAGCTATCGAATAATTAATTAGGGGAATTTTTGGGTAATAAAACTTAGTTCTAATTGAAATAATAATATTGCGAATATCGGTATGTACTTCGTTAACTTTTAAAGAATCCGGCTTTCCACTGGCTTATTTTCAAAAATAGTAATAATATCTTTTTCAGCAAAAAGTATTTATTCAAAAATCTATTCTCAAACTTTCGCTCTATTGAAGTAGATTATAATTTTAAACTCTGATGTATGCTTTCGCTATCCCATTGATTTTAAAATTACTTTTTGAAAATAAATAAAGTTTAATTGGTTTTAAAACGCTGTCGCAGTCTTTAAAAACAATACCTAGTATCTACTATCTGATTCTAAACCTCAAACTGTCGCTCTATTGGTTTCTAATCTTAGTCGGTTTATTAACCTCAAACTTTCGCTCTGTTGGTTTCTAATCTTTTTAACAAAATAAACTAGATAACTAAATCAGAAAGAGTGTTTATTTTATAAAATATAATCAAGCCTGTTTATTCCGGATCCATTCAAATTAACTCGTTACATATCGATATTTAAATGATTTAGCCAGACATACTCATAAAAACAGACATGGATACATAAAAGGAATTAACATTCATAAATAAATTCATGGCTAAATAAATATTCTCATGCAAATAATTAATTAATTAAAGCGATGTAAATAAGGAACCTGAATTGAATAAATGCTGGAAACAATTCTTGAAGCTTGAATCAATCCGTACAGAATCCTCGTTCTTCAACGGAAATAAATTCTAAGTATTCGAAAAAGGAAAAGAAGCTGGCTGGAAAAAATAACTACCAGGAGTTGAATTACAATGGAAACTAGTAAATGCGATGAAAGTAAAAATTCTGAAAACTGGAAAAATTCTAAGCAAAAACCGGTCCCAATTTTCATTTCCTAATGTCCTCTTATAGTCCTCGAACGTAACCACCTCTTCAGATATTTTTGTGTCCCACTTATCCTTGAATTTCTCGTTTTTTACTTGCCCACGTTGAGATGGGCGCCTCAATTGACTTGTTCTCCATTGACCACATTGAGACGGGCGCCTCCCACTAAGGGGAAAGTCCGAGGCGGGCGCCTCAATTGTAGGAGAAGAGTTGAGACGTGCGTCTCACTCTTGCATGCGCTTTTAGGGTTTTCTTGCTTGTGTGGGTTTGAATTCGTTTGGGCCCGTTTGGAGATAATAGACCCTTTTTGATCCATCATTATTGCTTTGCACACCCCTTTTCTTCATTTCTTGCACACTTAGTCCAATAACTCTCTGAATTTCTTCACTTTGCTCAATTTGTCTAATTAAAATAAAATACCTGAAACAATAGAAATACCGGCGTAATATGGAAATAAAATGAAATAATTAAATAAAAATACTAACATTACCTATGAAAATTAAATCAAATATACTATATAAAATTGCGTTATCAATGGGCAAAATATCAATACAAATATACTTTGAAGTGCAAACTTTCTGTCTGTGTTTTGAATGCAAACTTGTCCAATGAATAAAATTGAACGAACATATGCATATGAACATAATTAAAACTATTTGGTACATGTGGCCTACTAATCAGTAACAAGCGTATCTTAATGTATATGGAATACCCCCACAGAGTTATTTCATTAGCATTATCCCCACAAGACGGCTACAATAAACCTTTTCCCTCAATAGAGTTACCCACAAAATTTCTTTGCACTAGCTAATCTCCAGCCAGAGTCTCAATCTCTTGGCAGTTTTCTCCCCAACTAAGTTGATCCTACAATAAGAAGCCTTATGGATCTCTTCCTAAAAGAAATCCCCTCATCAGCAGTTCATTGAATACTCATCAACAGGGTTTATTTCCCCAACATGGTTCATTTCCCCGACAAACAACGAGTAGCATAACTCCCCAGCCGAGTTCAAATTTCCCCGGCATAGTCTATTTTCCCCAGCTGAGTATATCTTCCCCATGTGAGTATATCTTCCCCAGCTGAGGCTGTTATCCCCAAATGGAGTCTATCCTCCCCAGCTGAGTATATCTTCCCCAATTGAGCATGTTATCCCCAAATAAAGTCTATCCCCCTATGCTGAGCCTGTCTTCCCCAACTGAGCCTGTCTTCCCCAGCTTAGTTTATCCTCTCCAGCTTGAATTTTCCTTTCATACTATTGCAAATCATAGGGACACAACCCATAATCCCCAATGAAGTCGTCAACAAAAACTTTACTATCTCCAAAAGATACTATGAAGCCTGGACCCGACCATATATTTGTACAATTTTTTCAAGTTACTATGGAGCCTGGACCTGACCAGATAATAGTTAACTTCTCAAGTCACCATAGAGCCTGGACCCAACCGGATGATAGTGAAAGCCTTTCGGATACTATAGAGCCTGGACCCGACCAGATAATAGTACTACTTTCAAAATACTATGAAACCTGGACCCGACCATATAATAGTTTAACTCTCCAAAGATATAGAGGAACCTGGACTCAACCAGACCACGAGTTAACTTCTTTTCCCCAATAGAGTTTTCCTCTACCCCAAAAAGTTACTGTGAAGCCTGGATCCAACCAGATATCAGTTTTTAACTTCATTTTTTCAAGTAAGTTATTGTGAAGCCTGGATCTGGCCAGATAACAATTCCCCCTCAGAATTTCATCGTGAAACCTGGAATCCGACCAGATAACAACGAAGTTCCCTGAGCGAGTTACTGTAAAGCCTCGATTCGACCAGATATCAGTTCAACTTTGTCTTTTCAAACAAGTTTAGGGTGCATCCTGGACCCGACCATATAGAAATTAACTTCATCCACCTCAAAACCCGTGAAGCCTGGACCCGACCAGATATCAGTTCAATTTCGTCTATTCGAGCAAGTTATTATGAAGCCTGGAGTCCGACCAGATAACAACTAGCTACAATCCCCACCAAGACACTATGAAGCCTGGACCCGACCAAATAATAGTATAAATCTTCAAAAACTATGAAGCATGGACCTGACCAGATATTAGTTACCACTTCAAAATCTGTAAAGCCTGGATCCGACCAGATATCAGTTCAAATTCGTCTATTCTAGCAAGTTACTGCAAAGCCTGGAATTTGACCAGATAACAGTTAACTTCCTTATCCCTAGCAAGTTGTTGTGAAGCCTGGATCCGACCAGATATCAACCTAACTTCACTCTCCCCAAGAAATTTTCTGCAAATCCCGGATCTGACCAGATAACAGTTAATCTATCCTTCCCCAGAAAGTTACCGTGAAACCTGGAATCCGACCAGATAGCAGTTGACTTCCTTATCCTCATCAAGTTGTGAAGCCTAGATCCAACCAGATAACAACTGACTTTAAGGAGATATTCCCCAACGGAAGCATCCTTTCAACAAAGTTTGAAGATATGTATACTCTTCATCCCCAACAGCGATCCGGGATCCAGCTTCCCAAAATTCCTTAGCAGCAGTCAGGGATTTATTTTCCCAGACAAATATGTATCCCACGTTCATACATTAGAGCATGTGCATACAAAATACATTTATCATGATCTCATTCATCTTATGAACATCATGCATACATCTGCATTTAACTAACCTCTTTTCCCACAGGTGAAACATCAAGTTTTAGTATAAATCGACCAAAGATTCATGTTGATACTTCTTCCGGTATTTACCATCATTCCTCCAAATTGCATCTATAAGCCCATTCCCAATCCACCTTTGAGTGCAAATTTTTGGGAACTCTAGTGTTCAATCATCTTCCACCTTCAAGCCACGAATGGCGGTACCGCCAATCTAACTCTTCAGGTTTAAGAAGATTGAACAGGGGTAGCTGTTGTACCCTAAAATTTTCCCTCTCATTTCTCAAGTAATTTCTCACAATATCTCCTTTAGTTCAAGACTGCACAAGGGTTGATCAGCTCAAGACACCTCCTCAAGCACTAATGACTGAAAATTAGGGTTTGAGTTAGCACAAGGACAAATGGACTTTTAATGCCCCATATGACTTTCATGGATCATTTTGGACTATCAATATTTCTCATGTCAAGTTTCAAGTCTTAGATCACATTTTTGCCCAGTCAATTGATCGGTTGACCTAAAATCAGTTGTATTGGGGAAAAAGTAAATTGTGGTCAATTTACAGTCAAACTTCATAATTTTTTATCCATATCAAAATCATGAACTCATATATGTCATTTGATCAAGTTTGGATCAGAATTCCTCAAGAAATTTGATCAGATCATCAATAGGGGCAAAATGGTCAAAATTAGGGTTTTGATTGAGAAGGTGCAATTTCTGATTTTTGACCTAGAAAATAATTAATTGGTTTAAGTTATGATATCAAGGTTTCAAATGCTTCATTTTTACCTAATGGTATGACTCAAAACATCTCTCAAGATCAATTGATTGATAGTTGATTTTTAGTCAACTGATGAAAAGTCAATTGTACACTGAAAAGTCAAACATTGACTTTTTGGTCAAAATCAAGTATCAAAGATCACAATTCATCAAGACATGTCAAAATATGAAACTTGTTCATCAAGAAATCAAAAATTCAAGATTTCATTTTGAAAAGTCAAAATTTCTAAACTTAGAAATTTTTTTAAGTGTTGGAAAATTCATATTTTTTCATAAATTTGAGCCAAATTTCCATCATGATGCAAGATAATTCAAAGGAAACTTCCAACATGAAAGTTGTAGATATCAATGAGATTAAAACATTGAAGAACACAACTTATTCTATAAATGCATGGATTTCAAGTTATGATTTTGTGAAGACATGTTCATGAAACTTGGAAACTTAGTGAAAATTTTCCCTAGTTTAGGCAGGATTTTGACCTAACTTCATGGCAATTTTTCACATAGTTCTAAGATGAATTTTCAAAAATGTCCAGCATAGAGGTTACAGAGGATGTTACAAGATTTCCAAAATGTCAAGGAACTCATTGAGATCATATTTGAGCAAGGAGAATCGAAGGAAAGAAGTTAGGGTTTTCAAACTTGAATTACAAGTCATTTCTTAATGAACACATGAACCAAATCCATGCTAGGATGCACAATCTTTGCTTTGCAGGCCTCAAACTTTTTTGTCACTCCATAATTAATGTTTTACACAACTTCTAGAAGCTTTAATCCAAGCATTCAATGCATTGCCCATGCTTAATACCATTTTAGGAAGAAAGGCAACATTGCCATTTTGGAAAAGTTGCTTTATGCATAAAGTCCACTCTTCTTGAGCCTCTAACTTATTGTTCTGAACACACACAACATGTATGCTCAGAAGCAACATGTTTAAAGCTTGTAACCACTCTAGATAGCTCTGTACTTGTGCATTGGAACCACATTTCTCAAGCTTTCTTCAAAAACAAGAAAAAGAGGCATAGCATGTGAACTTGTACTTTTGATCAACAAAAGCTCTCAAAAACTTTTCCTATACATTGAGACACTATTATACAACTTAACACACGAGCATTAAGACCCTCAAACTCACTCAAACTCCCTAAAAAACTCATATTGCACAAAAACTCCATTGTTGTGCAGGACCTGACCTAAAACTCCCATCTCTCAAACCACTCGTGCATTTTCCCTCCAAATCATCTCAAAAGCTTACTTACTTCAAATACAACTCATCCCAATCCCTGTTTCTAAATTGTAGCACCATTTTCACCATTGTCCAAGTTCAAAAACAAGGGTCTGCAACTTGACTTCTCTTGGCTATTTCAACCACTCTCAACTCAAGCTAAGCATTGCATTAGCTTTCTAGAGACTCAAGGAAGCTAACTTGACCATTGCAGCACCTTGAATCAAGCTCAAACTCATTTCACGATTTCCATTCTTGAGGTACATTTTTTGACTTTTCATCTCATTATTTAGGCATTGTTAGGCTTGAATTTGTGAAGATAAAATGTAGACATCATTGCCCTGAAACTATACATGTCCATAGATTTCATTTACATTGCTTAAGTAGTGAGAATTTTGAGTTTGAACTTGCTGAAATATTTAGGTCAGAATTTGGTACTTTTAGAAATTCATTCTCATCTTTGAGAATTAGCTTAAGCTATTTACATATTCAGAATCGTGATGAAATTTCTAACAAGTTTGATGTTGGAAGTTTTGTGAATGAATGAGAAATGAGTGAGTTACAGGAACCATGGCTGGAGGTTGAAGATGAAGTTGTACTCAGGGCATAACTTAGATTATATATTTATTTTTTTGTTTATATGAACGGATGTATAGCCACCCTAGTGGTAAAGCGCGCGTCTGTTAACCCTTGGGACCTGGGTTCGAGCCCCAGTGGTACCCTTTTGTTCTTTTTTCACACTTTTTCACTTTTTTTTGTTTACAAACTCAGGTGCCTGGGCCTCCCATTGGGCTTTGTTTCTGTTTGCTAGCTTCTGACCCCCTGCCTTATCTTTTACACCCCTGGCCCATTATTTTTCTGTTATTTTATTTTATTTTTTTATTTTATCTTCATTTCATATTTTCTTTACTATTATTATTATTATTATTATTATTATTATTACTATTATTATTATTATTATTATTATTATTATTATTTTTATTAATAATAAAAAATCCAAAAATATTTTATTTATTTATTTTCATATTTAAAAAATGTTCATTTATATTTTATTTTCTTCATAAAACAAAAGAACAGAAACATTTTCTTTTAATAAATTAACATCTTTTTTTTAATTAATTTTTAGACAATTAGGTTTGATTATTATATTATTTTCTTGTAAATTAAAATTAATTTAGAGCTTAGGTTTTCTTTTAATTAATTAATTTTCATTATTATTATTAATTTAAAACCTTTTCATAAAAAACCCTAAAAATAATTTTTAACCTAATTTCTTTCTTAATTAATTTAGGTTTAAGTTGTTTTGTTAATCATTTTCTTTAATTAGGTTAAAACCCTTTCAAAAAAATCCAAACAAAAATCATTTCTTCTTCCATTTGCATTTGTATATTATTAGTTATTCAATTCTTGTACATTTATTCAATATGGTTGTAATAGTTAATTAGGTTTAATTTTCTTGCAAAATCCCCATTTGTAAATTTGTATACCCCCTCCCCTATTGATGTAATAGCTTAGTATATTTACTTTCCGCAATTTATCGCTTTATATAAATACTAGTAAATTAGGATTTGTATGGAAAGATTAAAATCAACAAGTTAGCAAACCCTAATCCAAGATAAACAAGCATGTGAATCAAACACATCTGCACACTTGCACCCTTAGGGTAATTCCACTTTTTTGCCTTACAAAAATGGCCATGTTACGCATGTGGGGTATCTTAGCAAAAGCAATAAAAATACAAGATCATAGTCTCTCGATGACGCTATCAATGTTGCCTTTTAAAATGATCTTAGTCCCTCAAAGAGAAATGCTAAGATACCTCACAACATTGCTATCATGGCTATACGATGACTCACGTCCATCCCTTTACATCCAAAGATAAGGCTTCTTACTAATCAATAGTAAGATAACAATATCAAAGGAAAGGAAGAAATGAACAAAGACTTTTAAGTAAATAGATTGTTCCTAGTTGCTTGCTCATTTTAAAAACAAACACTCTTGCTCATTTTCAAAACAAACATCAACACTTTCAAAACACTTTCAAAAATATTTTCCAAACATGAAATATTTTCAAAAGCTTAACACTTTGTATACGTTCATACGAACGAGAACTATTACAAAGTTTGCCTAAACGAAGGAGCCTTTTCAAAATACTTTCAAAAACCACACAAAGCACATTTTCAAACAAAAGCAAGTGATCTAGCAAGCAACTAAGAGCCCATAGATAACTATGGATGAAAAGGGTGCTAACACCTTCCCTTTTCACAATCTACCCCCGAACTCAAGAAATAATCTCAAAGGTCTTTCCTGTTCTTTTCAGCCTTTCCTTTTGGATAAAAGAAAAGTCGGTGGAGACTTGCTAACCGCAACATTTGCGATAAAACGCAAAACACCCAAGTCAGTTCTCCAACCGTATCACACTACTCCATTCCTTCTCAACCACATCCAATCTCTATTATCAAGGAGCGCAAGCACATCACATTTCTGTATAGGAGGTCTAGTCACTGCTATCACCAACTATCTGAATTTGCAAAATAGGTTGGTTCAACTACCTTTTTGGCAAGCTGAGTTTCTTGATATTGAATATTTCCAGTTTGGTCATCTTGTCAAAGCAAGAAGGGATGGAAGGTACAACCCGATGGTGCAACACAAGGTCGTCCCAAGTATTATTCTTCCGAATCTGGATGTAACAAGAATTAACATTGCTGCAAATTGGATTTATGATTTGAAGGCACCAGCCCCTGGAGCACACGTGCATGATAATCAAGCAGGTGTAGAAAATGCAGTACCAGAAGCGAATCCATAAGGGCCACAACAAGAACAAGCAGGAAATGATCCTCAGCCGGCCACCATCGAAGCTATCTATGCATCACTTTTACTACAAGATTAGCGTAAAAAAGAACTGATGCAAATGATGCAAGAGCTACAGCGCGATCAATACGATAACGCTTACTGGAACCATCGTGACATTTCTAACCTGACTGATGAAATGCGGAACTTGTCATTTCGTGTTGAAGGCCTGCATGCTTATGTTTACAACACTGGCAAAAAACCTCCTAGACCCAGAAGAGGTGGAGTAAGAACACGAGGAGGAAGGGCACAAGGTGAAGCATCCACCAGCAGAAACGTCAGAGACGACAATGAGGAGTGATCTATGTTTTCTCCCTTCCTTGCATTTTTTTTATTATTTCTTAAGTTTCCCGTTCGTTTTCTTTTCTCACTTTATTTGTCGTATTGAGGACAATGCACAGTTTAAGTGTAGCGGAGGAAACCTATGTTATGTTTTCCATTTTCCTAGTAAGTTTGTTATTTCCCTTTCCATTCAATAAATAAAAAATCATTTCCGTAAGTTATTCGTACTTTAACACTTTTCTTGAACCATAAGAAGTTTTTTTTTACTCGACGCATTAGCTCGGTACATTCAAAAAGTATATAGGTTGTTCGCAATTAGGCTGCGTTAGATTTTTTTGAAAAAGAGTCGACAAAAATAATACCGCCTTGACACCTAAATCTTCCAGATTATGCAAATCAGTTTGAGTGGTTATGATACCGAAGCCTTAAGTTTTTGTTTTGGATCAACCCCGAGTAGTTTATACTAGCAGTCAGCACCGTCTTATCCACAAACTACGTAGGTAGCCGATGAATATAAGTGACTGGTCCTAAAAAGAAAAAATGGTAAGCATTAAGATATAGTAGGGAATGCGCTAATTAAGTTAGGTGACCCTCACTAGGTTATTTAATCCAACGGTCACGGTACCTATAAAAACTGATGTAACAACTAGATGTAAGCCTGTTCAGTGGTATCTGGTGCTGAACTTGGTAGGGCTAACTACGGTTCTATCCCCCGAGACTTATGATCTAGAAAATAAAAAGGGTTACCAACTTGTGTACCAGAAACCCGAGCATAAGAAGACCAGAGTCGCTAACTGGCTACTCTACTATGTGCGTGCGAAAGATAAATGGCTTAATGTGATTGCGCTAGAATGAAAGCGGTTGATTTCGAATGAAAATAATTAGGTTGAGCTATGATAGCATAATTCAGACTAGTTTGCATAGGATGGAGGATTTTGACCATGTCCTATGATTTTTTGTCATTTCTGTATCATTAGTGTCGGGACCTAGTTCCACCTTTCTAATGTAACGCCCCTCAACCACGTACGATTCGATTCGTGTCACGCGATTGTGTCGGAAACTGTGCATTAAACGTTTTTTTACTCTATTATTTGCTTGAGGACAAGCAAAGGTTCAAGTGTAGAGGAGTTTGATAAATCGGAAATGTATCGAATATTTGGATCAGTTTACATGAATTTTATCCACATTTTAATTAACTAAATTACTCTTTATTCATATTATGCTGGTATTTTCTATGTTTTCAGGAATTTGATATTTGCAAGGCATGTGCAAATAAATTCAAGAAAAGTCGAGCTGATCGTATTTAAAATTCGCACAAAGAAAGAGAAATTATGCAATTGAGGGGTGTGTGGAAAAACTGGGCGCATTACATGTAAAAGCCTTGGAAGACCAAAAGAAGAAATACACGCTGGGCCCAATCCACCCAAAGTCTAAGGGGTGTAACGACCGTTACATGTCACCTAATCCTAGAGTAACAATCGTTACACCATGCCAAGCAAACCCTTCCTCAAAAACAGGGGTGTAACGACCGTTACACCTTGCCACGCCAACCCTTCCTCAAAAGCAGGGGGTGTAACGACCATTACACCTTGCCACGCCAGCCCTTCCTCAAAAGGAGGAGTGTAACGACCGTTACACTGAGGCAAATCCGGAGGAGAAAATATTTCAACTCCCTGCGCATCTCCAAGCCTATAAATAGGACCTCAAATTCCCATTTTTTAACACACTTTCTTTTCCCTATTTTTATTGTTACTCTACCGAATATTTTCCGTATTATTTTCTTTCTACATTATTTTCTTTACCGATCTGTGGGAGACATCCGATATCATACAAATATTCTGCCGTAATATTTTCAGGTTTAATTTAAGTACTTTATTTATTTATGCCAGGATTGTCTGAAAATGTTTAGTTTATTTAAATTGTTAGATGGTAATTATTTCTGTTGCGCTGTTATTGAATCGTTTAATATGCTAGGCTAAATGTATTTATCGGTATGTAAGGTCATATAGCCAACGAGGTTTAGCAACGCCAATTGATCAGTTCATTTAAAAAAAGAATAATTTTCTAGTTTCAACTACTAGTTATAAATATTAACTGTTTTGTTATGAGAGTGAAATACAGATAGAAGTTAGGATCAATAAAACGAGAGTTTGAGATAATAACTGGACAGTAGTAATTGTGCATCAACTTAAAATACAGCGAGAGCACTTTTAAGTTGATTAGGTTTTGTTTGTTTCTAAAAACTATTTTTAAACTCTAATTGAAACAGCAAGAGCACTCACTTAGGTTTGATCGTAGGATCTGAATCAATAAACACGAGAGTGTGAGAAGAGGGCTTTCAAAAAAATACTTTCTACTGAAAACTATTTTGTTAATCCGAGTTAGGTCAATGAGTTTCTAAATCCCCAAAGTCCAACCATTACATACCGATATTCTCCCTTGAATCTAAACTAGATTATAACCAGTTAGGTTCCCTACACCCCTATTAATTACACTATTAGCCTTAGATTTACGTAGTAACCTAATATAATGGTAGTTCGACATTTAGTCCCTTGGGATTCGATAATCTTTAAAGCTACACGCGATAGGATTGTATACTTGTGGTCTAGATTCTTTAAGACTCACAAAGTCGCGATCAGTTTCTCACACAATGAATAATTGATCTAATTTTTTTATTGGATAATAACAAAGGCTTACACACTTGGGCCACTAATACACATACATTTGGGCCACTCCAAATAGGAGAGATAATCCAACAAGCTCCCCTGATTGACTAGTTGGAGGACAATATCAATTTGACTTCTATACGACAAAATTTAAACTTTCTCCTAGGAAACACCTTCATCAACATATCTGAACCATTGTCATCAGTGTAAATCTTCTTAAGCTCCATCAACTTGGAATCTAATGCATCATAAATCCAATGATAACGAACATCAATATGCCTTGACCTTAAGTGAAAGGAGGAATTATTCGATACATGAATGTCACTTTGATTATCACAAAACAAGGCATACTTTTCTTGTTTCACACCAAGTTCTATTACAAATTTCCTCAACCATAACAATTCTTTTGACGCTTCTACGATGATTATAAACTTGGCTTCGGTAGTAGAGAGTGCAACACACTTTTGCAATTTTGATTGTCAAGCCATGACTCCCCCGAAAAAATTCATCATATACCCCAAAGTGGATTTTTGATTATCTAAACTTTTGGCTAGATCCGAACTCGTATACCTAACTAACATAGGCTTCTTGCATCCAAATGTTAGCTTCAATTCGACGAGCCACACAAATGTCTCATGGTCCACTTCACGGCCTCCCAATGATCTTTTCTCGGATTTGAGAGATAACGGCTCACCATTCCCATGACATGAGCAATATCGGGTCTTGTACAAACCATAACATACATAAAAATACCAACGACGACGAGTATAAAATGTTCTTCATACTCAACTTTACTTTATCCGTAGATGGACATATTTTATGATTAAGCTTGAAATGAGAAGCAAGTGTAATGATCACCGCTTTAGCCTTATCCATACTAAAACATCGAAGGACTTTCTCCATATAAAATTCTTGTGACAAGTACAAATTCTTCTTATTTCGATCTCGAACAATTTCAATACCAAGAATTTTCCGAGCCTCTCTTAAATCCTTCATAGAAAAAGATTCACTCAAAGTGTTATTCAACTCTTTAATACTTGAAACATTCTTTCTAACAATAAGAATATCATCCACATAAAGCAAGAGAATAATGAAATCACCTTCGGAGAAATTCCGTAAAAGCACACAATGACCAACCTTGGTCATCTTGTACCCATGTTCAATCATCACCGAGTTAAACTTTTGATACCATTGGAGAGATTTTTGTTTCAAATCATAGACGTTTTACCAATTTGAAAACACGGTCTTATTTTCCCTTCTCTCGGAATCTATCCAGTTGTTCCACGTAAATTTCTTCAAGTAAATCATCGTGAAGGAAAGCTGTATTCATGTCCATTTACTCTATTTTAAAATTAACCACATTAATCAAAGGTCCAAGGACGATAAAAATAAGGTATCCAAGAGGGAAAAAATATGAGAAAGAATCCTCTCTCAGTTTAGAAATCCTCAAAAGATTCTTTAAAAGTTTCGTTCGAGAAATAATTAGGGGATGAAGCATACCTATTAATTGATTTTAAAGCTGAATATTACCTTACGATTTTAGACCCTATACCCTACTCTGTACTGCCATTGTCCATCTTTATAAGGTAACTTGTTCCTTTTGCATGTAATCTATGTGCTCTGATTTTGTTACTCCTTTACTAAATGACTATAATAAACTTGTTTTGCATAATTACCCTTGACTTGCATAATTTGATAAATGTGATACTTTTTATATACTTGCTCCACATATACGAGGGTTATCTCACATCTAATAAATCCATGTGTTGCATTTTCTTGACACAAATGTTTATTTTTCTTTTAGCTAAAACTACCAATGCTATGCTTAAATATATAAATAAAGAAAGAATATATTTTATGCTTACATCAAATTTAACTTTGTTTTTCATAGTTACCTTTGCTAAGTACACCTTAAATGTGATGAGAAACAAACATAATTAGATATAGTATCTATTATTTAAACTTTATCTTACATATCTTTTATGACAAAAGTTTTTGCCATGCTTAAATATAGCATACAAGAATACTTTTTACACGTCAAATATGAAAAAAAAAATATGTCATCTTGCGCTAGGTGTGATATCTTAGGTTGTCAAAAATGCCCATGTGATACCTATGCTTCATAATATTTCTTGCTTTACATGTAAATATATACAATAAATTGTCTCGTGTATGCTTATCACCATCTTTCATAAATATTTATCTCTTAAAATGCATATGTTATACTTAGGGAAATATGTAAAGTTATATGATGTTAAACATGTTTGCATATTTGCATCGATTACCCGTCTTTTTTATTTTGATAAAGGGGGAGAAGTATACTTTCAAGAGGAGGGATATATATATATATATATATATATATATATATATATATATATATATATATATATATATATATATATATATATATATATATATATATATATATATATATATATATATATATATATATATATATATATGAAATGTTGGGTTTATATCTCTCTTTAAGGATTGACATTAATTTTTGTAAAAAAAATATAGCAGTAATATGTTAGATGGGATGTGTTAACTTGCTAACAGGAACATGTTTGAGCAATAAGTCCTATTCTATGTTAGGCAATGTTGGGTTGAAGTGTTTCAATATTTGGAAGAACATGTCGGATAAGATGTCCTATGATGGAGCATAAGACATCGTGTCTAAACTGAACTGGACTGTTATATTCTGTTAAGTCACAAAGATAATATAATTTGAGGATATTATATTATCCTTTGTGGTGCTTATTTGTAGGTCAATAAGAATCAATAAGAATATTTAATAATATTGACTTTCTAAATATGGATATAATTTAGGAAGATTTGATTGAAGACCTATTTTGTAGCAAAACTTTTGCTGTTTTGTAACAGCTAAAGAGCTGTGATTTGAAGGCCTAAATTCAGTTTGGTATATGTTATAAATAGAAGCTTTGCAACCTAGGATTGGTACCACCCAAAAATTATAAAGATGTAATCGTTAGGGCTGAGCATGTAGCCACTCTATAGGAGAGTTGGTGTAAGTGAACCACTTGGGTTATGAGATGGTCACTGTGTTCTCACTCAGAAGCTGTGAAGAAATGAGTTGAGTATTGTTCTTGGAGAAAGCTTGTAATAAACTCCAAGTTGTGTTCTTATTCAAGAGTCTTGGCTAAGTATTGTCATGGAAGTCTGTCTTCTATTTTGCTGTCATGGAAGTGTGTCTTCCTGTTTTGATCCAATCGTTGTCTGTGATTGAAGAGGAATTGAGGAGGGCCTCATATCCAGGTGAGTCTTAGATAGAATTCTAGCAAGGATATTGATTAAGTGATTAGACCGTAAACTGGAGGTTTGTTGTATGGTCTATGAATTGATACTATTTGAGTAGACGTATCCCTGACTTGGTAGCCCCCAGAGTAGGAAGGTTGTTCCAAACTGGGTAAACAATTCTTGTTTGTTATTTATGCTTTTCAGTACCGATTTTAATTGTTTATACCTTGCTGTAATGTTAATGTTGGATCAAATGTCTCATCTTGTCATAGTACATCTGAGTTCTGTCATACTAGAATTTCAATTGGTATCAGAGCAGACATCCTGTCTGTTTCTGGATGAGATCCGTGGGGGATAATTTCTGGTTTATGTGCAAGGTAGAAGGTTTCTACTAAAAAGGTGTTTGAACTTGGATAATTCATATTGTTTTTGAATGGTCCCTTGAAGTGGAGGATGGACTATTCGTGACAAGATGTGGTTGATGTATCTTTCAAGAAACCTGTCATTTATTTGATAAATTATTGAAGAAAGGATAGAGCCATTTATTTTGGTTTCTAAAATAGTCTTCCTAATACTTGACCTAATTAGGAAAGTAACTCTGAGTCTTGTTGTTGTTTGGTATTGCTGAAGCTTGGAATATTTTTTTAAGATCTTGATGATAATCAAGGTGTATTTGTTTTTTGGAAGCAGTGTTAGGCTTTAGTACCAAGATTTGTTTTGAGTTCCAAAGGAATGGAACTAATGTCCTACAAGATGTTGGGACACTGTGTTAGCATGCGTGCGGATTTCTATTGCATAACAGATGCTCTGGGTTCCTGAAAAATGTGTGATGATCACATATGTTTGGAACCTACTCCTGATTTAGAAGAGGAGGTACCCGTGTTATGTATCTAAGATGTGTTATCCAGAAAAAATGTCTTAGATGGATATGGTGGTTTAATGTTAATCAACCAAGTGGTTACTTCTTGGTTTAGTTTATTTCTGATCCAAGTAAGTAAAAGTGCAGAGGCTGAGCTCTAATTCCAGGAAAAATCTGTTATCTCAGCCAATTGTGTTTGTATATGAAGGTCAAGTTCATATGTGAAGAATATTCTCTCTTATATCTGGAAGATCCTTCTGATGAAAGGAGCCCGATTTATAGAATCGTGTTTATGGCCAAAGAACATGTTCTACCTGTATTGAGAGAGTTATGTGGATTTTCACTAACCACATGTTGTACTGCTATTCAGAAAGAGAATGTATGATTCTCAAAGTAGTCATAAAAGTTATTAAAGAAGAATACCTAATCTAAAGTTGGGGATTCTTGAGACGTCAAATGAAAAGTCTTGACATCGTTGTGTTAAGAATTTATTTTCTCTCAACTTGTTTGATTGGTGTTTCTCTTAAATAGGATGGAGGTTGTTTACTCATGTTGGATTAAAATATCTAGCGTCAACCTTAGGGATTCAAAGGGCTTAACATCCCACCCATGAGAGCTTAGTAAACTAGGTGCAACCCCTAAAAATGCTCGTACTATATGGAAATAAAATTGCACCTTGGCTACAAGCAATTGCTTTTAGCTCAGTGGTAAGCGCTTGATCCTATAAGTGGTATCAGAGCATGGTTATGGGTTCGAATCCCCTCGGCTGACACTGGGGGGAGATTGTTGGATTAAAATATCCAGCGTCAACCTTAGGGATTCGAAGGGCTTAACATCCCACCCATGGGCGCTTAGTAAACTAGGTGCAACCCCTAAAAATGCTCGTACTATATGGAAATAAAGTTGCACCTTAGCTACAAGCAATTGCTTTTAGCTCAGTGGTAAGCGCTTGATCCTACAAGATATTGAAGAAGTGAAAAACACAAGAAGGGGGGGGGGGGGTTGAATTGGAATCACGAAATACAATGGAAAGAACACTTTGATTTTTATCCTGGTTCATTTGAACTCAAACTACTCCAGTCCACCCGCCAAGGTGATTTAGCCTCTCTTCAACGAGGTCTTAATTCACTAATAAAACTTGATTACACAACTACTTTGAATATTGCCAAAGTATTCTTGAGTCCAAAACCACAACCCAGTTTTCTCAAGGAAATGTCTAAACAGTTAATTGAATAAATGTGTACAATGGTGTTTCTACTAAAAGAGTATCACTAACAGTGATGTTTTACATAGTTTAAGTATGCGTGTTTAAGGATGAAAGATGATTGTTGAGTTGCTATAGCTTCACATATTTCTTCTTTTTATGCGCAGTAGTTCATCACTTGAAATCTTCTTTTTGTTTGCTTTATATATAGGCCATGCAATAGTGACATAAGAAGATACTTTTGGTATGTCCATAACACGAGTTAATGAGCTTTCCAAACCATGAGATCCTTGTCTGTTTGTAGCCGTTACTTATGATATTGCATTGATGGAATTGTAACGCTTCAGAGCTTCTCACATCATAGGATGAATATTACCGTTGAGAGTCCTTTACAACTTGTATAAGAACTTTGAAAATCAGAGTATCAGAGATCCTATTTCACAGTGCTGGTGCATTCAGAAGTTGTAACAGAACTTCTTCATATAAGCGTGTCACACAGATTTGATGCGTCTGAATCTATCATGGTACTCTCAACTTCTATGCTCGCATAATCAGAACTTCTAGTGATGTTCTGGCAGAACTTCCAGTTGCATCAGAACATCTTTTTCACATCATAACTTCCTGCATGTAAAGATACTTTTATTAGAGAGCATATTTGTTCTTTATATCATGTGTTTGTTATCATCGAAACTCTTAATGGGATATAGAACCAAATTATGTTCTAACAATCTCCCCCTTTTTGATGATGACAAAAACTTGTATATATTGATGGAATATAAAGAACAAAAATTAAAAGGCTCCCCCTGAGTAGAATACTTAGATAACAAGAAAATAAAATACTTCCCTGAAGATCTTCTGATATTAGTCAAAATATCCTGCATTCTCCCCCTTTTTGTCAAGAATCAAAAAGTGGTAAAGACTCTATTTGGCTTGCTCTGACAGAAGTTGCTTGAAAAGGTGTGACATCCTCTTCTGGATACGTCTGAAATTCTTTAGAGAGCTTCTGGTGCTGCATTTTCATTCATGTTTCCAATAGTTTCAGAGCCAATAACCTTTTATTTCTGATTGCCTCTAAAACCTGTGGATCTTTTAAATTCCAGGCTTTGGAACATATGCTTTCTTTCCTTCATGTGTAGAGAGCATCCAGAGTCCAGGTGTTAATACTGGTGTTTCAACCTTGCTGTTAAAAATATCTGCAACATAGATGATTTTGTCTTTTGGTACCCATATCTTTTTGGGTCCATGACTGTTAGAGTTTCCAAAATTCTGTTTGAATTTTGGTTTAGCATAAAATGCCTTACCAGTATGTTTTATATCATGTGTGTTGTACCCCAATTTTTTCCCCTAAGATCCCTTCATCATACCATGTTGATTTACTCACAACAAGATCACACTAGGATTCTTGGTTCCCCTCCCTACTTTGAACTTTGCTCCTTTTGAGGAATTACCAAGCACCTTGACTTATGTTCCTTTTGTGATCATTAATATTGTTTTGTTTTCTTCATTTAACTATTAAAATGCAATGTTGGTTTGTCTTGCTTGTTATCCATGTAGGTGAAGGGAAATGAGATTTAACAAATTACTTCATGGGTTCATGAGTTTATTTCCATGCCCTAGCCA
Organism: Vicia faba; assembly: GCA_948472305.1. Taxonomy (NCBI): domain Eukaryota; kingdom Viridiplantae; phylum Streptophyta; class Magnoliopsida; order Fabales; family Fabaceae; genus Vicia; species Vicia faba. The sequence continues at coordinate 113,144 of CATIWC010000860.1, read as the reverse complement.
ATAAAAGCACAAGGGGTTGATTGGAGAAGCTGTTATGTTTGGACAAGGCCTTGTTCATATTGGTCACAAGGGCATAATTCTCTCAAATTTCAAGATATGGAAGTGGTTTTTATGGCTATGAGTCCTCATTATCATCCTCAACAACTTCTATTCACAAATCAAGAATATTGGTACAAGAAGTTTGTTCAAACTTGTCAAAGTTCCTCAAGGCATTCTCTTGATCTAGAAGCTAGGGTTTTGAACTTCAAAGGAGTATATCTTTCTCATCTTTTGGTATTTTTGAGTGATTCCAAAGACATCCTTCTCTTAAAAGGGTTATCAAAAAATAACTTCAAAATTTCCAAGGAGTTTTCATCTGGAAGAAACTTGGTGAAGAAGAAAGATTACAAGTCATCCAGATGAATCCATAATTTTACATAAGTAACTTCAATTGATCATAACTTGGTCAATTTTCATCACCTTGAGTCCATTCTTTTTCCATAATGATCTTGAAGATGTTAACTTTATGCCTTATTTTATGTGCAAATTGATAAAATAGACGGAGGTTTCCTTAAATATGCAAAAGATTATAGGTCATTTCATGATTTTTGGCCAACTTCAACAAGTCATAACTTGCTCAATTTTTGGATATTTTGAGTGGTTCGTGTTTCAAAATGTCATTCAAGATATCTACTTCATTCCATATTTTTTGGTCAAGAGAAAATTTCAAGTGGAAAGCCATGTTTGGATGCAAAAGATTATAGGTCATTTATGAAAAAGAACTTGAAATATTTCTAAGTATGGAAAGTCAACCCTTTTTCTTCAACTTTGACTCAATGCAACTTTCAGATCAAGCATCCATTTTATTCCATTCTTTTTCCATTGCAAAGCTTGTAACCTCATCTTTCTAAAGCATCAAGAATCATGCCCTAAGACCTCTTGAGTTGGAAATGCCATGGATTTGAATTTCGTAACTTGAAACTGAATTTTCCACAAAGTCGGAATTTTGAAATCCATAATGTGACTTCTAAACACAAGATTTATGCGTGTTTTTGATTTAAACCTGATTAGAAAACTTGCCAGAAGTGATTAGCACCCCAAAACGCAAGAATTAGTTGAGTTTTGATGGAAATGAAGTCACACTTCACTCGTGCTCGACCTTCATTCAATTTCCCTCCAAACTTGTTTATTCCAATTTTCATTCCCATTCACTTCCCTATAAATAGAGGGTCATACGCCATTCATTTCTTCAAGCTTTGAGAGCCAAAAACACCCTGCCAAAACCTCACACGAACGCATCTTTTTTGAATTCAATTTCTGATATTTAAGCTCCCTTTTCCAAAATTCTTTGCGCATTCATCATCCTTAAGCATCATACAAACTCTCCAGCACTTAAACTAATCAAAACGAGCCATAATTCAAGCTACAGAAGTCCAGTTTCAGAGCTTCTTCCCTGAACTTCGAAAAGGTAGAATTCTCCACCATTTGGATCCAAATCAAGCACTAATCTATTCTACTCCTTCTCCTAATTCTAATGCTGCTTACAATTTTTAAATCCATTAAGAATTGCGAGAGAAATCTCAAATTGAAGGTGCTCGCTATTTTTTGGGTTTTTGATTCATATCTCTCTCCATACCTTATATAAATTTGGCGTGATGGGGGTGTTAGAATCGTCTTGAAGAGACGAGTTCAATGATACTAGCCTGGGATCCTACTTTTTCTATTTGAGGGATCTCACAAAATCCCCATTGCAGGGTGTCTGGAGGTTGAAGACGATGACATGTCTCGTCTCAGTCAATGATAGCGTGCCAAACATTTTAATTTCATTGGTTGCCCTTTTTCTAATCCTATGTGTATCTCACTAAGGTCCATATCAAGCACAACGCGTCTGGTCCACTGGATCAGCTTACTAACGCGTTTTGACTATGATCTGATGGTCCACATCTATTTGGTTTTATTTTATTTTCTGATTTTATATTTTTTATTGATTAAATTTTCAAAAATTCATAACACTTTTGTTTTTTATCCAAAAATCATGAAAAAAATTCAAAAAAATACTTTGAATTATTTCTGATCTCATGACTATTTTTTCACATTTTTATTTTGATATTTGATATTTTTTGTATTTTTTTAATCATTTTCTTTCTTTTAATTACTTAAAAAAATACTTTCTAACATTTTTTAATTCTGAAAAAATTCATAAATATTATTTTGCATATTTTTGACTTTCTAAAATTTTTATGGAATTTCATCTTGAGGTTTACTATTTTTTGACCTATTTTCTATTTTTTTGAGAAATTTTAAATAGTTTAAAAATAGTTTCTGACTTTTAAAAATTACCAAAAATTTTATAAAAATATTTGGATCAATTTCTGATTTTTCTATGGCCTTACTTTTTCTTTCTTGATTAATTTGAACATAGTTAATATTTTTCTCCTCTATTTTGATTTTTAAACTTTTTAAAACCTTTTTAATGTATATATTAAATATAATATTATTTTGTGATTATTTTCTGGTTGTCTTGAGTTGATTTTTTGATCATGACTTTATTAACATCATTGGATCTTGGGTGTTGAGTTCAACTCCACCAAAATGGATGAATGATTTTAATAATAGTTTGATTAAATTTTTGATTCAAAAGTGGTTTATTCATTTTTTTCCATCCCTCTTCATCTCATCCCTTTCTTATTGCACTAGGTGTTATTGGAGCATGATCTCTATATCATGTCTCAAAATAAATGGTGCATAAATTGCTATTGACCGGCCTCAAAATAGGTGCGACTTCTATATAAGTCCACTTACAATTGCTTAGCATAACGTTAAATTTTGTCCCGATTCGAAAAAATGATCATTCATGGCCCAAACTTATGATTTCAAGCCCAAGTATGTTAATTTGATCTCTTTTATCCAATAACCTTGAGATTCACTGTGTGGAGGATTTGGTTCTACCAATCCTCTAATGGATCTACAACATCTTTGGTCAACGCGGATCACTTAAACATCGTTGATCATTAAATGATACTTATGAGAATTCCAAATGGATGATATACTTGACAAAAAGCAAATGCAACTTGTTGTGTGGAGGCTTTGGTTCTACCAATTCTCTAATGAGTTCCAAATGCAAGCTTCAAGATGGTCATCCAACTAACCACTAATTATTGACTTGTTTTACCTTATTTTTTTATTCTTTCTTATGCTTTATGTACTATTTAGTTTTAGCATTTACATTTCATGCCATTTTCATCTTTGCTCATTTGAGCATTTATTTTCTTGCCATTTTGTACTTTGTTCACTTGAGCTTTTCTTTTCCTTTCTTAAGATAGTTAATAATCAACATAAACCCTAAAAAATCTTTAATGGTACTTGGACTATTTGGCTACTATCCTTGGCATTATGGAGCATGGGACTTTTCTTGGACTTAGGATTAGAAACCCTGGCCTATCTTGGAAACCTTATGATCTTACCTGATTATTTTGTTTGGAGCTCTTGAGGTTTACCTCAAGACATTGGGTTGTTTGTTTGTTTTGTGTGCAGGTTATTGTGATTACACCCTTTGTTTGTAATCTGGAATTCACCCGTATACAGCCGTTACTCTACCAAATTTTTATGAAGACTTAATACACTTGAAGTTTGGTTCTCTCAAGAGGTCTAGTATTTTTACTTGCTTGGTTTCAATCCAAAGAATGGGAACTCTATCTTGGCTCATAATTCCAAGTATTGGCTTCTTGTTGGTTAGATGGTTCTTATCCCTAGCTTTTACCTTATGCTTTAGGATAACCTCTTCTTCTCCTCCCATCTTCTTTAATTTCAAAAAAATCTTCTCCCTCCTTTTGAAAATCTTCTTGTATTTGAACTTGAACCACTTTCATAATAAACTTAGACTTATGACCATGTATTTTCAAAACATTTTCATAAATAAACTCCAATCAACTTAATAATACTTGACATATTTTGTGAGAAGACTAAAAGTCAATAAATCTCATTTCAAACCATTTTGCCACTTTGGTTTTTTGTCTTTAAAACTTTTCTTAAAAGATTAAACTCTTGTTAATCCTTGTAGTGATGCAAACAACTATACTTCTACAATATGTAGTGAAGAGAGATATTTTCCACTTGGGTGTTGAGTGAGGCATTATTGATTTTAAAATCCAAGCCATATCCTCCACTTTGAGATGATGAAAATTCTCCTTTCTCATGATTGTGGGTAGTAGGTATGTTTTTCCACACGGATAATGACAATGATGTTTTATCTTATAAAATTAACCAACACATTTGGATTTTAAATTTTTAAAATGAGGAACTATGTGTACCTTGATCCCCTATTGCATGAAAGGTGGTACGTAGGCACTAAAGGTTTGCAACCGCGGCGGGTGTAAAAATCATAAAAAATATAGTTCTTTTCTCACCTCCACCGTCCATTTTATATATAACAGTTTTTATAGCCAAAATATACAGATTTTACAAAGAGGCTCATGCGGAGTACCGTAGATGTTCAGGGTGCTAATACCTTCCCTTTGCATAACCAACTCCCTTACCTTGAATCTTTCCCCCTCTTTTTGGGTTATTCGCTCTTTTCCCATTCCTTTGGAAATAATAAAGCGCGATGGTGATTTTTATTTTGATTTGTATAAAGTCTAGTCAATCCAATGGCTTAGTCTTGAACGTTTCTAGCACTACAGAAAAATGGCGACTTCACTGGGAAAAGATTGACCTCTTGTTGGTCCATCCCTAAGTGGGTTAAGCCTATCTTTGTTTATATCTGTATATGTGTTATTACTGTTTTTTATGTTATATGTTATATGTATGTTTGTCTAGATTTTCCTGGTTATCAGGGTGCTTGGTGATTACTCATAAGTTCTATACCCGGACTTGGGAAAACTTTAAGATAGGACGGGCGATATAGTCATGTTAACTTTGAGGGAGTAATCCCAAAAAAGGAGGCATGAGATCCCTCACTCAGTGGAGGCCCCTTTGACTGTAGTGTCCTTTACCGAGTAATCGGGAAGACATACTGCTTTTGACCTGGAAGCTTGCTGAAACTGAGGACCGTAGAATACCAAACCCATATTGGCCTTTTAGGTGTAGTGAGGAAGCTATGACGGAGTAATCTGGAAATAGTTGTCACGTGATACTATGCTCAGACGAGTCTTTCTTAAGAATATTACTAATTACCGAGTTAATCAGGAAGTTGGTAATATCCGAAGGAAGGATGTAGACTCTGGGAACCTCTAGAACCTTGTTCAGCAGGTGATAACTTTAGACCAACACCTTATATGTAGTACCTTCGACCTTATGGTCGTGACTTTGAACCTATGAACCCTATATATGTGATCTTGTATGTGATTGTTGTATCATGCATCCATGCACTCATAAGCATCTTTTGAAGAAACAATATTTCAAGGGATTTAAAGGTTGACTATTTGTGAATATCTCAGGTACTTTTAACCATGGATTCTGGAAAGAGAAAGACCGGGAAATACAGTTTCAAGGATCCCAAGATAGATGAGTTGATCAGTATAGTTCCTGAGATCGAGTGTTCTGCAGACTTTCGGAAGAAGTATGGATCCATTATCCCTCTCATGAAGCTGAAGATGAAGGAGGGTATTCTCTCGACCGTGGTCCAGTTCTATGATCCGATGTATCATTGCTTTACTTTTCCCGACTATCAGTTGATGCCTACACTAGAAGAGTATTCTTATCTATTGGATTTACCTGTTACCGACTGTGTTCCTTTTAATGGTTTGGAGGGTGAGCCAAAACCACATGAGATTGCTGCTTTGATTCACTTGGGGAAGTCTGAGGTGGAAGCCCATATGACTACTAAAGGAGGGATTGGAGGGTTACCAGGTCAGTTCTTATTGGAGAAAGCTCGTTACTTTTCCAGAATGAAGAGTAAAGTTGCTTTTGAGGCCATCTTTGCTCTACTTGCTTATGTGTTATTCTTATTTCCTAATATGGACAAGTTTGTCGACATTAACGCTATTAGGATTTTCATGATTGGAAACCCAGTTCCTACACTGTTGGGTGATGTTTATTACTCTATTCATCTTCGGAATTCTTATCATGGGGGGATGATTATATGTTGCACGCCTCTGTTGTACCGGTGGTTTATCTCTCATATGCCTCAGTCTGATTCTTTTTGGGATGTCAAGAAGGAACCCCGTTGGGCTCCTAAAATCGTGGCACTTACTCACTCGCATATTGATTGGTATCATCGAGCCTATCAGGATATAGAGATTATTGACAGTTGTGGTAGTTTCCCCAATGTACCTCTTCTTGGTACAAAGGGAGGAATTAACTATAACCCTGTTCTTGCACGGCGACAGCTTAGTTATCCGATGAGGGATAAACCGAATAGTATTCATTTGAGTAGTTTTTTTCTGAAGGAAGGGGAAGACCATAGGGAAGCTAGGGAGAAGATTGTGAAGGCCTGGCGTCACATTCATATGAAGGGTAGGAAGGATTTGGGACCTAGGGGTGTTGTTTCTTTGGAGCCATATCTTCAGTGGATCCGATCGAGAGCCATTTAGTTAAAGATGTCGTATACCCGGGAGACACCCATGCCTGATCTATTTGTGAAGACCACTCCTCCCTTATTAGATGATTTGGAAGAGCTGCAACTTGCTTTGGTTAGGATGCAACAAAAAAGGGATGCTTGGAAGAACAAGTTCCAGACTTTAGAGAGTTCCTATAGAGAGGACCTAAAGGAGAAAGATGACTTGATTGAGATCCTTGAGAGTCGAGCGGTAGAATATATGGAGAGGCAAGGGGATTTATTTTCTCCTAAGCCTCAATTAGGTGTTGATCACTCACTTCCTGATTCAGATAATTGGAAGGAGATTGCCATCAGACATGCGAAAGAAAACCAGAGGTTGAAGGCTCAGATTGCCAGGCTCACGGGGAAGCACCAGCGTATAGAGTGATCTCCATTAGTTCTTTTTCTCAGGATTTTAGATTGTATTTTCATCTTGTACTTGAGATCATTGAAACTTGTAATCCATTTTGGAGTTATTATAAATTTTTTTTCCAGTATTTCAAAAGCTTTATTACTTTGATGTTTGCAATATGTCTATAAACCTTAAATCCCTTGAAATATTAAATAATGAAGCAAAAATAATCATATGCATTGCATATCATGCATCATATTGCACATATTTCTTGCATTTATTATGCATATCCAGATGTCTTACCAAGCTTCTTTACTTTATTCAGCAAGCTGACTCATCACTATAATACTCGGGCTAATCTTAAAAAGAAGATGGATAACTTAGAACAAGAGAATCGCGAGCTGCGCGAAGAAGTTTCTGCTTTGAAGGCCGGCATGGGCAACCTGACTGCTATGATGGAAGCTCTGGTGGCTGCTCAGAATCAGCCACCGAGTGTTCAACCTCAACCAACAAGGGAAACTACTGAAGCTCTGACTGTTCCCATATTTTCTACTCCGGCTGTTGTTCAGAATCGCATGCCTCAAGGTTATCCATGGTGAATGCCAGAGAATTTTGCACCTGAAGGTTTCAATCTTGGTCCTCAAGATACTCCAGTGGTTCAGACTATTGTTACTCCGGCACCTCCTGTGGTGCATGCTATTCCTGCTGCACCTCCTTCAGTGGATATGGTTTCGTTCATTAATGATGATGTGTGTCGTCCTTTCCCTCTGCCGAGTTGAAGACTTGGGTCTTTATGATAGAATGGATGACTTTCAAGAGAAGTTTGACAAGATGCAAAGAGAGATGAAGGCCCTCAGGGGAAAAGAGTTATTTGGGAAGAATGTGAATGAGCTATGTTTGGTATCGAATGTTAAGATACCTGCTAAGTTTAAGGTCCCGGAATTTGAGAATTATAAGGGCAACACTTGCCCTCGTGCTCACCTAGTGATGTACGTAAGGAAAATGTCTACCCATACTGACAATCAGCGTCTTCCGGTTCACTTTTTTCAGGATAGTTTGACTGGTGCTGCGTTGAAGTGGTATATGAGTTTGGACAGCGCTAATATCCGTACTTTTAATGATTTGGGAGAAGCATTCATCAAACAAATACAAGTACAACGTGGACATGGCGCCCAACCGTGATCAACTTAGGGCCATGGTTCAGAAAGATAGAGAATCATTCAAAGAGTATGCACAGAGATGGCTTGAGGTATCCGCCCAAGTGATTCCTCCCATGGAAGAGACAGAGATGACTAAGATTTTCTTGAAGACACTGGGTGCTTTCTACTACGATAGGATGGTAGCAAGCGCGCCAAGCGACTTTACTGAGATGGTAGGAATGGGTATCCGCTTAGAAGAGGCTGTAAGAGAAGGCCGTTTGACGAAGAGTGAAGCATCTGGAGGTGAGAAGAAGCCATCTTATGGGTTTACCAAGAAGAAAGAAGGGGATGCAAATGTTGTTATACAGGAGAGGAGGATAAACGCTCCTAGAAGGAATTATCAGCGTCATCAGCAAGTCGCCTCGGTTACTCCTGTTGTAAGTACGGCTCCAACTACCATTGCTTATCAGAGATCGTCCCAGTAGGGGAATCAAGGGTATAATCAGAGAAGGGAGAGTTATGACCCTATTCCCATGACCTATAGAGAGTTACTACTGGCCTTGATTCAAAAAAAATTGGTTTAGACACGACCACCTCCCGCCGTACCATCACCATTGCCTTGGTATTACAAAGCATACCAAACATGTGCTTTTCATCAGGGAGCACCAGGGCATAGTGTTGAGAATTGTTATCCTTTGAAGAATGAGGTGCAGAAATTGGTAAAGTCTGGTGTTCTATATTTCAAGGACATGGGACCTAATGTGGAAGATAATCCTCTACCCAAGCACGGGGGAGTAAATGTTGTAAATATGGTGGCCGGTTGTCCAAGCGACTTCCAGATTTTTGACATTAATCTGGTTAGAGGAGATTTGGTGAAAATGCACGCAGACCTCTGTGAATTTAGCTACTATACACATGACCATTCCGGTTGTGCTATTTGTAGTACAAATATACAGGGTTGCAATAAGATAAAGACTGATTTACAAGAGATGATGGATGAGGGCCTCATCCACATAATCAGGCCTAGGGCAGAGTATGAAGAGGAAGTGAATATGGTTTCTGGATGTCTGGGTGAATTCAGTATTTTTAATGTGGAGTATTTGAATAAGGACCTCGTGCAGTTGCACGCTACCTTCTGTCATACGGCTGGTCAGGTGGAGCACCAATATGGATCTTTCCTAGTTTGCCGTCGAGATCCCTGAGGATGTTCAATTATGAAGGAGGGTGTTCAGTTGCTGTTAGACAATGGAACTATCAAGATCACAGGTCATAGGGATGATTATCATGAGGTTGATATGGTTGAAGTTGGTTTAACGGAAGAAGAGTCAGAGGAAGAGTATGCTTCCGCGGATGAGTATTTTTCTTCAGACGAAGATTTGTTTTCCAGAAATGACTTATTGATGACTGGTTGTGTTGAAGAAGGGGTAAACGTCATTGTGCCTTGTTTTGGTGCACCCGCTCATTTTGAAGTGGAGTACCGTAGCAAGCCAGATGTTACCCCATTGGCAATTAGTTTGCCAGGTCCTACCCCCTACAAGTCAGATAAGGTTGTGCCTTACAAACACAACGTTACAATCTTAGAAGACGGGATGGAAATTCCCATCCAGCCAATGCCCGATGTTGAGAATATAGCTGAAAATAGCAGGGTGACCCGTAGCGGTCGTGTGTTTGTGCCGGTTGTTCGGAGAGATGTTGCTGCTGGAAAGAAAATTGTTGAGAATGATGAACCTAAAAAGGCTACAAGAGAGACTAGTGGAGCTACGCTAGAGAAAGAAGTGGATGATATTTTGAAGATAATTAAGATGAGCGACTACAGAATTGTAGATCAGCTACTGCAGACTCCTTCAAAGATATCTATCTTAGCTTTATTAATGAACTCCTCTGCTCATAGAGAATCCTTGATGAGGGTACTAGACCAAGCTTTTGTGGAGAGTGACATGCCAATAGATTAATTTAGCAGCGTAATCGGAAACATTACGTCATGTAATAACTTGAGTTTCTGCGATGATGAATTACCAGATGAAGGGAGGAATCACAACCTGGCCCTCCACATATCTATGAACTGCAAGAATGATTCGCTATCCAATGTGCTAATTGATAATGGATCCATGCTGAATGTTATACCGATGAGTACTCTCATGAAGTTGAAATACCAAGGAACACCTATACGCCCGGGTGGCATCATTGTGAAAGCATTTGATGGGTCAAGGAAATCCGTCATCGGTGAAGTGGACTTACCCATCCACATAGGACCACATTTGTTCCAGATAACCTTCCAGGTCATGGACATTATTCCCGCATATAGTTGTTTGCTAGGACGGCCATGGATACATGAAGCAGGGACTGTCACTTCAACTTTACATCAGAAGCTAAAGTTTGTGCGTGAAGGGAAGGTAGTGATTATAAGTGGGGAGCAGGCATTGTTGATATCTCATTTGTCCTCCTTCAGTATTGTAGAAGCGGATAAGGCTGCTGTTGGAACCCAGTTCCAAGCCCTATCCGTTGACAACATAAGGAGAAATGAGAATTCCATGGTTTCGCTAAAGGACACGCAGCAGGTGGTATGCAATGGTCATAATGCAGTTTGGGGGCGAATTGTGGATCCACCCGTGAACAAGAACAAAAATGGTTTGGGTTTCTCTTTGAAGAATGTCAAAGTCGAAGGTTTGAAGTCAAAGTCTACTATGAGCAGCTATCATGATGTTTTCCGCAGCGAAGATTACCTCCATCCAACTGATTCTGATGTTAATGCTGTTGAAGAGGATGAAGCAGAGCAGGAAATGCCAAATTATGTGATGCATGGAGTCAGGGTTCAGAACTGGGTCACCATTGATGTTCCCTCTTGCATACATATTTCAAAGTAATTTGATTTGATTAATCTTTTTTTTTCTTGAAAGGCTTTCACTCTGCCCAAGGTGGAAGTATTAATGTTGTAGAGCTTATCTGTTTGCTGTGACTTTTAAGATCATTAATAAAAGTTAACTTTGCTTCCCAAATTGTGTTTTTTTTTGTTTTTTTTGGGAATGGTAATCAGAAAAAAAAACCCTTTCAAAATAAATAATAACTGAAATTCAATCTGCATGATCACTTGTTATATGTATCAGTTTCTAAAAGCAATCATAAATCATATGTGCAGATTAATTAAAAAACCCGTTGAATACAATAACCCTGCACCCTCTCCCAACTTTGAATGTCCTGTGTTTGGGGCTGAAGAGGAAGATTATGATGAGATTCCAGAAGAGGTCTCACGGTTGCTTGAGCGCGAGGAAAATACCATTCATCCATATAAAGAGCCTTTGGAAGTGATCAATTTGGGTTCAGAAGAAGATCCAAAGGAAGTCAAGATTGGAGCATCGTTGTATCCCGATGTGAAGAGAAGGTTGTTGAGTTGTTGAAAGAGTATGTGGATATTTTTGCTTGGTCTTACCAAGATATGCCTGGTCTAGATACAGATATTATAGAGCACCGTTTGCCGTTGAAGCCAGAGTGTCCACCAATTAAACAGAAGTTGAGAAGAACTCACCCAGATATGGCAGTAAAGATCAAAGAGGAGGTTCTAAAGCAGATTAATGCCGGTTTTCTTGTGACATCAGTGTATCCTCAATGGATTGCCAATATTGTCCCAATATTGAAAAAGACGGAAAATTTCGCATGTGTGTAGATTACAGAGATCTAAATAAAGCTAGTCCAAAAGATGATTTTCCATTGCCTCACATCGACATGTTAGTGGATAGCACAGCAAAATTCAAAGTATTCTCGTTCATGGACGGATTTTTTGGGTATAATCAAATAAGAATGGCTCTAGAGGACATGGAAAAAACAATGTTTATCACACCCTGGGGAACATTCTGTTACAGAGTGATGCCCTTCGGGTTGAAGAATGCTGGTGCAACGTACCAGAGGGCTATGACAACCCTATTCCATGATCTGATGCACAAGGAAATCGAAGTATATGTCGATGATATGATTTCCAAATCCCAGACTGAAGAAGGGCATATAGAAGATTTGTTGAAGTTGTTTCAGCATTTGAGGAAGTATCGTCTCTGCCTGAATCCAAATAAATGCACCTTCGATGTTTGATCGGGGAAGTTGTTGGGTTTCATTATTAGCCAGAAGATAATTGAAGTTGACTCCGATAAAGTCAAAGCAATTCAAGAAATGCCGACACCAAGAACTGAAAAGCAAGTCAGAGGTTTCCTCGGGCGTTTGAATTATATTTCGATATTTGTTTCCCACATGAATGCAACATGTGAACCGATCTTTAATTTGTTAAAGAAAGATCAAGGTTGTGTGTGGACGGGTGACTGCCAAAGGGCATTTGAGAGTATTAAAGAATACCTGCTTAAACCTCCTATCTTGCTCCCTCCCGTAGAAGGAAGATCGTTGATTATGTATCTGACAATGTTAGATAAATCTATAGGTTGTATTCTGGGACAACAGGATGAAACAGGGAAGAAAGAGTTCGCCATTTATTATCTCAGTAAAAATTCACCGATTGTGAATCGCAGTATTCCATGCTGGAAAAAACATGTTGTGCTTTGGCCTGGGCGGAAAAGCGTTTGCGGCAGTATATGTTGAATCACACTACTTGGTTGATCTCCAAAATGGATCCAATCAAGTACATTTTTGAAAAGCCCGCTCTTACTGGGAGAATTTACCGCTGGCAGATGTTGTTATCTGAATATGATATCGAATACCGCACTCAAAAGGCTATTAAAAGTAGTGTGTTGGCAGATTATCTTGCTCACCAACAAGTGGAAGATCACCAATCTGCAGAATATGAATTCTCTGATGAGGATGTGATGTTCCTGAAAGTGAAAGATTGTGATGAACCATTACCCGAGGAAGGTCCTGACCCTGAATCTAGTTGGAGTATGATATTTGATGGAGCTGTGAACGCTTATGGTAAAGGAATTGGTGCTATGATTGTCACTCCTCATGGATCACACATTCCTTTTACTGCAAGGTTAACATTTGATTGCACCAATAATATGGCAGAATACGAGGCTTGCATCATGGGTCTCAAAGAAGCTATTGATCTCAAAATCAAAATTCTCGATGTGTATGGTGATTCAGCTTTGGTAATAAATCAGATTAAAGGAGAATGGGATACTCGTCACCCCGGCTTGATCCCTTACAAAGATTATGCTAGAAGATTGTTACCCTTCTTTAATAAAGTTGAATTTCATCACATTCCTAGAGATGAAAATCAAATGGAGGATGCTCTGGCAACTCTGGCTTCTACGTACCAAGTGAATACTTAGAATGATATACCCCGAATTACGGTTCGACGGCTGGATAGGCCCGCTCATGTGTTTACAACAGAGGAGGTAGAACATGAAAAACCCTGGTATTATGATATCAAGCACTTTCTTCAGACTCAGGAATACCTGATTGGTGCGTCGAGGAAAGATAGAAAGACATTGAGAAGATTGGCAGGCAGTTTCTTCCTTAGTGAAAATGTGTTATACAAGAGAAATTATGACATGGTCTTGCTCAGATGCGTGGATAGACACGAAGCAGACATGTTGATGCACGAGATTCATGAAGGTTCATTTGGAACTCATGCCAATGGACATTCAATGGCTAAAAAGATGCTAAGGGCAGGTTACTATTGGCTGACAATGGAATCTGATTGTTACAAATTTGCAAAGAAGTGTCATAAATTCCAGATTTATGTAGACAAGGTCCATGTGCCTCCGAAACTTCTCAATGTTAACTCTTCCCCATGGCCTTTCTCTATGTGGGGTATTGACATGATATGGATGATAGAACCTAAAGCTTCGAATGGACACCATTTCATCTTAGTAGCAATTGATTACTTCACCAAGTGGGTGGAGGCTGCTTCATATACCAATGTTACTAAGCAGGTGGTTGTGCGCTTCATCAAGAATAATCTTATATGTCGATATGGTGTGCCGAGCAGAATTATCACTAACAATGGCTCGAATTTGAACAACAAGATGATGACAGAACTGTGTGAAGAATTCAAGATTGTCCATCATAATTCATCTCTATACAGGGTCAAAGATGAATGGGGCTGTTGAAGCTGCTAATAAGAATATTAAGAGAATTATCCAGAAAATGGTTGTTACTTATAAGGATTGGCATGAAATGCTTCCTTTTGCTCTGCATGGATATCGAACATATGTCCGCACTTCAACAGGAGCAACCCCGTTCTCCCTAGTGTATGGAATGGAAGTTGTACTCCCAGTCGAGGTAGAGATTCCCTCGTTGCGTATGATAATGGAAACCAAGTTGACGGAGGCTGAATGGGTCCAGAACAGGTTTTACCAATTGAATTTGATTGAGGAAAAGAGAATGATAGCTTTGTGTCACTGCCAGTTATATAAGAGAAGAATGAAGAAATATTTTGATAAAAAGGTAAAACCTCGTGAATTCAGAGAAGGAGACCTCGTGCTCAGGAAGATCATGTCTTTCAACACTGATTCTAGGGGCAAGTGGACTCCTAATTTTGAAGGCCCATATGTTGTCAAGAAAGCTTCTCTGGTGGTGAATTAATTCTTGAAACTATGGATGGAGAGGAGTTCCCACGTCCCATGAATGCTGATGCAGTCAAGAAATACTTCGCCTAAAGAAATAAAAAAACAGCTCGCTAAGTTGAAAACCCGAAAGGGTGGCTTAGGAAAAAAGGAGCGTCTCGGTAGGCCGAAAACCTGAAAGGGCAGTCTAGGAAAAAATTAGAGACATAAACAGAATAAATTTCCCGCTAAGTTGAAAACCCGCGATGGAAGCTTAGGAAAAAGTTAGGGATTTTCTTGGCAAGTAACTACGTCAGACAAGACTTGATCGTTGAAGCAACAATCTTCTCGGATCCTCACCATACTTCAACAAAAGCTGCTGCTCAGGATTTCAAAAATTTTTTAGGGGGGATAGTGGTCATTGTATCTCAATGTATCTTTTCCATTATGTATTACCATTTCCCAAACTTTGTAATCATCTATGGAGTCTCATCATTCGCAGACTACCATTTTATTAATGAAATTCGAGCTTTTACTCAATTCTTTGTATTTCTTATTTTATTTAGCTTGCAAAGACTCCATTTATTACTGATAATAATTTTCAAAGCAAAGAGATTAAATAACAAAATTGATTTTAAAAAAAAAGAAGAGATTTTTACAATTTACTTTTACTTTGAGATTTGTGATGATACAATGACAACAAAAATGGTGATCCCAGGAATGGACAAACTCCAGTTGATTTGAGAAGTTTTTGTTCCCCCTGAGAAGGGCTACTCGGTTTGTTTTCACCGTATTGGATTTATGGTTCCGGTATCCTTGGTCAAGTTTGGATTTATTTCTCCTCTTTTCTGAGTTTTCATAATGTGAAGTTTCAATATGTGTTTTTCTCCAGTGAAGTGGGTCTGAATTCCCCAATGGAGTTTGATTGTTTCGGTGTTAGTCTGCTTTATTTGAGACTGGTCTTGCAATCTCCAGTAGGCATGTTACTTTTGAAAAAACACTGGGTTTTCCCGATGAAGCCTGAAGAAGGGTGTTCTACCCCGGTATCTGTTTGATTTGTCCACCTCCGGATTATGTTTCTCCTCGATAAAGTTAAAAGCAGGCAGTAGGTTTTGTCTCCACAGTTGGCCTTTACCTTTCTTGGAATGATCATCTTGGTTGAAGTTTAGCCGAGCGTTGTAGTGCCCGAAGCGGTTTTGATTGGTTGTTACCAATGTTGTGTATCTGTTTTGTCAGCATGCACACGATAATACTCATACATTCGTACATGAATCATGCATAGCTAAAAGTGACAAATCATTGTTCATTGACTTTTGTTAATATTTTTGTTAACATATTACCCTACTTTTCAGAGTTACATTGCCCTCTTTTCAAAAGAGCGTTGGTCTTAAGCAGAAAATGTACATTCTTTTAATTTCCCTACTGAGTCGTCCATCATAGAGGATCTTTGCTTTAGCCTTCCTGTACAGTTCCTTGTTTGGATGGATCTTGTTTTCCCTCTTGAGTTTATTTCTCAAAGGATGTTTTCTGGTTGACTGTTTCATTTCCAGTTTATTTCTGGTTTGGATCTGGGGTCCCCCGGCAATGTTATTTACTTTGGAATCATGAAAAACTCCAAGCTTTGGTTGGTGCATTTATTTTGCACAAGAAGACTTTATCCCCTCAGCGAGAATATCATGGCATCTCCCCAGGAAGTCATACCTCTTTCCCAAAAAAGTCATTTCCTTTTACAATCCTCCGTGACCGCAAATAGCAAGTTCTCTTTATTTGAGACAGCTTATGTATTATCCTTTCCAGGCGGAGTGCCTCGGTTAAAGAAAAAGTTGAGACCCGTTCTAGGTGAAACACCCGAATCTTGGGTAAATTTGTTATCTTTCTGCCTTCAGTGAAAGTTGGTAGACCATCGGCAGTAAACGTTGGTGTTTGTTATCTTTTGCTATCTTCATTGAACGAGGGTAGTTCATCGTTAGTAAACGGCGGTGATATATTTTCTCTTTCTAACTTCAGTGAAAGTTGGTAGACCATCGGCAGTGAACGTCGGTGTTTGTTATCTTTCTACCTTCAATGAACGTTGGTAGTTCATCGGCAGTGAACATCGGTGTTTGTTATCTTTTTGCTATCTTCAGTGGACGTTGATAGTTCATCGTTAGTGAACGGCGGTGATATGATATATTTTCTCTTTCTACCTTCAGTGAAAGTTGGTAGACCATCGGCAGTGAACGTCAGTGTTTGTTATCTTTCTACCTTCAGTGAACGTTGGTAGTTTATCGGCAGTGAACATCAGTGTTTATTATATTTTGCTATCTTCAGTGGACGAGGGTAGTTCATCGTCAGTGAATGGCGGTGATATGATATATTTTCTATTTCTACCTTCAGTGAAAGTTGGTAGACCATCGACAGTGAACGTCGGTGTTTGTTATCTTTCTACCTTCAGTGAACGTTGGTAGTTCATTGGCAGTGAACGTCAGTGTTTGTTATCTTTTTCTATCTTCAGTGAACGAGGGTAGTTCTTCGTTAGTAAACGGCGATGATATGATATATTTTCTCTTTCTACCTTCAGTGAAAGTTGGTAGACCATCGGCAGTGAACGTCGGTGTTTGTTATCTTTTTCTATCTTCAGTAAACGTGGGTAGTTCATCGTCAGTAAACCGCGGTGATATATTTTCTCTTTCTACCTTCAGTGAAAGTTGGTAGACCATTGGCAGTGAACGTCGATGTTTGTTATCTTTCTCTCTGCCTTCAGTAAACGTCGGTAGCTTCGCCTTCAGTAGAAGTTGGTGTTTCCTTTGACCATTTTACCATCCTCTCTGATTCAGTTCTCTAGGTCCACCAGTGGTTTATTTTCCTGGTGGGGTTGCTCCTTTGTTTCTTTATTATTGTTACATCCCCCAGTGTTATCTTTGCGTCTCTTTGGTCTTGTTCATATGCATTCATATGCATAAGCATTTGCATGGCATCTTAGGGCCAAAAAAGAGGGTTTGTTTTATATTTAAGTATCTTCGATCGTGTCGACATGGAGATTTTTAACCTTCGTATCTCCGGATAGAAGAAACTTAAATAAGGGAAGCTGTTGTACCCCAATTTCCCCCCCTAAGATCCCTCCATCATACCATCTTGATTTATTCACAACAAGACCACACTAGGATTCTTGGTTCCCCTCCCTACTTTGAGCTTTGCTCCTTTTGAGGAATTACCAAGCACCTTGACTTATATTCATTTTGTGATCATTAATATTGTTTTGTTTTCTTCATTTAACTAATAAAATGCAATGTTGGTTTGTCTTTCTTGTTATCCATGTAGGTGAAAGGCAATGAGATTTAACAAATTACTCCATGGGTTCGTGAGTTTATTTCCATGCCCTAGCCAATAAAAGCTTGAGAAGTTCAAACCTCACCATTGGAGTGGTTTTGGAGGAATTGGCATGGAAAGTTGGTTTTGGTTCATCACATTTCAAGGTTATTAGATTTGACTCAAAAGTACAAGGGGTTGATTGGAGAAGCTGTTATGTTTGGACAAGGCCTTGTTCATATTGGTCACAAGGGCATAGTAATCTCAAATTTCAAGATATGGAAGTGGTTTTTGTGGCTATGAGTCCTCATTATCATCCTCAACAACTTCTATTCACAAAGCAAGAATATTGGTACAAGAAGTTTGTTCAAACTTGTCAAAGTTCCTCAAGGCATTCTCTTGATCTAGAAGCTAGGGTTTTGAACTTCAAAGGAGTATATATTGCTCACCTTTTGGTATTTTTGAGTTATTCCAAAGACATCCTTCTATTAAAAGGGTTATAAACAAATCACTTCAAAATTTCCAAGGAGTTTTCATGTGGAAGAAACTTGGTGAAGAAGAAAGATTACAAGTAATCCAGATGAATCCACAATTTTACATAAGTAACTTCAATTCATCATAACTTGGTCAATTTTTATCACCTTGAGTCCATTCTTTTTCCATAATGATCTTGAGGATGTGAACTTAATGCCTTATTTTATCTGCAAAGTGGGAAAATAGATGGAGGTTGCCTTAAATATGCAAAAGATTATAGGTCATTTCATGATTTTTGGCCAACTTCAACAAGTCATAACTTGCTCAATTTTTTGAGATTTTGAGTAGTTCAAGTTTCAAAATATCATTCAAGAGATCTAATTCATTCCACCTTTTTTGGTAAAGAGCAAATTTCAAGTGGAAGGCCATGTTTGGATGCAAAATATTATAGGTCATTTTTGAAGAAGAACTTGAAATATTTCTAAGTATGGAAAGTCAACCCTTTTTCTTCAACTTTGACTCAATGCAACTTTCAGCTCAAGCATCCATTTGATTCCATTCTTTTTCCATTGCAAATCTTGTAACCTCATCTTTCTAAAGCATCAAGAATCATGCCCTAAGACCCCTTGAGTTGGAAATGCCATGGATTTGAATTTGGTAACTTGAAACTGAATTTTCCACAAAGTCGGAATTTTGAAATCCATAATGTGACTTCTAAACACAAGATTTGTGCGCGTTTTTGATTTAAACCTAATTAGCAAACTTTCCAGAAGTGATTAGCACCCCAAAACACAAGATTTGGTTGAGTTTTGATGGAAATGAAGTCACACTTCACTCGTGCTCGACCTTCATTCAATTTCCCTCCAAACTTCCTTGTTTCTTCCAATTTTCATTCCCATTCATTTCCCTATAAATAGAGGGTCGTCCCCCATTCATTTCTTCAAGCTTTGAGAGCCAAAAACACCCTGCCAAAACCTCACACGAACTCATCTTTTTTGAATTCAGTTTCTGAGGTTTAAGCTCCCTTTTCCAAAATTCTTTGCGCATTCATCATCCTTAAGCATCATACAAACTCTCCAACACTTAAACCAATCAAAACGAGCCATAATTCAAGCTACAGAAGTCCAGTTTCAGAGCTTCTTCCCTGAACTTCGAAAAGGTAGAATTCTCCACCATTTGGATCCAAATCAAGCACTAATCTATTCTACTCCTTCTCCTAATTCTAATGCTGCTTACAATTTTTAAATCCATTAAGAATTGCGAGAGAAATCTCAAATTGAAGGTGCTCGCTATTTTTTGGGTTTTTGATTCATATCTCTCTCCATACCTTATATAAATTTGGCGCGATGGGGGTGTTAGAATCGTCTTGAAGAGACGAGTTCAATGATACTAGCCCGTGATCTTACTTTTTCCATTTGAAGGATCTCACAAAATCCCCATTCCAGGGTGTCTGGAGGTTGAAGATGATGACATGTCTCGTCTCAGCCAATGATAGCGTGCCAAACGTTTTAATTTCATTGGTTGCCCTTTTTCTGATCCTATGTGTATCTCACTAAGGTGCATATCAAGCACAACGCGTCTGGTCCACTGGATCAGCTTACTAACGCGTTTTGGCTATGATCTGATGGTCCACATCTTTTTGGTTTTATTTTATTTTCTGATTTTGTATTTTTTATTGATTAAATTTTCAAAAATTCATAACTCTTTTATTTTTTATCTAAAAATCATGAAAAAAATTCACAAAAATACTTTGAATTATTTATGATCTCATGACTATTTTTTCACATTTTTATTTTGATATTTGATATTTTTTTTATTTTTTGAATCATTTGCTTTCTTTTAATTACTTAAAAAAATACTTTCTGACATTTTTTAATTCTGAAAAAATTCATAAATATTATTTTGCATATTTTTGACTTTTTGAAAATTTTATGGAATTTTATATTGAGGTTTACTATTTTTGTCATATTTTCTATTTGTTTGAGAAATTTTAAATAGTTTAAAAATAGTTTCTGACTTTTAAAAATTACCAAAATTTTTATAAAAATAATTGGATCCATTTCTGATTTTTCTATGGCCTTACTTTTTCTTTCTTGATTAATTTGAACATAGTTGATATTTTTCTTCCCTATTTTGATTTTTAAACTTTTTTAAACCTTTTTAATGTATATATTAAATATAATATTATTTTGTGATTATTTTCTGGTTGTCTTGTGTTGATTTTTTGATCATGACTTTATTAACATTATTGGGTCTTGGGTGCTGAGTTCAACTCCACCAAAATGGATGAATGATTTTAATAATAGTTTGATTAAATTTTTGATTTAAAAGTGGTTTATTCATTTTTTTCCATCCCTCTTTATCTCATCCCTTTCTTATTGCACTAGGTGTTATTGGAGCATGATCTCTATATCATGTCTCAAAAAAAATGGTGCATAAATTGCTATTGACCGGCCTCAAAATAGGTGTGACTTCTATATAAGTCCACTTACGATTTCTTAACATAGCACTAAATTTTGTTCTGATTCGAATAAATGATCATTCGTGGCCCAAACTTATGATTGCAAGCCTAAGTATGTTAATTTGATCTCTTTGATCCAATAACCTTAAGATTCATTGTGTGGAGGCTTTGGTTCTATCAATCCTCTAATGGATCTACAACACCTTTGGTCAACGCAGATCACTTAAACATCGTTGATCATTAAATGATACTTATGAGAATTCCAAATGGATGATATACTTGACAAAAAGAAAATACAACTTGTTGTGTGGAGGCTTTGGTTCTACCAATCCTCTAATGAGTTCCAAATGCAAGCTTCAAGATGGTCATCCAACTAACCACTAATTATTGACTTGTTTTACCTTATATTTTTATTCTTTCTTATGCTTTATGTACTATTTACTTTTAGCATTTACATTTCATGTCATTTTCATCTTTGCTCATTTGAGCATTTATTTTCTTGCCATTTTGTAATTTGCTCACTTAAGCTTTTCTTTTCCTTTCTTAAGATACTTAATAATCAACATAAACCCTAAAAAATCTTTAATGGTACTTGGACTATTTGGCTACTATCCTTGGCATTATGGAGCATGGGACTTTTCTTGGACTTAGGATTATAAACCTTGGCCTATCTTGGAAACCTTATGATCTCATCTGATTATTTTGTCTGGAGCTCTTGAGGTTTACCTCAAGACATTGGGTTGTTTGTTTGTTTTGTGTGCAGGTTATTGTGATTACACCCTTTGTTTGTAATATGGAATTCACCCGTATACAACCGTTACTCTGCCCAATTTTTATGAAGACTTAACACACTTGAAGTTTGGTTCTCTCAAGAGGTCTAGTATTTTTGCTTGCTTGGTTTCAATCCAAAGAATGGGAACTCTATCTTGGCTCATAATGCCAAGTATTGGCTTCTTGTTGGTTAGATGGTTCTTATCTATAGCTTTTATCTTATGCTTTAGGATAGCCTCTTCTTCTCCTCCCATCTTCTTTAATTTCAAAAAAATCTTCTCCCTCCTTTTGAAAACTCTTCTTGTATTTGAACTTGAACCACTTTCATAATAAACTTGGACTTATGACCATGTATTTTCAAAACATTTTCATAAATAAACTCCAATAAACTTAATAATACTTGACATATTTTGTGAGAAGACTAAAAGTCAATCAATCTCATTTCAAACCATTTTGCCACTTTGGTTTTTTGTCTTTAAAACTTTTCTTAAAAGATTAAACTCTTGTTAATCCTTGTAGTGATGCAAACAACTATACTTCCACAATATGTAGTGAAGAGAGATATTTTCCACTTGGGTGTTGAGTGAGGCATTGTTGATTTTAAAATCCAAGCCATATCCTCCACTTTGAGATGGTGCAAATTCTCCTTTCTCATGATTGTGGGTAGTAGGTATGTTTTTCCACACGGATAATGATGATGATGTTTTATCTTATAAAATTAACCAACACATTTGGGTTTTAAATTTTTAAAAGAGGAACTACGTGTACCCTGATCCCCTATTGCACGAAAGGTGGTACGTAGGAACTAAAGGTTCACAACCGCGGCGGGTGCAAAATCATAAAAAAAATATAGTTCTTTTCTCACCTCCACTATCCATTTTATATATAACAGTTTTTATAGCCAAAATATACAGATTTTACAAAGAGGCTCCTGTGGAGTACCGTAGATGTTTAGGGTGCTAATACCTTCCCTTTGCATAACCAACCCCCTTACCTTGAATCATTCCCCCTCTTTTTGGGTTATTCACTCTTTTCCCATTCCTTTGGAAAAAATAAAGCGCGGTGGCGATTTTTATTTTTATTTGTATAAAGTCTAGTCAATCCAATGGCTTAGTCTTGAACATTTCTACCTCTACAATGTGTTTGCCCAGTAGTGAAGTGAGAATAAAGAGGATTGCGTTTGATAACCAGATCCTTAACTTTCTTAGGTTGGGATACTTTACCTTTATATCCTATACCTATTCTTCCATTTCTGCTAACTCCATAGATCATTGAAGCCATCTTGCTTTTATCTATGTTTTTAGCAAGGAACATCTGAAAGATGTGATCATATTCCTTTATGATTGTATCATGGTTACTAGGAACTTCTGAGACAGTTTCCTTCTGAGTATTTTTTAAATCATTTTCAAGTTTTAAAAATTTTATTTTCAACTCGGAGTTTTCTAGTCTCAGATTCTTAGTTTCTTAAGAGTCAGAAACTAGATCCTTTTTCAGGTTCTTGTTTATGAATCGAAGCTTCTGATACCTTTCTAGAATTTCTGACAGACTCTCCTCTAATTGAGATTTAGAAAAGTTAGAAAATACCTCTTCTGACTCTGATTCCGATTCATAGGATTCAGAGACATCTGATAAGTTGTTCGTTTGAGCTATATTGGCTTGTTCATCTTCTGATTCTGTTTCGTCTTCAGAAGATTCAGAGTCATCCCACGTTGTCATAAGACTTTCCTTCTTCTCCTTAACAAACTTCCTTTTAGGTTTTTCCTTCTGAAGCCTTGGACAATCACTTTTGTAGTGACCTTGTTTATTGCATTCATAGCAGGTTATGTTTCTGTTACTGGATTTTCTGTATCCAGAAGATTGTTTAGAGTCATTTCCTGTTCTTCTGGAGTTTCTGAAATTCTTCTGCCTGTGCTTCCACAGCTGATTGATTCTTCTGGATAGAAAGAACAGTTCATCTTCTTCTGACAAGAATTCTCCAGAGTTTTCTGCTTCTGCTTTTGCCTGCAAAATTTTGGTTTCATATTTATTAGATTTCAGAGCGAGAGACTTATCTTGCTTCTGAGGCTCATCATCTTCTAACTCTATCTCATGGCTTCTGAGAGAGATTACAAGTTCTTATAGAGATATTATGTTCAGATATTTTTCCACTTTGAGAGCAGTGACCATGGGTCTCCATTGCTTTGGTAAACTTCTAGTGGTCTTCTTTACATGATCAGCAGTTGAGTATCCTTTATCCAGAACTTTCAGCCCAACAACCAGAGTTTGGAATCTTGACAACATCACTTCAATGGTTTCATCTTATTCCATTTTGAAGGCTTCATACTTCTGAATGAGTGCAAGGGCTTTGGTTTCTTTTACTTGTGTGTTGCCTTCATGCGTCATTCTCAGAGAATCAAACATGTGCTTTGCGGTCTTTCTGTTTGTGATCTTCTCATACTCTGAATATGAGATTACGCTTAGGAGAATAATTCTGGCCTTGTGATGATTTTTGAAGTCTTGCTTTTGATGATTTGAAATTCTTTTTCTGTCCATCTTCTGACTGCTTTCATCAATAGGATGTATGTATCCACCAGTCACCATATCCCAGAGGTCAACGTTATAGGCTAGGAAGAAACTTCTGATCATATCTTTCCAGTAATCAAAATGTTCACCGTCAAATATTGGAGGGTTGCTGCTAATGTTCCGACTTGTTCCCATCATAGTGTTTTTCCTCCTTGGATCTTTTTTCTGACACGGTTAAGTGTTTGCACCCAGATCCAGGTGCTCTGATACCAATTGAAGAAGTGAAAAACACAAGAACGAGGAGGGGGGGGGGGTTGAATTGAAATCACGAAATACAATGGAAAGAACACTTTGATTTTTATCCTGGTTCATTTGAACTAAAACTACTCCAGTCCACCCGCCAAGGTAATTTCGCCTCTCTTCAACGAGGTCTTAATTCACTAATAAAACTTGATTACACAACTACTTTGACTACTGCCAAAGTCTTCTTGAGTCCAAAACCATAACCTGGTTTTCTCAAGGAAATGTCTAAACAGTTAATTGAATAAATGTGTACAATGATGTTTCTACTAAAATAGTATCACTAACAGTGATGTTTTACACAATTTAAGTATGAGTGTTTAAGGATGAAAGATGATTGTTGCGTTGCTGTAGCTTCACATAATTTCTTCTTTTTGTGCGCAATAGTTCATCACTTGAAATCTTCTTTTTATTTGCTTTTTATATAGGCCATGCAATAGTGACATAAGAAGATACTTTTGGTATGTCCATAACACGAGTTAATGAGCTTTCAAAACCAGGAGATCCTTGTCTGTTTGTAGCCGTTACTTATGATATTGCATTGATGGAATTGTAACGCTTCATAGCTTCTCACATCAGAGGATGAATATTATCGTTGAGAGTCCTTTACAACTTGTATCAGAACTTTGCAAATCAGAGTATCAGAGATCCTATTTCACAACGCTGGTGCATTCAGAAGTTGTAACAGAACTTCTTCATATAAGCGTGTCACACAGATTTGATGTGTTTGAATCTATCATGGTACTCTCAACTTCTATGCTCGCATAATCAGAACTTCTAGTGATGTTCTGGCAGAACTTCCAGTTGCATCAGAACATCTTTTTCACATAAGAACTTCCTGCATGTAAAGATACTTTTAATTAGCGAGCATATTTGTTCTTTATATCATGTGTTTGTTATCATCAAAACACTTATTGGGATGTAGAACCAAATTATGTTCTAACAACTCAAACTTGATATTCCTTATCAAATCTATGAGAACATTGAACTCTTGTTCTGCTAAAGTGTAAGAGACACTCTAGGGGTTGTGGGAATGGAGATGCATTAACCTGAGGTAAGTTAATTTTCTGGAAGATTAACTTACAGTCATGATGAACTGTTCAGAAGAATTGGAAGAAAGAGAGGTAATCCTGGATAGTATGTTTGAAGGGATGGTCATACAAAACTCTGTATGATTGTTAGAGCGAATCTCCTCTTTAAGTTTAGAAGGATGCATCTATCACCTCAAAGCGAGACAGAAGGTCTGAATGTTGTGCTTATGAGAAGAATATTCTTAAGGTGTGGATGCTCTGTATGTTTTTTTATCTGGTCTTGAAGGTTGATCAGCTCCTGATGGTTGATTCTCTTGTGGTTCCTTCAAGAGTGATGTATGGATTATTATGTTGTTGTCTCCAGAGCTATAGTTAAGGGTGAAATCCATATGACTGAGAGTAATGTCAGAATAAGATGTTGAGACATCATCACATTGTCATACCCCAAATTTGTCCGCCCTTTTATTTCTACAGTCAAAAATATTTTAAAACATTGTTTTTATAATATTATTAGATTTTTATAGATGTTCATTCTCAAGTCCAGTCAAAAACATTTTAAACTTTATTTTTATAATATTATTTGATTTTTATAAATATTTGCTTCCAAACCTATTTAAAAATATAATGATTCATTTTAAAATTATTTCTATTTTTAAAATAGCAAATATTTGCGCACACCTTTCATATATTTTCAATTGAGTTTATTTACAAATAAGTAACATAGCACAATTGGTAAAGAATGAAGCTTGCAAGAATGAGGTCACGAGTTTAAATTTCTTGTGCCGCACTTTTAATATTTTTATTTTTCTTTTTCTATTTTTCGCCACTAATTTTATTTCCTTTTTTATATGTGTTTCTTATTGACCATTTGGTGTCAATTTGTATCACACCTTATTTTTTATTGATCAATTTCATTTTATTTTCAATTTGGACGGTTTCTTTTATCTATAAATAGGACCTTAGTTTGTCCTAGTGGGAAAACCATAATTCACACATAATTCACCCACAATCATCCACGATCTTGCAATTTTTTACACACACATTCACAAACTCACTTTTGTAGTTTTCTTTTCAAAACTTCTTTATCAAAACTATTCGGCCAATGATTCAAATATGAGGCCTCTATATTATTTCAAATTTTAGTTTTTTATTTTAAGCCATATGATGATACGTGATGGCTCGTTTCTTCAATTTCTTATTTGTTTTGTTTTGTTCCAAGTGTTCCTACAATATTATTATACATTAACCTTTATTATATTTTCTTTATTTATTCATATATTGTTATAACAGTTATTCTTATATTATGTTTATTTGCTCATATTTTATTCTAAAAAACTAATATGTTATTTTTTTATATATTGTTACATAATAATTCTTTATGAAAGAATCCACAATTTCTCACAATCCACAAATTTCACAAATCAAACATTCACCTTTCCACTATTTTCACTACTCTTTTGCAATTTCTTTTTTCCAAAGCATTTTCAAAACCATTTGTAAATTTTGGCTGATGATTCAAATATGAGGTCTCCTTTTATTTTTAATTTGTCTAATTGTAGTTGGTTTGCAACTATGTGATGAATTGTCTGAAAATATATTTTTTACTAGTTTATATTATTACTAATTATTTCATCTAATAATTTATACTACTTATGTATTACTAACATCGTTATCATCAAATCTTTCTTTTAATTTTATCGCTATAATTTAATATGTAATTTTCCATGTTCACATACTAACCTTATACCTATACCGCTTTCTTATTGCAAAAAACTATATCTGAAATATACACCAAAACCATCATTCATACATCTTTTCAGTACAAACACTCTCTCTCTCTTCGATGCAGGTAATTTTTTTATTTTTTTATTTTTATACGTCACTGTATTATTGAACCGCTAGAAGATTTTGGAAAGGAGCATGTAACGATGCAATTAGGGAGGGCGTCTGTTACTGTTTCTATACACATTTTGTTTTATTCTATTTTCTCATTTTATTATGATTTTACTAATTTATTTAATAATTAAATTCTTAATTATGATTTTAAATTTGGTTATGGACTTAGTCCGATCTTAATGACCACTTTCCCATGTTTTTTGCTAATTACTTTTTTTTCTTTCTTTCTCTTTTTACGTTTTATTTATTATCATTGAAATTATTAGCTTTTAATGTTTTTTTAAAACAAATAAGTAAAAAAGATTTGATTTCACGTTTGTTTCTTTAGTTCTTTTTTTATTCTTATTTTATTTTAATTGTTTATATTATTTGTTTTAATGATTGTTATTACTATTTTTTTTATCCACTTAGTAAGCTAATTAAGCTTTGGGTTTTCTCATTTACATTTAGCACCATTTTAATTCCATGAACATCCCTTTAATTTATTTAGTTTAATTTTTTTTCTTTCTATTTTATTTTAATTCTTACTTATCTTTATTTTTTAATACCCATTATTACTATCTCAATTAGATTAATTAAGTAGTTATCTTTTACATAATTCTAATTTTTTTTTCGAAATCAAATTAATTAAATATTTTACAAGGATATTAAAAAACACATAATTCACCATACGCGAGTGATACGTGGCCAATATCTGGCCACGTGATGAGGAGACTATATCGGACTCCCTCTGCGTACTTCAGGACGAGCAGCACGTGGTCAACATCTGGCCACGTGAGGAGAAAGACTTTATCAGATTTTCTCCACTCATGTTCCGCCATACTCGTTAATCAAATCAAAAATAAAAATAACTAACCAACATCAAAATATTTTTCAACTAACATAACAAAAGCTACAAGATTATTTTCGAAAAAGGATTAAGGATAATTTCTTCTGAAATTAACTGCGAACCATGTCTACGATCACTCAATTTACAATCCAGACAAGGTTCAAGGTTAATTCAAAAGAAATTCTACGCAATCTTATAAAAAACACAAACCCACCACGAACTACGAAATGAGACTCTGATTCCTCATAAGAGGGTACGTAGGCATACGCTTAAAATCGTGGCGAGTCCCACTAATTAAAAAATAAACCCCTTTTCTCGCTAACCAAAATTCAAATCATTTTCCTTAATAAGAAATTAAAACCCTGTTTCTTAAAACATCGCGCTTCTAAACCTAGTATCCTTGTGAACAAGGTAGAGGAGGGGTGCTTACCACTTTCCCCTCGTCTAGAACCGAGTTCAAATCTAGAATCTCTGAACTTTAGGGTTATTCCTTTATACTCCTTTCCTTTGGATAAAAATTAAGGGTGACGACTCTGATTTAAAAACCAGTTGCAACTGCTGGTGACTCTGCTGGAGACTCAACCCTGGATTTAGAAGCTTTTCCTTTAGGTTTTAGGGGTTTTATTTTTTGTTATTTATTTATTTTGCTTTATTTATTTATTTATTAAAATTTCTTATTATATTTTATCATATTATATCTGCGGTGGGATTTAAAATTTTGCAAAAAATATTTTCAAAAACCCTTAGAAAGAAGGTTCGTCTATTAGCCAATGGGTTACATCAACCCTATGAGTTTATGCGATGACTTTGCCTAGAGTCAGTGGAATTCCGCAAAGAGAATACCTCTTAGGAGACATCCTCTTAGGGAGTAGTACTTTGGAATGACACCTATGACTCTTTGTACGACCTTTAAACTAAAATCTCGTGATGAGACCTTTCATGACCTAGAGACGAAAGTTTTGGTCTCCAAAGAGACTCCGCTTAAGGGAGGCCCTTGTGTCTTTCCCTCTAGTTTCATTCATGATACCCTTAAGGAAGCCACTTTATAGGGAGGGTAGAATATTCTTAGGCCAATACTAAGAACCTACCTTATAAGGATACATTTCATAAATCCCACTACAATCTGCAAACCCGCAAGGGTTATCCCTTTATTCACTACTATCTCTAGCCTGTAGGGCTTTCATCTTTATCATCATCCATGTCCAGTAGGGACTCCTCGTCGTCTTTCATTAGGCCATAATCCTCAAAAAATTCCTGCATGTCTCAATCTCTGAGATAATGTAGGACATCATCAAATCTACGCCTATTATTACCTTCGTCCTTAAAGAGTCCCTTCTTGTCTCGATCTCTGAGAAAGTGTAGGATATTATCATTTCCATCATTAAACTTGTATAGGGTACCCTCATGTTTACCTTCATATTACGTCCACGTCGCGTTGCATCTCCATGAAATTTTTAGCATACCTTTAAAGCCAAAAATATTTTGCATACCCATGCATTTACATGCATTCATGCGTTTGCATCTCATGCATTTCCACCTTCGCCCTTTATTATCCATATGCTAGCTGATTTCTCGGTACTCGCAAATGAACTTAAGAAAATATGAAACTGTGGAAGAAGGATATTATATACTAGATAATCAATGGAGCTTGGTCCTATAAGTCTTATTGGAGAGAGAAGGTCGCCCTTCACCATGACAAACTACATGCCTAACACAGCGCCTCAAATGCCCCTACCATTGGTGATTCCTCTATATCAAGAGCAACTGTCCTATCAACGAAATAAGTATGCCCAAGAAAAGTCAAGGGTCATCCCCATGATATGACAAGTCCAAAAACTACGAAGCA
Source organism: Vicia faba (assembly GCA_948472305.1). Lineage (NCBI taxonomy): Eukaryota > Viridiplantae > Streptophyta > Magnoliopsida > Fabales > Fabaceae > Vicia > Vicia faba. The sequence continues at coordinate 83,259 of CATIWC010000860.1, read as the reverse complement.
TCTCCTAAAGTCAGTGGATCAACAAGAAGGCTTATCTCTAGATCATTAGGCTTTAATCATTTCAAATTATAATTTTTTTCTTGCTAAGTGTTATTTGTCATAAATTTTGTACTCTTTGGTCAAATAATTCTAATAAAATAAGCATGCATGTTTTTGAAATCGATTCATTCCACAAATAATCAATGACTTTCTATTCTTCTCTTATTTTTCCATTTTTCACTTCAACAAACTTCGATGGAGAATGATGAAAATATAAAATAATCGAATTTTGCTTACGTATGCTTTTTAATAGTAAGGCTTAGCTGAAAATGTAAGGCATTGTTTCACTTCCTAAACAATGGAGATATAAGGAGTTAATCCGTAGTTAACCCCCTTGGGCCAGAAGTCGGAGTTCTTTCTATTCTCTAAAAAACCTTAATCTTAACTAAGGGCAGGGTAGACTTCAATTGATTCGATAATGCATTCAAATCCCAGGAGAATCGAAACGATCTAAGCAAAGGTTCAAGCATATCTCTTTCCTCGATACATCATCGAGAGAACGATCTAAGCAAAGACTCGAGCACATCAGCTTCCTCACATTCATCATCCAGGATTGAGGAATCAACTAAGACAAAGTTCACAACATATTTCTCCTTAGTTCATCAATCAAGATCGAGGAAGCGATGAAGACGAAGCTTACAACAATCAGTATGGCAGTCACAAATTGTCAAAATCAAAAGAAAAAAAAAGAAATTAAAAAAAAAGTGAAAGCCCGCTAAGTCAACAGAAATAAAAAATTGACTGAGGTAAAAGTTAGGGCATCCCGATGGATAAAAAAATTCAAAAAAATTCAAAAAAAATCGGTCCATGCAAAAATAAGGGATTGAAAACAATAAATTGGAAAACAATCTTGTGACTGCCACCTTAAGAATCATCAAGGCTTCTCATCAACACTTGGATCTTATCAACGCTTGGATCTTATAAATGCTTGAATCTTATCAAAGCTTTTTCACCGGTGTTTGAATCTTATCAGCGCTTGGATCTTGTGAATGCTTTTCATCGGCCCTTGGATCTTTATCTATGCTTCTCATCATCTGTGTGACTACGAACTTTATCTTGAGGATTAAATGCGTCTGTTGGATTAATTGGACTTAGGATTGAAGAACATCAAGGAGATTGGGACGTGAAACCACCCGGCCGGAACCTGTCATCTGGATGTAATGAAACATCAATGAAGTCGCCACCGAACATATTTTATCCCGCCGAAAGGGAAAGGTAAACATCGAGAAAACCTGAAAAGGGAGAAATCACGGTCTTTCGACCGAGAGATCGGGTAAGGGAGTCTGTTACGCAAGGGGAAGGTATTAGCACCCCACACGCCCGTAGTACTCTATGGTATCCACTCTTGTTGTCTAATCTAATGGGTTTGGTCAAATCCTATGTCTATGGCTTAAAGCTGAAAAGGGAATGCATGCTAAAGAAAAAGAAAAAAATGTAGGGAAAATAAAAAAAGTTGTGCTCGGTTGGGCCTTACCCCTTTGCCTACGTATCCCTTTTAAGGAATCAGAGCAGCCGTAGTTCAGCTTACATATTTTGGTTGGTTTGTGTTTTTTTAGTTAAGACAACAAAAACAGTCAAGATGGCAAAACATCAAATAAAACAACAAACAAATGAGATGGTAAACATCGACTAAATAATAACAAAGTAATATGTCAAAGATGGCGAAACATCAAATGATAAAACAATCACACCTAACAATGAAATTGAGAGTCAAAGTAGGATAACCAACATGTGCGATGACGAAACATCAGCTTCAAACAAATGTGCGATGGTGAAACATTGGCTAAAATATAACAAAGTCATGGCAAATATGGCAAGACATCAATAAAATGGATGACAAAACATCACACCTAACAATGATATTGAGAATCAAAGTAGGATAACAAACATGTGTGATGGCGAAACATCGACTTCAAGATAACAAGATATCATGGCAAAGATGGAGAAACATCAATAAAACGGATGACAAAACATCACACCTAACAATGATATTGAGAATCAAAGTAGGATAACAAACATGTGCGATGGCGAAACATCGACTTCAAACAACTGTACGATGGAGAAACATCGGTAAACCAGGTTTGAAAGCAAAGCCAAGAGGCACACAGACAAAGTAAGATTGGTTTGTATATTTTACCTTGAAGAAGGGTTTGAGTTTATTAGAGGTGTTTTATTATTTGTCAAGAAAACCAGATTTTTGTTTTAAGATGCAGGATGCAAAGGAAAAGAAAACAACTAGGGGAGACTATCCTAATCTCTAGCCCTAATGTTATCAAATAATGGTTGACCCTAAGGTTGAGGATAAAGGAAAACCCTACCTTAATTAACATGTTAAAGGAAGCTTAACAAAATTATCCTATAGGGAACATGCAATGAGAGCGAAGTCATGATCTCAATTTCTAAGTTGAGTGACTCATCGATCAATAATTAAAGAAGAAAAACAATAAACATCCTATAGGGAACATGCACTGAGAGCGAAGTCATGATCTCAATTTCTAAATTGAGTGACTCATCGATCAACAATTAAAGAAGAAAAACAATAAACATCCTATAGGGAACATGCACTGAGAGTGAAGTCGTGATCTCAATTTTTAAATTGAGTGACTCATCAATCAAAAGCAAACACAACACATGTATCAGACAAAAACCAGAGGGCCTCCTGACAGGTATCAGCAACAGAGGTCCCATCATGCAATCAGAGAACTATGCAACATGAAAATAGAAGAAAGGAAATAGTGCAATACCAAACGGATAATCTGTAGCAACTGAGCAAGAATAAAAGAAACCCAGAGAACTTCAAGCAAGCTGACATCAGTAGACAAATCAAGTCAGAAGTTACGCCATCAGGATGTAAGTAATGAAGTCATAAGATATGAATAGATCCCATGGGTAATGTATAACATTCATAATCACATGCATATATATCCTGCATAAACTATCAAACATGCCAAGCACAAGAACAGTGCCAATATAATAAATTGTGTTCCACAAATAAAGTGAAACACAATAGCCCCAAGTCAAAACTGGAAAACTTTTCTCAAAGCACCTCGCACATTCAACAAACAAGTTAATATTCCATAAAGTGAATGATGTCTCACATAAGGGGTGGATGAAACATGATGAAGTGAGGAAAACATGATAATAATTATCAGAGCATTAGGTATGGTAGACAGAAAAGAAACAGGCACATGCACAATTAGGTCAAAAGAATCAGAGGAATGTTGCTCCTTTCTATCACCATATTGAATTGACAATTGAACATCAATCAAGGATCATGGGAGCTTGAGAAGAATACAATCAAAGACCATATAGGTCATTAGCAAACATAATTCAATCATGTACAATTAAATCAACCACAGCTCACAAGTACAATAGAAGTGGGATTCCACACAGTTCATCAAAAGGTTCAAACATTCAAACATGGGGCATTAATTGAAATGAATTGAGTTATTATGGATAATTAGAATCAACATGATCATTAGGTTCCCAATTATAGGCCTCACTCAAGTTCATTGGCCACCAAATAATATGCAACAAGATATGCAACATCAATTGGGTACCTTCACTTCAAAAATACATCAAAAATAGAAAAGGATTTCAATAATTCAAGCCAAAAATTTATTAGCATCTTTGAAGTGTGTAAAAGTCAGAAAGCAAGTCTTAAGTTCATGAATGATTGAGGATGAGATCAAGTGAGGCCCAAAGTTCAAAACTGGTTGGCAAAACTACCAAACTAGACAAGTTTTCAAAATAATTTGTGGAAATATGTCAAACCAAGTCAAATAATTCAAGAAAAATGGTTTTTAGATCTTCAATGCATTCATGAACCATAATCAAGACTTGAATTCCAATAAAAATCCAGGGCATAGGGTTTTGAAAAAATAAACTTGCACAATAAGCAACAAAACCCTAATTTTTGACTTTTAATCTTAAATATTGATTAAGTAAGATCAAAATTCAAACAATTCAAACCAAGATCATACAAATCACAAAGAAACCCTAAATGTCAGAAAAAATATTTTTTTTCATATTTTTTGAATTAAGGAAAAGTCAAAAATGAAATTAAATCCAAACAATTAATCAATTAATCCAATAATCTCATCTCAAAATAAAATTCTAAACAAAAGTAAGAAAAATGCTCAACCAAAATTATATTCAAATATTAGAACTAAAAATACACATCTCTGATTTTTTTTGGAATTTTTGAATTAAAGGAAATATTAAAATAAAAATTAAACAAACAATTAACAATTAAAATATTATTTAAGGGAAAAAATGCAAACCCTAGCCAAAAATCACAAAAAGGTCAAAATAAAAAATATATTCAGATTATATGATTAAAGAAAAACATGTATGATTTTTTTTAGAATTTTTGAATTAATGGAAGTATTAAAATGAAAATTATAAAGCAAAAATTCAAAATAAGCTTCTCAAATTAAATTCATAATCAAAAATAGAAAAAAAGCTAAACAAATTTCAAAATAACATTCTACATTATTTTATGAGTCCAAAAGATTTTTTTGTGGAATTTTTCAAGTCAAAGAAATATTAAAATAAAAATAAACACTAAACAAACAATTAATTAAACTTATTAATTTTTGAGCCAATCAAAACATTTAAAAAAAAAATAAAAAAAAATGCAAAAGGTCAGGAATATTATTTTTAAGTTCCATGAATTTTTTCATCAAGTTTTGATCAAGAAAATAAAATTAGAGAATCAATGAAAATTTAAATATCAAAAACAAGAACAAGGCCAATGAGATGATGCCACGCATCATCTTCAACCTCCTGCCAAGGCCAAAACGCTTGTTTCCATCAGTTCTAACATTCTCACTTCAGATCCATCAAACAAGCACGATTCTAAACCAAAATCCACGAAATTAAGCTCAAATTAAAGTTGACATATCTTACAACATCATGCAATTCGAATGAAACTCAAAGATTAATCATATATCAAGAAATCAAGTCTCAAAAACTGGAAAAACACACTACAAACATCCAAAACCAGAAACACGATTTTACAAAATCTGCTTGAATCAGAGCTCAAATATACATCAATCCAAAGATTGGCCATCTATAAACACAATGCACACCATAAAACACTTCAATTCGTGCTCAAATCAAGGTTCAGATTCAGTGAGCATACCTTCAAAAGTGAAAAATAAATTCACTTCGTGCCTCTGAAATCTAACAAAAAATCCTTCTGAATAGCTTCCTTGTGCTCCAATGAAGGTGTTTGAGTAGAGAAATGAGGACTGGATCAAGAGAAATGAGCTGCTCGATTCAAGTTGCAGAGCAAGAAAAATGAGAAAATTCTGAGAAGCTTTTTCCAATGTAGCGCCCGTATCAGTGAAAGGAGAGTTTGAACAACTTATATAGAGTGTTTGGATTAAGGTTAGAGTGGTAATTCAAGCTGAGAACCGTTGGAGGGAAAAATGAAATTTCTGTCAAACCAAAACAAGTGTCATGGCCATTTGCGTTTTGCTTGGTATTTAGGCAATGCTTGCAGTCGTTTTGAGCAACAAAAGGAGAATGTGAGTGAGTGAAAAAAGCGTGATGAGGTGAGCTGTCATCTTTTGCACATGGGACTGATTTTCTTGAGTGAAAAGTTTCCCATTTTGGCCAAAATGTGAGAATGAGAGAGACACAAGGTATGCACTTGGTTTGGCCTTTTTTGGCAAGCACATGAGGTATCCAATTCGTGCCAAGCATGTGCAATTGGACTTGGAATGATTGAATAAAAAATAAACCAAAACCTGAAAATTGCCATGGCCAAGCATACATCAAGAATCAGTTGACTTTCAACTGAGGCCATTTCAAATTGGCTCGTGCATCTTCCAAACTTCTTTGAGCCAATTAAAATTCAAAGGATGAGCTTTACAATGATCTTTGATTCATAAAAAATGGTGGAGAAATGAAAAAGATATGGTCATTAGGATTCCTAGGCAAGTCAAGCCAAATTGCCCAAGACTGCGCGCGCTGGCCTGCCCATGTGCCTTCAAGAAAATCCGATTTTGCCACCCAACTTCCTCAAATCATAACTTCCTCAATTTCAATCCAATTTGAGTGATTCCAAGTTTAATGAGAAGCTTTCATAGCCCTCTTCAAAATGAACTTTTTAATTTTTCAAACTTAGGCTTGTGTCACAAGAAATTGATTCCAAAAAATGGTCTGCCAAGTGTTTGATGAAATTACGCGCGTGGCTTGCCCAAGAGAAGCCATTTTGGCACTTCGCATTTTTTCAAATTTTAAGTTACTTCTTGAACAAGTTACACTCAAATTCACCCTTTCTCATGATTCAAAGATGAATTTGGGTATGTAATATGAAAAGAGGATGCTTGAATTGATGGTTGACCAAAAGTCTACTTGGTCAACTCCTGATTTTACTGACTTTGGTCAAAATGACCAATTTGCCACTTTTGATCAATTGAACCATTTCCAATCCAAATTGAACCTCAATCTTTTAATCCTAAATGCTTAATAACATGTGGTGAACCATGGAAACAAGTTTGGGTGAAAAAGTCAGAGAAATCCTGATTAAATCCAAAACCCTAGTTTTGTGCTATGTGCTAGGAGATAGCTGATCAAGCTTCAAAACCCTAATTCTACTGAGTATCATGAGAGACTCCTTGATCAAATTTGATTCCAATGATGATAAGATAGTGATGCTTCATGAATTGGCTCATCTAGACCCCAGTTACCTCAACTTGGACCAAACCCCAATTTTGGTTATCATCTTAGGAGACTGATGAACCATCTTCAATACTTCAAATCCTTTGGACATCTTGGCCAATTTCATGTACGAAGACCTTTCAAATGCCAATGAGATGTTGTAGCTTCCAAATCAAGACTTGTACATTGATCAATAGCCTTGATCAAGAAAAAACCTAATTTGTCTGATGAATCAAAGGAGTGATTCCTTCTTATAATCAAACACAAACTTCAATCCTCTGATGATCCAAGGAGATGGATAAGATATCTTGAGATATGCAATAACTTTTGAGCTTGAAAGATCCAGAGGTTTAGATGATAAGATTCTACTTTGAGCAACTTGTCAATGCAAACAACCTCCTTGAGGAAGACTTGATAACCAAAGTACTTTGATCCCATCATAATGTATGAATGCAATGTAATATGATATTCATGATGAAACATAAGCCTAAATCAAGAGGGTAAATTTTGGGGTGCAACAGCTGCCCCTATTCAAATATCTTCAACATGATAAGTGAGAAAAGTGACAACTTTCGAGCGTTCAGAGTTGAAGATGATTGAATATGAAAGAAACCGAAAATTTACACTCTTGAAGAAGAAAGAAAAAGAAGCAGAAAACCCCCAAGACATGCGTCAGAATGGAGCTGTAACATAGATTGAAACAGAACAAAAACAAAGAAGAGTAGACGCAACTAAACTTCCGGACAAATGTGCCAGGGCAAAACTGAGCTTCAAAAAGGGTGAGATAAAACTCAAACCACGGAGTATAGGCGAAACTAAGCTCTGGAAAAGAAAACGTATGTGGGTGAGGAGACGAAACTCTGAGCTTAACCCAAAGCAAAAGCGGCTAGAGTGTGTGATTCTAGGAGCACTTCCTAATCTCAACTAAGATAGACAATATGAAGGAACTTAAAGAATCCTAGAAAAGAGGAACAAAAGCGAGACGAAACTCGACTTGATAAGCGGCTAGAGTGCGTGATTCTAGGAGAACTTTCTAATCTCAACTAAGATAAACAGTATGAAGGAACTGAAAGAATCCTAGAAAAAAAGGAACAAAAGCGAGACGAAACTCGACTTGCTAACCAGTTAGACGAAACTAAACTAGATGAGCATCAGGACGAAACTAGATTTCACGCACGGGAAACGAGGCGAAACTCGACCCATAGCAAAGTGATGAGAGCGCATGTTTCTCAGAGCACCTTCTGGTGTCAGATCAATGGATAAACAGTGACGAAAACTGATAGAAGAATCCAAGGAACAAAAGAGACTGATCTCAAACCTGGGACGCAATAAGAACACTACACTCGGTAAACGAACACCGTTAAAGGGTCCAAGGTATGAAAGCAAAGACGAGACGAAACTCGACTCAATAACTAGTTATTCGAAACTAAACTAGATGAGTACCAGGAAGAAACTGGATTTCACGCGCAAGGTGAGGAAACGAAACTCTGCCCAAAGCAAGGAGATTAGGGCGTACACCTAAAAACCTGCTGAAAGCGAATATCAGGATGAAACTGGTATTTGAAAGGTGCATCAATAGACATTGGAATGAACCGGAGAGGGTAGTGAAGACTAAACCCGAGAAGACCGCGCCAGGGCGAAACTGAACTACAGTCAAGAGTAGACACTCAAACAAACAAATGATCGACGCCAAAAGGATATTGGTATGGGGAGGAAACCGAGATAATAAGGACGAAGACCTCGCTGGGGATTTAATCCGAAGTATTAGCAAATTCACTGAGGACAACAGAAACAATAATGGCTTATGTTCCGATGCATGTTTCGAATTCTTTTTATATAGCGCAATGCTCCATATAATGGAAATGCTACACGTTTTGGCAGATGCAATGTAATGATGCATGTTTAAAAGTTTCACTGGGGAATGGCCAATTCAGAAGCCAATAACCAAGAAGTCAGGATCTGACATGACTTGCAAAAATAAATTGCAAAATCCAAAGGAGATGAGAAAATATGGGGAACCACTAGAGAGGGAACCTTGAAGAGATAAAGCTTCGCGGGGAATAACAACCGAGCAACCAGTAGAAACGAGCCACAAACATTGAGGGGAGATGCAAAAATAAATTGCAAACTCCTAGAGAAGATCAGATCGACACTATAGCTTCTGGAGAAGATTAGACATTAAGGGAGAAGATCAGGGCAAGACTGTAATCTCTGGAAAAGACAGCGCGAGGCCGTGTTGAAGATGATATCAAGACAACAAACCCGACGTGAGGGATGAAAACCTTTGCTGGGGGAATAAAGCTCTGCTGAGGAAACGGGACTTCACCGGGGAGACAGAACTCTCTTGAAGATTTTTGTTGGAGAGAGTTTTCTTTGAATGCAACCAATGGATGAATCGTGCAGATAGTCACACAGTATCGACCTTACCGGGGATAAGGAAAGATCTTTAACAAAAGGATGCCCCAGTCCGCATACTGGCTGGGAAATAAGAGGTCAAGGCGAGGGATCTCTGTTGGCAATTCTGTTGGGGAGTTAAAACTTCTTCAGAATGTGAGTTCCTACTTAAACGACTCCACTGGGGATGTGCGACATCCTCAAATCCGGGGTCTCAGAATGAAGCCTTTAAAAGAAGATTCCTGGGGCAACAAAACTTCGCTGCGGAAACGAAACTTCACTGGGGATATGTAAAGTCCTATTCATACATGGGCTCTGTCTAACAGAAGAAAGCCAAATATTCCCTTCCTGACAATCATTAAGCTCTTTCAGGTGTTCAACGTGTAAACTCTTTTTTTGATGTCAAACAAATGTTTTGCATGCAGAAAGATGTCTATTTTGGGAACGACAGACCTGATGCGACGATTATTTAAGCCTTTGAAGTTGAAAATCTTAACAAGGTGTCACATCTCTATTGTGAATGAATCACTAGCTAGAGTGCAAAAATTTCAAAACTTTTCTTCCCCTTTTTTGAAAAACGAGTCAAGACGCGGGTGATAAGATACCAACATGAGTATGCAACACATATTTGGGAGTTTAGGAAACGTTATCCCGTTGTAGTATGCTTTTGAGTTATACCCTTGTTTCAGTTAGGACTTTTAAAGGTTGTAACGTGGCCTGGTTTGAGGTTTTTAGAAAGAAAAAAAGTTTTTCAAGGCTCAAGTTATTTGGTGCCCACCCCCTTCATGATATTCTCCTGTCCTAAGTTCAATTGACTTATCACAAGCATTCATCTTTCAAAAGGATTTATAATGGTTGAGTGATCATGACAAATTCTCCAACATGATTGTCACTTAACTTTTGCTGCTTTTGTTTTTTTTATATTGTTGTTCCTCTTCTTTTGATGAAGATTTTATTGGATAATCTCTTTTTTCTGGCCTTTTAGGCTCTCTTTTCCCTAACTTTTGCCTGGACAAAATCTTTTGAATTTCAAATTCGGGAGTCCAGCGGGATGCCATAACTTTTGCCTATGCGACTTGTTTTCAAGTTTCGACTTAGCATGGCTTTTTGTTTCTTTCTTATTCACACCTTCTACTTTGAACAAGTCAATATGACTTTAGGTCTTCGAACCTTTTCTTTCTTTTTCTCTTTTCTTTTTTTGAAGAAAACAAACGCCTCATTCCTTGGTCGGCGAGGGATAGCCATTATTGTATTGATTCGATCTCGACCTCAAGACCTTATGAGGAAAAGAACATCATGGTTTAGACATTTTTCCTGATCTCATGATGCGAAAGATAAAATATGGTGACCCTCAGATGGGATATTCCTTCTGAAATTTGAATGCTTGGTCAAATCAACTGAACATCTACCCTGCCCCTGGTTAAAAATAAGGTTTTTTTTGAACGAAAAGGAAACTCCTACTTCAAAGGCTCAGAGGGGTTATCGAGGGTCTAACTCCCTTATATCTCCGGTGTTTGGGGATTGAAACAATGCATGTACATCGTCAACGGGGTTATACTCAAAAGCATACCACTACAGTCATCGTTTTTAGCTAAACTCCTTCCTCCAAACTCTTGGCTAAGCAAAAGAATTGACACAGTTGGTATCAAAATGCCCGAAAAAATCGATTTAAAGAGTGATACTGGATGGATTAAGTAAAATGAAATAATATTTTTTTTTCAAGGCAAAAATATTCAACACATCAAGACTGACATTCGGCTATAAACAAAATCCTATATGCAGACAATGCTGAAACAATCAATCAAGATAACACATGAAAGTGCAGCAAAAAAACATAATGAAAGCCATTATGGGGAGGAAATGTTTCCAACTAGGTTCGCCGATCTCGCCAACCTGCCATAATCTTGATATTACCCTGACCCATGACTTTTACCAACAGCACGGAGCTGTGAAACAAATTGGCAAGGCATCCACCAGTAAAGTGAAAGAGAATCCCATCAATCATAGAACTAAACATGCCCCTCGCACAATACTAGTTGTGTTTATTATCCGCATTTCAAGCGATCGGCTAACCATGACTTAGATTACCATTTTCGTGTAAGGCCCACGAAGTTTATATGCACATGCTTATCAAAAATACTGGACGTTTTTGCAAACAAAAATAGTAAAAAGGGAGAAAAGAAAAGCATACGTATACTTGAAAGAATATATTCTATTGATTTTGAGAAATCAGCCTGTGAAAAATGCATTTACAATTGGAATCAAGAGATTACAAAATCAAAGCAGACAAGTGTTTACAAATGGCAATGTGAATGTGAATATCCATCAAGTCCCGACTCTGCTATGACTCTTATGATTTTCACACTTCCTGCTTTCAGACAGATCAATCTTGGATTAGCTTCGAGCTTATGCCAGGTGACAAAACGAAGGAAAGAAACAAAGGATCTTATGCTGAGAGTAGTCATTTGCTTTAAGTCCCTAACTTTTGCCTGAATCTCCCTTTTAGGTTTTCGATTCACCGGGACACCCTCTTTTTGCCTAAACCGCCCTTTCGGGTTTTCAGTTTAGCGGGTTATTTCTTTATTTTTTTATGCAAAGTATTTTTTAACTACGTCAGCATTCACAGGGAGAGAGAAGTATTCTCCATCCATAGTCGTGAGCATCATCGCTTCTCCAGAGAAAAATTTTCTGACCATGAAAGGACCTTCATAAGTCGGAACCCACTTGCCCCTGGGATCTCCCTGGGGGAGAATTATCCTTTTTAGCACAAGGTCACCTGGCTTGTAACACTGAGGCCGTACCCTCTTATCAAAATCTTTCCTCATCCTTTGCTGATATACCTGACCATGACATACAACCGTCAACCTCTTCTTGTCAATAAGTTCCAACTGATCCAGCCGATTCTATACCCATTCACTTTCATCCAGCTCAACATCTCTCGTGACCCTAAGAGAAGGAATCTCGACTTCTACCTGCAATACTGCTTCCATGCCGTAAACCAATGAAAATGGGGTTGCCCCAGTCGAAGTACACATAGTGGTGCGATAACCATGCAACGCGAAAGGCAGCATCTCATGCCAATCTTTATAGGTTACCACCATCTTCTGCATGATTTTCTTGATACTCTTGTTGGCCACTTCGACAGCGCCGTTCATCTTTGGTCGGTATGGAAAAGAGTTATGATGCTTGATTTTGAAGGACTCACAAAGCTCTTTCATTATTTTGTTGTTAAAATTAGACCCATTATCAGTAATGATCTTCTCAGGCACTCCGTAGCGACAGATAATATTGTGCTTAATGAACCGAGTTACCACCTGCCTAGTGACATTGGCATATGATGCAGCTTCGACCCATTTTTTAAAATAATCGATGGCAACCAAAATGAAATGGTGCCCGTTGGACGCATTCGGTTCAATTTTGCCGATCATATTAATTCCCCACATCGCAAACGGCCAAGGGGAAGTTAAGACATTCAAAGGTACTGGCGGCACATGCACCTTATCAGCATAGACTTGACATTTGTGGCAAACCCGTGCATGATTGTAACAGTCAGTCTCCATGGTGGACCAATAATAACCTGCTCGCAAAATCTTTTTAGCCATGGTATGCCCGTTGGAATGGGTCCCGAAATCACCTTCATGTATCTCTTTAATGATTCTAGCTTCTTCTTTCTTGTCAACACATCTGATCAGTAAACCGTCATGATGCCTTCTATACAACACACCATCACTGAGAAAGAACTTGGCTGAAAATCTTCTCAAGAACTTCTTATCTGTAACGGATGCCCCTTCAGGGTACTCTTGTGTTTCAAGATATCATTTAACATCATAAAACCAAGGGTTACCATCTGGTTCCAAACTGGCCTCAAAACAGAAAGCTGGATCACTCAAACTTCTGATAGTAATGGAAGGTGCCTCATTAGCCCACTTGACCTTGAACATGGAGGAAAAAGTTTCCAGTGCATCCGCTAGATTGTTTTCTTCTCTGGGAATATGCTCAAACGTGATCTCTTCGAAGTACGGAATCAGCTTCATAACATGCTCATGATAGGGAATTAGGTTCTGATGGCGAGTCTCCCAATCTCCATTAATCTGGCTGATAACAAGATTGGAATCCCCGTAAACTTTTAAGAATTTGATGCGCAGGTCGACCGCCGCTTCAATGCCATAAATGCAAGACTCATATTCGGCCATGTTGTTAGTGTAATCGAAACAAATACGAGCCTTGAAAGGAATATGGTATCCCTCAGGGGAAGTGATAATAGCTCCGACGCCGTTGCCCATGGAATTGGAGGCACCATCAAATACAAGCGTCCAACGTGATCCCGGCTCGGGTCCTTCATCTGGGTCTGGTATGTTACAATCCCTTATATACACAATTTCCTCATCTGGAAAATTAAACTTCATCGGTTCATAATCGTCCAAGGGTTGATGAGCGAGATGGTCGGCCAGTATATTACCCTTAATTGCTTTTTGAGTAGTGTATTGGATATCATATTCGGTGAGTATCATCTGCCAATGGGCTACCCTGCCTATAAGAGCTGGCTTTTCAAAAATGTACTTGATTGGATCCATTTTGGATATCAAGTAGGTGGTGTGAGTTATCATGTATTGCCTCAAACGTTTGGCGGCCCAGGCAAGCGCATAACAAGTCTTTTCTAGCAATGAGTACCTCGACTCTCATTCCGTAAAATTCTTACTCAAGTAGTAAATAGCCTGCTCTTTCTTCACTGTCTCGTCGTGCTGACCGAGAACACAACCCATTGAGCTCTCCAACACAGTTAGATACATTATTAGTGGCCTTCCTTCCACTGGAGGCAGGATTATCGGTGGTTCCTGCAAATACTCCTTTATTTTGTCAAAGGCCTTCTGAAAATCCTCATTCCATTTCACTGTCTGACTTTTCTTTAATAATTTGAACAAAGGTTCACAGGTGGCTGTGAGATGAGAAATAAATCTATAAATGTAGTTCATCCTTCCCAAGAAGCCACGTACTTCCTTCTCTGTCCTTGGCTCAGGCATTTCCTGTATCTCTTTTACCTTGGCCGGGTCCACCTCAATGCCTTTTTTCGCTTACAATAAAACCCAACAGCTTGCCGGATCTCACCCCGAAGGTGCACTTATTCGGATTCAACCTTAGCAAGAATTGCCTCAGTCTCTCAAACAATTTTTCCAGATGAACAAGATGTTCCTCTTCCGTGTCAGACTTAGCAATCATATCGTCTACATATACCTCAATCTCTTTGTGAATCAAATCATGAAAGAGAGTGACCATGGTGCACTGATATGTTTCCTCGGCATTTTTCAAGCCAAACGACATCACTTTATAGCAGAAGGTTCCCCAAGGAGTGATGAATGTTGTCTTTTCCATATCCTCCGGAGCCATCTTAATTTTATTGTAACCCGAAAATCCATCCATGAACAAAAACACTTTAGAATGAGCAGTATTATCGACCAACACATCGATATGCGGAAGAGGGAAATCATCTTTAGGGCTGGCCATGTTCAAGTCCCTATAATCCACGCACATCCTGACCTTACCATCCTTATTGGGCACAAGCACAATATTTTCAATCCATGGCGGATAATTGATGACCTTTAAGAAATTTGCGTCCAACTGCTTCTGGACCTCCTCCTTGATCTTCTTGGACATCTCAGGATGAGTTCTTCGGAGCTTTTGCTTGACGGGGGAACAACCTTGTTTGAGCAGTAGTCGATGCACCACTATGTCTGTATCCAACCCAGGCATATCCTCATAAGACCAAGCGAAGATATCAGAATACTCGCGGAGTAGCTCAATCAATCTGACCTTTATACTTTCTTCGAGGTCTGCTCCTATCTTGACTTCTCTTCTTACCTCTTCTGGATAACTCCTCAGGAAGATCACAATCCTCATATGCTTCTTCTTCAGCTTGATAAATAGGAGTATCAAAGTCATAATGAGCCATAGCAGAGTCGTTATCAATATAACTGGTGGTGGAAGTGCATCTGCATGAATGACATTTTGGCGTTTTTTAGTGACAGTGTGTAAAAAGAGAAACATTGCCATTCAAAAATAAAAAAAGAAATGGAACAAAATTTTGAATGCAAAAACGTCCTTTATTTCATGATAAACTTTTGAAAATAAACATGGTGGCCCTACACAAATGATCCACTACGCCTTGGGCAGAGCGTAGGAATTATGATATGATAATAAAAGAAACAAGAAAATTACTCCTCAGCGCTTGAAACTTGGATAACATCCACGGAAGTCCAATTGTTGAGTGTCTGTCCTGGAATACTCGGAAAAATCCAATCTTCGATATTGTAGCCATCAACCCTATCGTCGCCGACTGCATTGACGTGTCCTTCTTGAGTAGCACAAGGGCGGGAAAACTTCACAGGAGTAGATAAACTAGATGCTCTAGGAGTTGCACTCTGCTGACCTGGGATAAAACCAAGACCAAATTTATCAAATTTTGGAGTAACGTCCAACACCTGACCCCAACCTTCAGGGTTACCATTTTCCACCACAGCTCTCGCATCCTTGAGAGAAGACATGACAGTTTCAGGTTTCCTTTTCTGCTCTGGAGGAGGAAAATTAATAGCATGAACTGTCTCGAATGCCTGAAATGGAGTCTCATGTATCCCTCCTTCAACTTCAACATAGCGTAATGATGTCAAATGACTCACGATGTATTCTTCCTCGCCGCACACAGTTATTACCTTTCCCTCTGCAGGATACTTGAGTTTCTGATGAAGAGTAGAAGTGACCGCCCTTGCTCTATGAATCCACGAACGCCCCAACAAACAACAATACACTGGCTGTATATCCATCACAAAAAATGTAGTCGTGAAGGTGCACAGACCGACCTTGATTGGTAAGTCCACTTCCCCAAACAATGACCTTCGAGACCCATCAAATGCATTCACCATCAAATCACTAGGGCGCAGCTCCAGTCCAGAATAACCAATCTTCATCAATGCTGATTTGGGCAATACATTTAAAGACGACCCTATGTCCACCAAAACCTGGGATAAAGTAGTGCCCCTGCACTCCATTGAAATATGCAACGCTTTGTTATGGTCTGGCCCCTCCGGAGGAAGATCAAAATCTGTGAAGCCCAGATCATTCCCGGCAGATATGTTAGCGCAAACATTCTCAAACTGATTGACTGTTATCTCATGTGGCACGAACGCATTCTTTAAAAACTTCATCAAAGTATTTATGTGAGGTTCTAAATAAATCAACAGAGACAAGATAGACATCTTAGAAGGAGTATGGCTCAGATGATCAATTATGCTATAATCACTCTTTCTGATAATTCACATTAACTCTTCAACCTCATCGGGAACTGAAGAAGCTTCTGGTATCGGAATTGGTTGAGTCACATTGACTGGCGTAACCCTTGGATTACCAATCATCGCCTGCTATTTTACTTTTTATCTTGCAGAAGCATCTGCCGCATCTTGCACATTGGAAGGACCAAATACTCTCCCGTTTCTAGTCATTCGACCCACACCAGAAAAGTTATGAACTCCCCCTTCATTATCTTCAGCACATTCTTCCTCAGGCGAACGGGTACTTACCTCCTGCTTTGCCCCATGGTAATAAACATCGGAACCGTAATGCCATGGGATGGCCTTCTCACTGGTGTACGACATGGGACCAGGTACCGTAATCATCAAAGGGGGTGCCCTAGACGGGGCAAGAATGTGCACAGGGGTGTAAGGAATATATACCACAACAACATCTTCTTCGGTAACCTTGCGGTAGCTCGGTTCTTTATCAATTGGATACCGACTTTTAAATCATCACAGCCCTTCGGTTGCTCTCTACACTTGGCAAACTCTAAAGTACAACCCGAGAAAATAGAATTGTCAAGCAAATACCTCTTAACATACCACAACGGAGTAGTTACTTGTTCCACATTCATGATTAAATTCAACATTTCACCATTATCATCAATCATATTAACAACACCCCCTCCATGCCTAGGCATTGGGTTCTGAGTAACATTCGGACCAGTCACTGGAGTAAACTCAATTGCCTTAGCATCCAACAAGTCTTGTACCTTGCACTTCAACGCAAAGCAATTGTCAGTAGAATGACAAACTCCGCCTGAATGGAATTCACATCTTGCGTTAGCATCATAGTTAGGAGGAAGTCTTGCGGGTGGTGGTGGCATATTTCTCAAACTGATGAACTTCAAATCAAGAAAATGGTGGAGTGCCTCAGTAAGAGATACTGGCAAGAGATCGAATTTTCTGGGCTGTCTCTGCTATTGATTATTATACTGACGGGGAGCATCTTGCTGTCTTTGTTGTTGAGGCACTGTATTCGGTCTCTGCTGCAGAGGAGCATTAACAGGAATAGAAACAACATTGATTTGTTGGTGCTGACGATCCTCTCTTCTTCCTCAATGAGAGTAAACCGTACTTGCGCCGCCTTCCCTCTTCTTAGGGTAAGTGTCGAATGGTTTCTTACTGCCCCCTGATGAGCCACTAGAACCTCCAACCTGAATTTTCCCCAATTTCAAACCTACCTCAATCCTTTCACCAGCCATAACCAAGTCTGCAAATCCTGCCGAAGTACTTCCTATCATGTGCTCATAGAATGGCCCTTGCAGGGTACTCATAAACATATCAATGAGTTCTCTCTCCATGAGTGGAGGTTGAACCCTTGCAGCCAACTCACGCCACTTCTGAGCGTATTCCTTGAAAGATTCTTTTGGTCCCTGTGACATATTCTGTAACTGAGTGCGATTAGGCGCCATATCCATATTGTATTGATAATGTTTGACAAAGGCCCGAGAAAGGTCATTCTAGCAACGAATATGGTTTTTCTCCAACTTTATGTACCACTCCAGGGATGCCCCAGATAGGCTATCCTGGAAAAAGTGAATCAAAAGCCCCTGATCCTCAATATGCACCGACATCTTTCGGAAATAAGCAGTTGCATGGGTAACATGACATGATGTTCCGTTGTACTTTTCAAATATAGTAGGCTTGAACTTTGGAGGAACTTTTACCCCAGACACCAACCCGAGATCATTAGCATCCATACCAAGGACTCCTTTCCCTTTCACAACCTTTAAACATTCTTCCAATAACCGATTCTTCATATCCTCAATCTGAACCTCTGGCTCTGAACACCGAACAGAAAACTGATCTTCATCCTGGTCAAAGTCATAATCCTGCTCCTGATAGTTCCTTACACCTCCCTGATTATCTCTTCTGTTCCCCACAAGACGAGGTCCCGGAGACGGGGGAAACTGCCCTACGTTGCGCACAAAAGGGTTTCCGGGCATCCCGTGAAAATTTCCAACAGGCTGATCTTGCATATCCCCCAATTCTACAGAAATGTCCTGATAGAGCCCTTGGTTTCCACCATCCTCTGGATAGCGGCGCTGGTTATTGACAATGGCAGCTAGTTCCTCCTGTCGGCGATTCACATTAGTGATGACCTCCATGAACTGGGTCATCTGAGTAGCCATCTGGGCCCTCATTTCAGCGAGTTCAACTTGAACTTATTCCATCTGTCTTGGAAAATTATTTCTGGTGGAATACCGATGAGTAGTCGTCTTGAATTCTGAATAAGAAAAGCAGAAGAATAAGAGTACCGTCTTGAGATAACCTGTAATGTTATGAAATGTATGATGTGCATGATATGTTTGTCATTTCCGGGTATTCAAGAGTCCTTTTATTCATCAGTCACGGCGTGCAGCCAAAGATCAAGCATACAATCAAAGGGAAAAAAGGACAATAAGACAAACACTTCAATTATTTATAAACAAAAGAAACGATGCTCAAGTGATTTCGGACAAAATACGTGTTTCAAAGTAAACTTAACAAAAACTGAATAATAAAAACAAACAAATGGTCCCTTCCAACAATCCTGGGGGTGACAAAATACACCAAAGGTAAATAACAAAACTAAATCTCCGAAACAAGACATGCTTCAAGGTGTTGACAATACTCTTCAATCTTGGCTTTCTCCTTCAAAAGTTGTGATGTGACTACTTTACTTTCTTGAAACCGATCCTCTGCGACACACCTCTGGGCTACCTCCTTCTTAAGCTGAGCATCTGTGTTTGAGCTATTTTTCCAAGCTTTGAATCTTCTTCTTGTAGCTATTCTCAGATACCTGAAGCTTCTGGCACTCTTGCTGGGTTTTACTCAACTCTTCTTCCATTTTAGCATGAGATCTCTTCCTAAAACCGATTGCATCAGAAATTTTCCCTTGAGCTTCTTTGAGCTTGCGAGCTAAGTCGGCCCTTTCTTGATCTACCCAATAGAGTTTCATCCCTGCCTCACGGCCTTTTGCACGAAGTTGAATGTTCTCAACATGAACCTGGGTGAACACCTCGGTAGGCACCGTATTACTCAGAACGGTAGGAGGCTTCTCACATATTGGAGCCGACCTTGCAAATGGTAACCGTAAAATCTTAACCCTGGCTTTAACCCACTCCAAGTAAGGAACCCTAGCAATAGGAACCTTCGTGCCTAAAGTAGTTCTATCCTTCTTTTGAATTCCCTTCCAAGCACTTGTCACTCTTTTCAACATCACAGGATCACTTCCTCCAACAAGATACACTGATTCAAACACCTCTTCAACCTTTGGCGGTCCATCCATTGCATATCCAAATTGACGATAAGCAAGCACAGGATTATAGTTGATACACCCCTTAGTTCCTATGAGGGGAACATTAGGGAAATCTCCGCAGTTAGTTATAATACTTCGTACTTCCCCCGTGTCATAATTCCACCGGATATCAAATGAATTGAGGTTGACAAGTCTGGATGACCATTGAAGAGAATGTCTGGTATCCACGAAAGGGCCACTTACCGGTAGGTGCAACTTGAACCATTGATACAACATCGAATGACACAAACTTACATTACCTCCTTTTCCATGCCTGAAATGAATGGCGTAAAGAGTATCTGCTAAGAGTGTCGGTATCAGGTTCTTGTTTCTAAAAACACAAATAGCCGCCAAATCCATAAAATTTCTCTTGTGAGGGAAGAGGATGATCCCGTATATCATGAGAGCAAACAGAGAGCTAAAGTCATTCCAATTCCCTTTCTTCACCCGGTCTTAAGCTTTCTCCACTAAGAAATCTAAATAAAACCCTATAGTACCCTCACTTGATTTCTAATTGTCTTTCACGTCTTTCTAACTCAAATGAAGAATTTCAGCAATAACTTCGAACTTCAGCTTCTCCGACACTTGGACAAAAGGAACTTCATCGGACAACTTGATATTAAGTAGGTACGCATACTCTTCTAGTGTGGGAACCAGTTGATAATCTTAAAAGGTAAAACACTATAATTCCTTGTCATAGAACTGGAAGAGAGTGATCAAAGCCATTGGGCCAACTGGAGTGTTGAGGATTAGTAACAAATTTCAATAATTTTTGTTGAAATTGTTCAGAACATCACTCTTTAGATAAGAACTCAACCTCTTAAATTCGTACACATCAACCGAAGGAATCTGTAAGAGAATGTATGCTTGGTGGGCTCTTTAACACGAACTGAATCAAACTTATCTGACGGGAGGTCAGCCATTTCTGATGGAAAGAAGACTCTTGAATGTCCTTGGAATATGACATGCGCATGCTAGTTATTTTTTTTACATCATTTTTTTTTAGAAATAAATATGCTATGATGCAACATGACAGGATCAAAGTTTCACACTGGATCATGGCTGGACCAATACATAACAACACCACTCAAAAAGAAAATCCCAAAGCTTCAAAACTATCATGGGAACCTGAGTCACCTTCACAACGCAAAGTCACCAACAATACCTGTACCTGTAAGAAAAGTTTTCCCGCCCCTCTCACGGGTGTAGTCTAGGTCAAGGTAAGGTTAAAATCCAAATCAGAGTACGAGAGCTCGAATGTCAGTATCATCATATAATAACACCTATCTGAACTACCTCTAAAGTCATGGGTCTCATGGTCAGGTCTACAAAGCATCCGCCTTATAGCTGCCATAACCACTCTATTCCTAGTTCCTATGGGATTCACTCATAGCCTGGGTACGAGGCCTTTTACCTCATGGAACAACCCACCCGCCAAGAAATCCAGAATCCAAACAGTCCAGCCAAATCCAGTATGCAGAAAGTAAAGCACACATAGGATGCAATGCAAATAGATAAATATGCAAAGCGGTAAAATAAACACCCAAAAAGAAAACAAACAAGAGTTAGGATCGACTCCGGGATGGACCAGCAAGAGGTCAATCTGTCCCAAGTGAAGTCGCCATCTGAAACCACCCGGCCGGAACCTTTCATCTGGATGTAATGAAACATCAATGAAGTCGCCACCAAACGTCTTTTATCCCGCCGAAAGGGAAAGGTAAACATCAAGAAAACCTGAAAAGGGAGAAATCACAGTCTTTCAACCGAGAGATAGGGTAAGGGAGTCTGTTGCACCCCAAAATTTGCCCTCTCACATCTCTCAAAACATTGCAAGAAAAATCTCCAAGTGGCTCAAGATTGCTCAAGAGTTGGACAATCAAGTTATCTCCTAAGGCAGTCAACCTCAAATTAGGGTTTTATGTTGCATCAAGATCCTTGAATCAAAATGACCTCAAGTGCTCCCCAATGTCCTAATATGCTCTCAAGATCATCCATGCCAAATTTCAAGCCTTGTAGAGGAAGTTTGCTCAGTCAATTGCTCAAAGGGTCCAAAAATCGACTGTGTTAGGGCAAAAGTCATCTGTGACCCAAATACAGTCTGTTGTACCCCAAAATTTGCCCTCCCATAATCTTCAAAGTTTTGACAAGAATCATCCACAATTGGTTCAAGTTTACTCAAGGGCCACACAGTCAAACCATCCTCCTAAGCCAGTCAAAATTAGGGTTTTGGTTCTTGCAAGGAAGCTGAAGTTTTCAAGAGCTCAATCAAGTCTCCCATGCTCATACACATTGTCAAGCACCTCCATGTCAAGTTTCAAGGCTCACAAGGTCAAGTTGCACAGTCAAAAACCCTAAATTGCTCAACAGTCAACTGTAGGGGCAAAATGGTCATTTGGCAGTCAAAAGTCAAAATTTTTTGTCAACATCTTATTTTGAAGCCACAAACATCATTTGATCAATGCTTAATCATGATTCTCAAAAGCATGGCTCAAAAAGTCTCAAGATGCAAAAGTTTCTATTTTTGGACAGCTGAAAAGTCAACTGTAACTTGACCAAGGCATAACTTTTTCATGGTTCATCAGAAAAATTCCATCCAATGCTCATCTTTAAGGGGAAGACATTTCCTACAACTCATCTTCACACTCGAAGTCCAAGAAATGCTCTCACAAAAAGTTATCAATTTCAACATTATAGGTCATTTTAAAAAGTCAACAAAAAGGGACTTTAAGTCAAAGACCATAACTTGAGATTGGTAAATCAAAATGACATGGGACCAATGACATTGGTTAGAGGACTTCAATACCTTTCCAAAATGTCCAAGAACATGATCAAATCTTAAAAATTGAGCAAGATATGCATTGGAGAAGTTGGGAAATTTTTGTGAAATGGCCAAAATCATTTATCCTTGAAACTTCATTTTTGACAAAAGGGGCCCACTTGAATTAGCTTGGCCATTCTTCCCACGTGTCCCACCTTTTATTTCAAATTTTTAAATTAACTTTTTCATTTTTTATTGATTTTATTGGATTTAATTAATTTTAAATCTTTTAAAATCAAAGGAAAATCAAAAAGGTTAATTAAGGAGGATATCTGACTTTGATGGACCTTGAATCACCATTATGCATGTGCCAAATTCGTGCAAGAGGCCAAATGGAGCAAGAATTCAAAAAATGGTTCAAAAATGGAAGGTTGTTAATGGAGGTTTATGGAGAATCTTGAACATGAAGGCAAGGCATTATGAGGCCACAATTTCTATCAATACATGTTACATAATACATATGCAAGGGATCAGACAGGAGAACTAGACCTAAGCTGCGCCCAAAAGCTCAGAGCAAACTTACATTTTTGCCAAAAATTTTCAAAACTGAAAACACCTCTAGAGCTTGTTTCAGACCTTCATTCTCATCCAAACACGTTGCTGACATCCTAAGGAAGCGATTCCAATCAAATTCAACACTCCATACGCCAAGAACAGGTATAACCAAGTCCGGTTTCCTTCAAATTTTTTGATATTCGTATTGCATTATTCATACAGTATTTTCCATTTTTAATCATGGATTTGGACTAATGTGAATGTTTTGAAGCTGATAGCATGATTTAATTGAGTTTTCCAAGCCTGTACGCGATTTCACCATGGCCATTGCTTAGGGTTTCAGAGTTCTAATTTTAGGGCTTTGTATATCTGGAACAATTGGACCCTAAGACCCCTACCATTAAAATCAGCACCTTCCACTGAATGGAATTGAACCATCGCGCCTAATTTCTTTTTCACCCTAGGCTATTCACTATTTTCTGTGAACGGCGTTTTGGGGGGGTTTAAAACCCCCGCTATTTCATTTTTATTGCAGGTATAATTGGGGACGAAGACTAGCGTGGCACGGCGTGAGTGGCTGGTTTGAAATCCAGCGCCTTTTTTTTTTATTTTATAACACTAATGCCAATTTTATTTTATATTATTTGTTTTCTATCTAATGTACAAAGCGCGTTGATAGCTCACTTGGTAAAGGCTCTCATTGGTAAACACTGGGACCTGGGTTCGAATCCCAGGTCCCCTCAATTTGTTTCTATTATTTTGTCTAAACCTTTCCCATGTAGCTCTCATCCTGATGACCACCATGAAGCCCAACGCCTCTGCCTGCCACGCGCCTGAAAAGGTCAATCCAAAGGCTACCATGTGAGTCCGATCATATGCACTGGTCAACGCCCCACATGTGATCCAAAAAGTCAGCAAAGGGCCTCCTCCTGTTGGGCCAGAGTTCATCAATCCACCTCCTCATTTGGGGTCAACACCCCCCTACAGTTTGCATTTTTATTTCCTTTCTTTTCATTCTTTTTTTTATTTTGTTTTTATTATTTCTAATTAATTCATCAAAACAATTTTTTTCATAAAACAAAAAAATCAGAAAATCATAAAAAATAAAATATGCTTTATTTTAATTTAATTCATCAATTTTTTTTGTAAATAAATTCAATAATTAATTTAGTGTTAATTTTAGGTTGTTAATTTTAATGTTTTTTTTTAATAACTAAAAGATAAAAAAAAATAGGCCTTTAGCACATTTTTATCTTCTTGAATAAATATTTATATTTTCTTATTATAATTATTATTAACCATTAATTAATTTTGTAAATACTTGTAATTAATCAATTAGGTTTAAATTAGGTTTAACTTAGACAATTTTCTTTAATAAATTAAAAAAAAAACAATTAGAACTAGAATTATTTGACTTTTAATTCCAATTTAATTTTCTTTAATTCCATAAATCCAAAAACATCAAAAAATAAATTCTTGCTTTATTTAATAATTAAATCAATTTTCAATTTCAATTCATTTCCTTTAAAGGGTCCAACGCCCTCGCATTCGATTATATTTTCTTTTCGCGCGTTTATTTTATTTCTTTTGTAAATATAATGTATTTGCTCCAAAGCCCTGTAATAGTTAATTAGGCATTTACTTCCTGCACTTTATTTTAAATCGGGTCTTGGTTTTATTTGGCGATGTAGACCCGCGCCTTTGTAATAGCGTAGGACCTTTATCTTTTCCGCACTTTAAATTCCCGCACCTTTAACTGTTAAACAATCACATGAAAGAATGAATGCCCAAAAGTAAAAACAAAGCGTAGAACACCAATGCATGAACAAGACAAATATAAACTGAAAATGACACACAATTCACACACCACTCCTAGGGTACGCCTCACTGTTGCCTTTCCCCTCGAAACGTGGTCATCGAGTATAGGACGTCTTAGTAAGTCCTTATGTCCATGAACATGGCATAAGGGTAGCTTCTAAGGTATCCTACTGTTGCTCTGGTGATCACACTATTGCCTTGCCCCTCGAAACGTGGTCGTCGAGTACAGGACGTCTTAGTGAGTCCTTATGTTCCATTGATCTAGTTGCCTCGGAACAAGTTGCCTCGGAACAGTTGCCTCGAAACGGTTGCCTCGGAATAAAAAGATCAATGGCATAAGGGTAGCTTCTAAGGTATCTTACTATTGCTCGGTGACCACACTGTCCCTAACCCTCGAATTGACCCGAACACCTCCAACGGTGGTGCTACCTACCTCTCAATGGTGGGATGGCACTACCTCAAGGACATTTACACAGACTAATTCCTTAGGGTAGGTAGATGACTCGTAGATACTTGCTCTAATTCAAAACAAATCAAAAACTTCTTTTCACACCGACACTTTGCAAAAAGCTTTCAAAAACAACTTTTCAAACACTCTTGAGGACTGATACAAGAGTCGAACTGAAATTTTAAACGGAACTTTTTCAAACCCACTCACCTTGAAAAGCAAACAAACATTTTGAAAACACAAATGAGCAAGTATCTAAGAGCCCATGGATAACCATGGATAGAAAGGGTGCTAACACCTTCCCTTTCTATAAATCTACCTCCCGAACTGAGAACTAATCTCAATAAGGAATTTTTCTGTGCTTTTGTCCTTTCCATATTGGAGAAAATAAAAGACGGGGGCGACTCTTGCTTACCGCGACATTTCGTGAACCAGTGTTAAACAGTCAGTTCCAGATCCACCGATACAGAACTGGCGACTCTGCTGGGGAGACTTATAAAGTGAGGTGTACCTTAGGACTAAGATCACTGTGTTTTCAATTGCTTTGATTTGTTTGCTTTTAAATTGTGGGACTGTCTTGGGAGTTCTATAGATCCTAACCCGGATCTGGGGATACCTTCTTAGAAAGTAGCAACAAGGCTGTGAGGGAACTGTGCGGGGTATACCGATATGGTTGAAGCAGTCTGCTACGTTGATGTGGCACTTTGGTGTGTACCGGTAACCCTTGAGTCAATCAAGGAGAGTACGGGGCCTCCGCGTGGTGTCGTGAAGCATCAACAGACCTTAGGAACCTTAATTGAACCATCTTGGCCTCTTTAGGGTAGTGAGATAACTACTTTGGTGTACTCCGAAGTCGGTTGATACTCGATACTACACTCAATTGAGGGTTGTTTTCTTGGGATATTTTGATCGCCAGTCAGTGGCTAAATCGAAACGATGAACAATGAAAGCAATCCAATGATATTGAGATCCTTAGAACCCGGTGTTGGCTGAAGATTTTGATAATGTTATTTAGAATTCAAAAAGAGCTAGAAGTTCTGATCGAAATGGAATTAAAACACCACGCTTCGAAATTGCAGAAGCAATGTTTCGAATGAGTGTGTCAAAGCTTGAAGCTTCGAACGGTGATTATGGGAGCGTATCCAAAGGGGTCTCGAAACAGCAGCGAAGCTAGGTCTGAGAAGAGCGTTCGAAACAGAGAAACACCAAAGCATTTAAAATTTAAATGAAAGCGGGACTTTCAAAGTTTGAAAGTTATGTGTTGGAGCATTTGGGGACACGTGGAAAGATGAAAGGAGCATTGTCTTGCATGTTCGAAACGTGGCATGATCTTGTAGCGAGACCGTTAGGGTCGAATTAGTATAAATAGAAGTCTTAGTGTTAGGATTTCAGTGTGTCATATCTGTTATACAAAATACTCAATAACATTCAAACTACCACATGGCAAGGGAAACGAATGCAAGAGAAATGTATGTATGATAGCACCATGTATTTCTAATTTAATAAAAGCCTTTTTACTATTTCCAGCACTTTCCTTCTTTTTCTTTCTGTCGAATAACATTTGCAAGTTTCTTTATCCACTGTCTTTTCATTTCAAAGTCTTTTCTTCAAAGTTTTACATTTTACTGCTTTCTTTATATTTCGAAGCACTCTATATTTCAGAGAACCTTTACGCTCTCAATACCTTCACTTTCAAGTATTATTTCTTCAAACATGTACTTTCACTTAAAGTCATTTCTAGATTTCTTGCATTAAACGCTTTCTTCACATTTTTAAACTTCCACATTCCAGAAACCTTTTGTGTTAAATGTTTTATGGGTCGAAACCAGTTACTTCATTTTCCCTACAGTTTTATATGTCTTTTCAATCAGCATTACAATTAGCAATTATTCGTATAACTTAGTTTTCACATACATTTTGACCACATTTTTAAACTCTTAGAGAGAGGGATCGAAATAAACCAAACATTTGTACAATAGCACCCATGAATAATTGTTCGATTGTGAGAGTAACCTTAATATCCAAGGAGTCCTAGGATCAATCTAGTCGATCCTGTGAGTTACCAAAGAGATTGAGTAGCGTTAATAAAGATTATTCGATAGTTTGGAAGACTAGCGGTTGTTTACCAGAAATCACTGGAAACAAATTGGCACACCCGGTGGGACCAATAGTTGGATATCAGAATTAAGGATTGTCGAGACATAGCCATCCCAGAAACGTAGGAACCTAAGAAGTTTGCTGTTTTATGAACCTGAGAAGTGGTAAGATAACCAACAGCAACCAACCTTTATCCAGAAGAAAACGTTTGGACAAAATGTCTAATTCAGACAATCAACAGGGAGACCAAGGTGGCCCACAGGCAACAGGCACTAACGCGTCCATTTCGAGCGGAGCATCTAATGTAATCCCTTCGAATGCACAGGCTGTTGCATCTTCAACCAGTAACATGGCCACCAACGGAGTAAGTGGCATATCAACCAACAGTTCGATCTTAGGAAATACTGGAACTATGGGCTACCCTGGGGGATTCGTTCCGCCACCTGGGACACAATCCCATTTCGCCACTCCATCAACTAGACCACCCGGCCTCGATGGGAATAGAATTAGAAGTTCTTCTTACGGAATGCCAACATCTTTTATGGCAGGTTTACACAATTCCACATCGAATTCATCCCCACAACTAGGATCTGGGTCTGGGGCAAACCAATTTACGTCAAATAACCAAGGGTCAGTGGGTTATAGCACGTTGCCTATCCTAACCACAGATAACCAGTTGGCTTTTAGGCAAATGATGGATGAAAGCAACCACAATATGATAGGGGTGTTAGCGCAAACCATGCAGGAAATATTCGCCCCAATAGTTCAGAATGTGACTGTGACGAACAGGGAAAACGCTGACAATATGAGTCGAATAGCAGATTTCTTTGCTCCCACAGAAAGGCGTAGGCAGAACCAGGCGGGATTTCGAACAAACGTGCCTGTTATAGAACAAATTGCCAACGACCCAATTCATAGACCACCCAGAGAAGAGGTTAACTTAGGGGCCAGAGCACCAAGGTTAGAAGCCCCAATAATTCCGGGCCCACAAAGGGAAGTTATGGAACCAGGGGCAAGGATCGAAAGACCAGAAGCCCCAGAATTTCGAGGAGAACAACCTAGGGGAGTTGTTTTGGTTGGTCGAAACCAAGATGCCGATGCTGTCGTTCATAGGATTCGAAACGATAACATCTTGGCAGAAAATAACCTGACCACCATGATAGAGAGGATCATGACCCAAAACGGCCTCAATATGGGAATGAGGAGGCCAAATTACGCTTCTCCTATATTAGATTGTATAATGCATACTGATTTACCAAGGGGATACAAAGTCCCTAAATTTACAAAGTTCGCTGGGGATACCAACGAGTCAACAGTCGAACACATAGCGAGATATTTAACCGAAGCGGGGGATATAGCCAATAATGAAGATCTCAGAATCAAATATTTCCCAAGTTCCTTGACAAAAAATGCCTTCACTTGGTTTACCACGTTGCCTCCTGGGTCTGTTGATACTTGGGCCCTTTTAGAGAGATTATTCCATGAACAATTTTACATGGGACAATCGAAAATAAGTCTGAAGGAATTGGCCAGTGTTAAGAGAAAGTTCACTGAACCCATTGATGACTATTTGAATAGATTTAGGCTGTTAAAATCTAGATGTTACACAGTAGTGCCTGAGCATGAGTTAGTCGAAATGGCCGCTGGGGGATTGGATTACTCCATTCGAAAGAAATTAGATACTCAGCATTTGAGGGATATGGCTCAGTTAGCCGATAGGGTTCGACAGGTCGAAAGACTAAAAGCCGAAAAAGCCCGAGTCTTTAAGAATAGTAAGAAAGAAAGGATTTCCTATGTTGGAACTGAGGAAGTAGAAGAATATCCTGAATTCGAATTCGAAGAGGTCGAAATCGACCTCGCTGAATTAAAACAGGCCCCGCCTTACTCCTGCAAAATGTTAGTTCCTACGAAAGGAAAAGATATTGTTGAAAATGAGAAAAGTGATAAGTTTCCAAAGAAGGTTTACACCTTCGATGTCACTAAATGTGACGAAATCTTTGACTTGCTTGTCAAAGATGGCCAACTAATCGTGCCATCAAATGTCAAAATACCCCCTTTGGACCAGAGGAAGAAAAGGGGATTTTGCAAATATCATAGTTTCCTAGGCCACAAGACCTCACAATGTTTTCTTTTCAGGGATTTGATTCAAAACGCAATCAAAGACGGCAGATTAAAGTTTGCTGATAAGGTGAAGATGAAAGTGGACGAAGATCCTTTGGACGTCGCTGACACCAACTACTCCGAGCCTGCATGCATTGGAGAAGTCAACATGGTGGAAATTGATCGAAGCGACACCCCAACAGGAGAGAAGGACATTGGAGTCGAAAACTGGGTGATGGTCGAAGTCAGCGAGGAAGTCACTGAAGGCATCCAGAATACACCAGACACTTCGATTGCTGGACCTGTGGCTGTTGCAGGAGAAACCCAGGCTACTGAAGGCCAAGGGGATCACAACGAAGGATTTACACAAGTCACTGAGGGCTTGAGGTTAGAATTAGAGAAAGTCCAAATTACGCAGCCAGTCCCCTCTCAGAAGGAAATATGGGACACTCTAGGGGAACCCAGTGGAAAATATGACTATCTGGTCAAATATTCTGCCCCAGAAAGTTCGAGGGTCCAGATCGAAGATATAAAGCCCACAGGATGGGGCGATGACGAAACAAAAGAGGGGGATTTGGAAATAAATATGGTGGACATGGAAAGACCCCGTTCTGAGATGAAGGAAGTGAAAAAATACTTAGAAAAAGAAAAGCATAGGATGGGGGACAATCACACTGGAGATGATACTCTCAAAGACTATCTCATGTCATGCCACAAAGGAGATCCAGGCATGATACTGTGCCCTAGGTGCAGCATCCTCTGCAACCAAAGAATTGCTGCAAATTTCGAAAGGATACAGAGGGCTCGAACTGGCAACAATTGGCGCCAGGATAACCAACTTTTAGATGCTACCCCAAGGCTGGAGAGAGTTTGTTGGAGTTTGTTTTTCGCTGCTACAAGGGGGCAACTAAGTGCTTGGTGTGCCCAAGATGTTCTGCTGTGTATGACCAAAGCATGGCTAGGGCCTTCGAAACGATCCCCTTCGCCCCTTGCTGGAGCCATCAAGAAACTGCCCAGATGGGTCCGCGTTTCGACAGCAGATACAAACAGCGAAGACCTGATAGCCCTCACCCCAAAGTTGCTCGAAGAGTGACTTTCAAACTCCCTGCTGAAGTACCAACCGATAGATGGCTGCAAGCCAGAAATGACAAAGGCAAAGACAAATGGAGGAATGCTGAACGAAATGCACGCCATGCTGTGACATACAGGAGGCAATTCAACACACAAAAAAGGGAGGAAGTCAGATTAGAAAATTACAAAGGAAGGAACCCCATGTCAAGATCCCAGTGGCGCAGACAGCAAAGGATTCGAAAGGCTGAAAGAGAAGCTGTGGCAAACAAAGGGGATACTTCAAAGATACAAGGTGAATCGAGCACCAACAAACCAAAAAGTCAGACGGAAGAGAAACCTCCAGTCAACAGAAGGCTTTTTCCTGAAGACCAACAAGACGGACCAAAGGAATACACTCCAGGCCCGGAAGAGGACGAAGATATGATAACAGATAACTTCGAATCGGAGGGGGAGTCTTCATTTAACCTGAACTGTAACATAGTGTCTGTGCTTCCCTGCGAATTCGGGCAGGAAACCGAAATCAATGAATATGAGGAAGAAGACACCACAGATTTAATGAAACATAGGCCCGTATGCTACTACGTGATGGACAATGGGGCTGTTGAAGAACAAAATGCGTTCTTCGAACGTCCAGAGCCTACAATGAAGAATCATCTCAAGCCACTTTTCATTCGGGCGAAAGTAGGTGTCCATGGTGTGAACAAAGTTCTAGTGGATGGGGGTGCTGCAGTCAATCTGATTCCCCATTTCATGCTAAAAAGGTTGGAAATCCGCGAAGGAGATATCAAGCCCCATAATATGGTTCTATCCAATTATGAAGGAAAAGTGGGTAAAACACTGGGGGTGATCCAGTTGGAATTGACAATAGGCTCAAGTTGCAGGCCCACCATGTTTATGGTTGTCGAAGCCAAGGCCAACTATAACCTACTGCTAGGAAGAGAGTGGATCCATGGCGTGGGAGCAGTTCCTTCGTCAATGCATCAACGACTAGTCCTATGGAGAGATGACGGAATCGTGGAAAACATCGAAGCAGACCAGAGTTACTTTATGTCAACTGTCAATTTAGTTGACAAAAGGGATTATGATAAAAATCTGGCAAAGATTGCTCCATGTGTTCCAAATGATGAGATGAATGAAACTAGAAATGCCCACTACTACATGACACTTCGTCATGATGGACTTTACTGGGATAGAACAATAATAAGTAAAGAAGAGGAAGGTGAAGGTACTATACAAAAACGGCCAGCAGGCTGGGACTTCGACAACCTTAACCATGACTGAGTCTACCTTTTTCGAAAGGATTTCGGCCTATATGGCTGAGAATGAATCGAAAGCGGCCTTAGAGGCTGAAATAAATGAATCATTTGAAAAAACGAATGAAGTTAGTGGGGGGGGTTCGAAATGCTCACCCAGCGAAGAGTTGGAGATGGATCAAAGGTTGGATGCCATCTATGACAAAGAACCCTTAGGCTTCGAAAGGGATCCCATAAACTCAGGTGTCAAAATGTTGGCACAAGACCCGCTCGAAGAAGTCAACTTAGGGGATGACAAGACGAAAAGAGTAACTTACGTGAGTGCTAAACTTAGCCCAGGCCTCAAGGAAAAAGTGATCGAAATCCTTAAGGAGAACAAAGATTGTTTCGCATGGGATTATGATGAGATGCCTGGTTTAAAGAGGGAGTTGGTCGAACATAGGCTGCCAATCAAAGATGGCAAGAGGCCAATCAAACAAACTCCCAGAAGATTCGCGCCAGCGGTTCTCACAAAAATTAAAGCTGAGATCGAAAGGTTGCTGCGTTGCAAATTCATCAGAACAACAAGGTACGTCGAATGGTTAGCAAACATAGTACCTGTTATCAAGAAAAATGGTTCTTTAAGGATTTGCATAGATTTTAGGGATTTAAATACTGCAACCCCTAAGGATGAATATTCCATGCCCGTGGCAGAAATGCTAGTAGATTCTGCTGCAGGATTCGAATACTTGAGCATGTTAGATGGATACTCTGGATATAACCAGATTTTCATTGCTGAAGAAGATGTTGCAAAAACAGCATTTCGTTGCCCAGGAGCCTTAGGCACCTACGAATGGGTGGTGATGCCTTTTGGTTTAAAAAATGCTGGGGCAACTTATCAAAGGGCGATGAATTCAATCTTTCATGACTTTATCGAAACCTTCATGCAGGTGTATATTGATGATATAGTCATCAAATCTATATCTGCAGAAGCACATTTGCATCATTTGAGCCAATCATTCGAGCGAATGAGAAAACATGGCTTAAAAATGAATCCCCTTAAATGTGCATTTTTTGTGCAGGCTGGAGATTTTCTTGGTTTTGTGGTCCACAAGAAAGGAATTGAAATCAACCAGAACAAAACCAAAGCCATAATGGAGACGAAAGCACCTGCGTCAAAAAGGGAGTTGCAATCTCTACTAGGGAAAGTTAACTTCCTCAGAAGATTCATTTCGAACCTGAGTGGAAGGACTCAAGCTTTCTCTCCGTTACTTCGTTTGAAGCAAGGTCAGGCCTTCGAATGGAACGAAGCTCACCAGGAGGCGTTTGACAAAATAAAAGAATATCTTTCTCAGCCTCCTATGTTGTCTCCACCATCATGGGGGAAGCCCATGAGATTGTACATATCTGCCTCTGAAGTTAGCATAGGTAGTATGTTAGCACAAGAGGATAACAATGGCGTCGAAAGAGCCATATACTATCTAAGTAGAGTGCTGAATGATGCAGAGACCAGATATAGCAATTTAGAAAAGCTATGTCTCTGTTTGTATTTCTCTTGTATGAAACTCAAGTATTATATAAAACCTGTTGATGTTTATGTTTCATCTCACTTCGATGTCATTAAACATATGCTTTCAAAGCCAATAATGCATAGTAGAGTTGGAAAGTGGGCTCTGGCCTTAACAGAATATTCATTGACGTTCATGCCCTTAAAAGCTATGAAAGGTCAAGTGATTTCTGATTTCATTGTGGATCATTCGTTGGTTGAGCAGACAAGCATGAGTTACGTCGAAATGCAACCATGGAAATTGTACTTTGATGGTTCAACCCACAAGAATGGAAGTGGTGTTGGAGTCCTTCTAATTTCTCCTGAAGGAATTCCAACAAAATTCAAGTATAAATTGGATGGTCCTCGTTGTTCGAACAACGAAGCTGAGTATGAAGCGCTCATTGTTGGACTTGAAGCTTTGTTGGAATTGGGGGCAACCAGAGTCGAAATTAAAGGAGATTCTGAGTTGGTGGTCAAACAAATCACAAAAGAATATAAGTGCATAAAGGAAAATCTAATGATATACTTCGTCATAGTTAATAGGCTATTGAGAAAGTTTGAATACATGGATATTCAACACATACCAAGATTAGAAAACCAAGAAGCAAATGACTTAGCGCAGTTGGCTTCAGGTTATAGAGTATCTACCAAGAATCTTAAGGATTTGGTCGAAATAAGGGGAAGAGTTATGGCTACTAGATTCACACCATCGGATCTGGAAAGTATGAGATTGGGATATGCCGAGAAACAGGGATTCGAAATTCTAGCCATAAACACTTTGTCAGATACAGATTGGCGAAGTCCATTAAAGAGTTATTTAGCAGACCCAACTCTAAAAGTAGATAGGAAAACAAAATATAGAGCATTGTCATATCTCCTCATGGGGAACGAATTGTTCAAAAAGACCCAAGAAGGTGTTTTATTGAAATGCCTAGGAGAAAGCGAGGCATATTTAGCATTGTCTGAAGTCCATAATGGGGCATGTGGGGCACACCAAGCAGGCCATAAAATGAAATGGTTGCTATTTCGATATGGTTTGTATTGGCCTAGCATGCTCAAAGATTGCATAGACTTTGCGAAAGGATGTGAGGAATGTCAGAAACATGCAGGAATTCAACACGCCCCTGCAAGTGAGCTGCATTCGATCATCAAACCATGGCCATTCAGAGGATGGGCATTGGATCTGATAGGTGAAATAAATCCTGCTTCGTCCAAAGGTCAGAAATATATCCTGGTAGGAGTAGATTATTTTACCAAATGGATCGAAGCTATACCTTTGGTAGTTGCTGATCAAGAGGCAATTATCGAATTTATACAAAAGCACATTATCTATAGGTTTGGATTACCAGAAAGTATAACTACAGACCAAGGTTCTGTATTTACTGGTAGAAAGATGCAAGGATTTGCCCAAGAAATGGGGTTTAGATTGCTAACTTCAACACCATATTATGCTCAAGCAAACGGACAAGTCGAAGCGGCAAACAAAGTAATAATAGGATTAATCAAGAAGCATATTGGCAAGAAGCCAAGAAATTGGCACAAAACTCTGGACCAAGTATTATGGGCTTGTAGAACATCTCCAAAGGAAGCCACTAACACTACTCCTTTCCAACTTACATTCGGCCATGATGCAGTGTTACCAGTAGAAATTCATCTGCAATCAGTTCGAATACAGAAACAAAACGAAATTCCAGCCGCGTTATATTGGGAAATGATGATGAATGAATTAGTTGAATTGGACGAAATTAGATTGCGTGCGTTGGAGATTTTGATGAGGCAAAAAGAAAGAGTGGCCAGAACATACAATAAGAGGGTGAAGAAAAAAGTATTCGTTATTAATGACTTGGTTTGGAGAGTCATATTGCCTATGGATAAGAAGAACAAAGCATTAGGTAAATGGTCACCTCATTGGGAAGGACCTTTTCGAGTATTAAAAGTTTTCTCAAACAATGCTTACGAAGTCGAAGAACTCTTGGATGATAAACGTGTCCTAAAGGTTAATGGGAAATATTTAAAGAAATATAAACCAAGCCTGCGGGAAATTCGAATAGTAACAACGTAAACAAAATATTATAAAAAAGCCAAGATGGCAAGATAAGAATGCCAAAATGGCGTTGTTCGAATATTACATTGAAAGAACCAAAGTTATGGTCAGATAGACAAAAAATCTAGAAATAAACATTATTTTTCAATCGAGTAAAGGTACTTCGAAATGTTTCAAGTTTCTGCTGAGCAAACCGCCTGGCACCTTCCAAGGTTGCCACTTCTCCTTTAAGTTGTTCTGCAGTCTCCATTTCTGCAAGCCCCCGGTTGAGAAGCTCTTCGAATTGGTTACCTGCAGGATTAGTTTCGAAGGCTAGTTGTTGTTCCTTAGCCTCCTTAACTTTCTGCTGAAGTTCCAGAATCTGCCTTTCCCAAATAAGAATGGACTCAGCTCGAGCCTCATATTCAGTTTTTGCCTGCTTCAGATGCATAGCCTGATCTTCAGCTTCTTGAGAAAGCTTCGAAGCATTTTCATAGGCAGCATCCATAGCAATGCGTTTCTCGTGAACCTTCTTGGCAGCAGATTCGTCTTGGAGAAGATAGCCAGTTACGTTGTCCAGCAAATTCTGAAGATCAAACAAGAGAGTACTAACTGGCAAAGAGCAGCTGGAAAGATTAACCTTTGTAAGCAGCTCCTTCATAGTATAGCAAGCAGTACTATCTTGCTTAAGCACTTCGAAGATATCCACATTGAGAATAGTTCTCCTAATTTTGTTGAGAAGAACAACTCTTTCATCTGTGGGAAGAGGATAGCTGGTTGAACTTGTGCCAGCCCTAGCGAGTGGGATGTCCCTCTGGGCCAACTTTGCCTTCATGTACCCAATAGGGTCATTTCGCCTCAGAAGTGCCAGTTCCTCGTCAGTCATTCGAGACAGAGAGGATTGGGGGAATTCCACGCGTAGGGGAACCACGTTTGTATCAACCTCTGGGTTTTCGTTGATTGTATCACCATCCCCTTCATTTGCTTCGTGCTCTTGGTCTTCTTCATCCTCGTCCAAATCTACCACTTCGATACCATCCTTTTCACCTCTATGTGCATTAGACTCCGTCCCGGCAGTCGAACCATCATTGTCGTTTTCCCCATCATTGGCGTTTTCTTCCTCAGATTCTTCGTCTGCAGATTCTTCGAATCCTTGCCCAGAATCAGCTTTTTCCTCTTCAGTCTGAGTATCCTTTGGATCCTCTTGAAGAGTTTCAAGAGGGGACTTTTGAAGAACCCTTTGTGAATCCTCTGCAGACGTTTGAGGTATGGTTTCGTTCACCTCTTTCAGAGGAATGGAGGTACCTTGGTCATCTGGCTGCTCAGAAGTTCCAGCCAAAACCGCCACGTTGGAAGAACCTTTGTTTTGGACCAAATTGCTGGAATCTCCTTGAGGAGAGGAGTTAAGCGGAACAGCAGCCCTGGACGGTGAGGTCGAAATAGTAGAAGTGGGATTCAGGATGTTCTGCAAGGAGCAGCAAAGTGTTAAAGGATGACACTCACCAAGGTAATAAGAAGTTAAACATTTTTTAGAAGAAGTTCGATTTACCTGTGGCCCCTCAGAAGAGAGGTTACTAGCTATGCGTTCCAACTGTGGGTTGGAGGTCGAAGGTGGATTTTTGGATTGTGGTAAGGGAGCAGCATCCCCGGAGTCAAGTCCAGAGACACTAGTAGGAACAGTGCTTTTGGGTGTAGCTTTCTTTAGCTTCTTCTTCGAAGCAGTGTTTGAGTTTCCTCCAGCAGTGAGATCTTCCCCAGTGGTACTTGGTTTCCGCTTCTTGGGAGTAGTGGGGGGAAGCTTGTTGGTCTGAACGAATTTTAACGAAGTTAGATATAAAAAGCTTGAGTAAATTCGAAGCATCAAAAACTAAGTGATTACCGTTGGAATCGGGGCACTTGTTGTTATTGGCGTTATTGTTGTTGGTGTAGTTGCAGCAGTAGTAGTCGTTTCGGGTGGATTAGCTTTTTCAGTAGTTTCAATGGAGGTTTGAGAGGCACTCCCTTCCTTCGATTTCGAGGCAGCAGTCTTTATCCTGATAGCTGAAAATCAAAACATTTAAAGCAAAGGTTAAAGATTTGGAAAATAAAAGATATTTGGGAGTTTTCCCAAGCATTCGCACCTGTGCCTTGATCAGACTTAATTGACATGGCAGAAAGGTCATATCGAAGATGTCCTGGGAAATCATGAAGCCAGTGTCGAGCCCATGTCACAGTCTCAGATGGCTTTGGTTTCCTTTGAAGATATTTGAACATCTCTTTGCAAGTAAACCACCATGGATATGGGGGAAACCAAGCCAGAGCCAGTTCTGAGGTAGGTAATCTGGGAAATTTAGGTGGATGCATTTCGAATGCCAACCTATACCTATCCTCAGGTGACAGCCCTGAAGGAAGTTTTAGCTTAGAAACTTTTTTAAATTTTTCCTTCAAGGTCTCAGCCGCTTGATGCACAGTGGAGTCCAAGCGTGTGGGGTCGTAAGTAGTTTCGAAGTAATTTTGAAAAGCTTTTATTTCTTTGGCATGAGTAAACATACCTTTCTTTGCTGGTACCTGCACATCGAAGGCATCAATTAGTTTCTGTCGAATAGTAAGTGTATCGAACATACAAGTTTGATAAAACTTAATCCACCACTCCAGAAATCCTTTGGCCGCGAGATGGGTAGGTTCGAAGGCTATCAGTTCAAATTGGGCAAAACCCTGATATTGTTCTTGCTGGATCTTGGCTTCCCTTGCCTTGAAAGTTCTACCAGATGTGATGGCGCTCTCAGTCTGGAACAAAGGTTCAGGAATCAGTTGGCATAGGCCAAACTGCCTCGAAACGAAGTTTGGTTGGTAGGCAAAGAGAAGAATTTGGTTCTTAGCTGGGGTTATCCTTGAAGAGATAAGTCTAGGAAGCAAGAAAGCTCTCCACACATCTTGGATTTCCTTACTCTTGATGGCATCTGAGAGAGCCATGGTGAACCAAGAAGGTCCATGAGCCCTCGAAGCAAAGGGCGCCATGCTCTCTTCGAACTTATGTCTTTTTGAGAGTATCAAGATGTACTTCAAAAATTGAACCTTGAAGTCGTCCTTGTCGTCATTAGGGGTTAGTCTGCGAAGCCTAGTGCCTTCGACTATCCTATCACTTATTTCTGAATCTTGTTCATCTATGGTGTTGGCGGTTGATAAAGAAGGTTCGAACATGGCGTTGAGCCATAATTGAAGTAACCAAAATGGGCCAGCTAAAAGAATGTTTTTGGAAGTGTGGGATTTGAGGCTCGAAACAGCTGACCTCAGGCTCTCATAGAGGTCAACTAAGAGTAATTCACTTAGGCACACTTTGCGATTTTCATGTAAATCCCTAGCTAAAGGAATGAACCTACTAGCTACCTGCAGGGATCTACTGCAGAAAACGTACCTAGACAGCCACAGGGTTAAGAAAGCAATGTGCTCTGTGTCAGACACATTATCCCCTTCAGCATGATAATGGCCGATAAATTTGGAGAAGCTGGCTAACTTGACTTCGAAGTCAATTATGCTTGAGTGCTCTTCATTGTCAGGAACATAAGTTTCCCCCACTGGCGACAGCCCAGTAATGGCTGCTATATCGAAGAAGGTTGGGGTGATCATTCCACCTGGAAGATGGAAAGTGTTGTAGGTACTATCCCAGAAATAGAGGGACGCAAATAGCAGAGGATGACTATAGGTGAATCCAGGTTTCGATAGCTTAATAAGGTTATAAATGCCTAGTTCTTCCCATTGCTGGGATTTTTTGGCTTCTACTTTCGTGAACCAGTTTTGATAAGCAACATCAGCAGTAGGGCAAGATCGGAATGGTTTAAAATTACTTTTTACATAATCCAAGATAAATGGGTCCTTAGGATAAACAGTTGAGGTTTCTGTGGTATTCGGATTAAGAAATTCTACTGCCCTAGGGGCATCCATTTTGTTGAATAAAGGTTTGAAGTTATAACACACGGGAAAAATGGTCCTGGTGTCCTTTAGTATTTCAAAAACTGTAAGAGGGCCATTTAAGGCTAACCTCTTACCAGCAACATGGGTAGGGATGAGTACCTGTGATGCGTACAGCATTTCTTTTTCTTTGGAAATCATTTGAGGAGCAAGAGCAGATTGGCCTTGAATAGTGACGATTTTACTCTCCATAGTTGCTCCTGTAGTTTTGCCTTTCTTCTTGGAAACTTTCTTGAGTTGGGATGATGTGGAAGAAGACATTTTTGTTGTTTGAGAGCTTAGATTGTTTATGAGAGAAGAAGAGTAAAATTCCAGAGTTTGAAAGGTTTAGAGTGTAAAGAAGGAAAAAGGAAGGTTAAATTGACGTTTTATAATAAGAAGATTAAGCGTCCACCGAGTGAAAGTATGATACGTGGAGATCATGGATTGGTGTGATGAAGAGGTGGCGAGAAGTTGATATAGGTAATAGGCGTGATTTTAAAAACAATCATTACTTATAACTGCACCATGCTGTGAAGTGACTTTGGGCGGTTAAGGTACCCAAAGGGTGCTATGATTGATGTGACTAGGGTCAAACGCATTAAATGCTATAATGATTCGAAAATCCTATCAAAATCTTGTATAAATGTTTAAAATAGGTATTTCTCAGAGAGATCGAAATACATATTTTAAAGGGGCAATTTGTTGGCTGAAGATTTTGATAATGTTATTTAGAATTCAAAAAGAGCTAGAAGTTCTGATCGAAATGGAATTAAAACACCACGCTTCGAAATTGCAGAAGCAATGTTTCGAATGAGTGTGTCAAAGCTTGAAGCTTCGAACGGTGATTATGGGAGCGTATCCAAAGGGGTCTCGAAACAGCAGCGAAGCTAGGTCTGAGAAGAGCGTTCGAAACAGAGAAACACCAAAGCATTTAAAATTTAAATGAAAGCGGGACTTTCAAAGTTTGAAAGTTATGTGTTGGAGCATTTGGGGACACGTGGAAAGATGAAAGGAGCATTGTCTTGCATGTTCAAAACGTGGCATGATCTTGTAGCGAGACCGTTAGGGTCGAATTAGTATAAATAGAAGTCTTAGTGTTAGGATTTCAGTGTGTCATATCTGTTATACAAAATACTCAATAACATTCAAACTACCACATGGCAAGGGAAACGAATGCAAGAGAAATGTATGTATGATAGCACCATGTATTTCTAATTTAATAAAAGCCTTTTTACTATTTCCAGCACTTTCCTTCTTTTTCTTTCTGTCGAATAACATTTGCAAGTTTCTTTATCCACTGTCTTTTCATTTCAAAGTCTTTTCTTCAAAGTTTTACATTTTACTGCTTTCTTTATATTTCGAAGCACTCTATATTTCAGAGAACCTTTACGCTCTCAATACCTTCACTTTCAAGTATTATTTCTTCAAACATGTACTTTCACTTAAAGTCATTTCTAGATTTCTTGCATTAAACGCTTTCTTCACATTTTTAAACTTCCACATTCCAGAAACCTTTTGTGTTAAATGTTTTATGGGTCGAAACCAGTTACTTCATTTTCCCTACAGTTTTATATGTCTTTTCAATCAGCATTACAATTAGCAATTATTCGTATAACTTAGTTTTCACATACATTTTGACCACATTTTTAAACTCTTAGAGAGAGGGATCGAAATAAACCAAACATTTGTACAATAGCACCCATGAATAATTGTTCGATTGTGAGAGTAACCTTAATATCCAAGGAGTCCTAGGATCAATCTAGTCGATCCTGTGAGTTACCAAAGAGATTGAGTAGCGTTAATAAAGATTATTCGATAGTTTGGAAGACTAGCGGTTGTTTACCAGAAATCACTGGAAACACCCGGTTACTTTGATAGGACAGGTTTGAACCCACCAACTTCAAGAGGGTAATACCCAGACCCCATGCTGGCCTAAACTCTAAGGGCTTGTCTTGTGTGACTTGTGTGCCTTACATGTTTGCCTTTGTAAATATTTGTGGTGTGTTTAATCATAGCATCATAACATCATACAGCAGCATATGCATCCACTAACCATTTCAAGGGTTTGAGTCTTCATCTTTGTTCTTGTTTTGTAGGACATGGAAACTATCCGCAGAAAGACAATTCAGATCAACCTTGTAAGGGTCCCTCCTCAGCTTAAGGAGCTTACATCCAGGATTCCCGAGAACTCGTCATTCAGTGAAAGGCATGGTAGACTCATCAGCCTGGTCAATACCTATATTGAGGAAGAGATGGTAAAGGTCCTCTTCCAATTCTTTGACCCTCTGCAC
The DNA here is from genome assembly GCA_948472305.1 of Vicia faba. Classification (NCBI taxonomy): domain Eukaryota; kingdom Viridiplantae; phylum Streptophyta; class Magnoliopsida; order Fabales; family Fabaceae; genus Vicia; species Vicia faba. Next base: position 41,659 of record CATIWC010000860.1, on the reverse strand, counting down.
CACTGTTTTACTTTCCCGGATTATCAGCTGGTGCCTACTTTAGAAGAGTTTTCCCAGCTTCTGAAGATCCCCATTCTCAATCAACTACCCTACAACGGTACGGAAAGGGAACCAAAACTTGAAGAAGTAGCTAAAGCATTATGCCTACAACCATCTGACATCAAGGGGCATTGGGAAGCCATAAATGGTATCAAAGGGTTCTTGGCAAAGTTTCTGTTTGAGAAGGCCCAAGAGTGTTGGAATTCCCTTGACCTACAAGCCTTTGAAGAAGTTGTAGCCCTCCTTGTCTATGGGTTGGTGCTGTTCCCTAAGCCAGATCAGCTTATAGATATCAATGCTGTCAAGGTCTTCATGTCCAGGAATCCTATACCTACGTTGCTGGGGGACATCCTTCACTCATGTTACACTCGAACCATGAGAAAAGGGGTGTTCTTATATGCTGCACTCCCCTCCTGGGAAGGTGGTTTATTTCGCACCTTCCACAATCAGTTTTGAAGAACGAGCGAGGTTTGAGGTGGTCACAACGATTGATGACTCTTACACATGCAGATATACATTGGTGCTCTCGGTCCAGAGAGGATGTCACTATCATTGATCGTTGCGGGGAGTACCCTAATGTTCCTTTACTTGGAATCAGAGGAGGTATTACTTACAACCCATGCCTGGCTTGGAGACAGTTTGGTTATGCTCGGAGGGACGGCCCACATGACATGTTAATTCCTGACATAGTTTTTGACTTCGACAATGATGCACAGGGACTTCGCCAGAAATTTATCAGAGCTTGGAGGATGCCCAACAAGATAGACAGCAAGACCCTGGGGCACAGGAACTCCATCCCATTGGAGCCTTATCTCAAGTGGGTACGAGCCCGCTCCCAGAAGCTGGTGATGCCATATCCTCATGTTCTCCCCGTGATCAAAGAGCCAAACTTGGAAGGAGAGGTGTCCTACACCATTCAACATCCTGACATGCCCACGTCATGGGAAGAGATGCAGAAGAGCTGGATCCAGCTTAAGGAAGAACGGAATTCTCTGGAGACCAGTCTACATGCTAGTGAAAAGAAGGTCCTGGAGCTCACCCGCCTACTGCACGAGGAAAGGAATCTCAATACCTATATTGCTCCGAAGAGGATGCGTAGTGTCTTTTGGGATTGATCTGCTTTGTAATATTTGCCCATGAGGCTTTGATGTATCAAACAATTATTTCCTTAATGATAACGTGTGTTCCTTTTTGTCTACAACAAATTTGAATTTTCGAACCCTTGAATGCATTGCATAAACACATATCATTCATCATGTGCATCACAGGTACTCTTCTTTTCAGGTTGCTTACTGTTCTTCGCTGTTTATTACAGCATCATGAACCCTGAATCATCTACCGAGCTGACTATCAAGGCCCTTCAGGCACAGAACGCACAATTTCAGGAGCTGATCATGGGTTTGGCTCAAGGTCAAAAAGAGCTGAAGGCTATGCTCTTGAAGAAGAATAAGAAGAAGAAGAGGACTGTGCTGTTTAACACTGGGCGCAGACTCGGGAATACTTTGCAAAATGAAGCTGAGAGGACTACTCCATCTGTGGGGGAAGGTAGTCACCAAGAAAGGGAGGTCCCTACTCCTGTGGTCTCTGATACTGAAACAGACTTCAACGACGAACAGTACGCTCCTGCTGAGGACCGGTACAAGCAGCTGGAGGACAGATTAAATGCTATGGAAATTCAGCGTGTGCCTGGGCTGGATTTCGGAGACTTGGGGTTATCTACTGGGGTGGTGATTCCACACAAGTTCAAGGCACCTGCCTTTGTGAAATATGACGGGGCTTCCTGTCCCAAGATGCACCTCCGTTCTTATGTAAGGAAGATCCAGCCTTACACAGCAGACAGGAACTTATGGATCCACTTCTTCCAGGAGAGTCTTTCAGGGACTCACCTCGAATGGTTCTATCAGCTGGATGGAACCAACATTCGTAACTGGGAGGATCTGGCCACTGCTTTTTACAAGCAGTATCAATATAATTCCGACCTCGCTCCTACGCGTACCCAACTCCAGGGTATGTCGCTAGGGTCGGGTGAAGGTTTTAAGGAGTACGCACAGAAATGGAGAGATCTGGCTGGCAGGGTGCAACCACCATTGACGGACCAGGAGCTGGTGGATATGTTTTTGGGGACCCTATCCGGTCCATTTTTCAATCATCTCATTGGTAATTCCTCTGCTGGGTTTACTGATCTGATCCTGACTGGTGAGAGGTTCGAGGCTGGTATAAAATCAGGGAAGATACAGAAGGTTGCCTCCTCAAATGCTGAAAAGAAGCCCTTCAAGAAAGAGGCTAGTGCTGTGTATGGCCCAAGAAGGCAAGACAAACCTGAACGCCGCCAAGCTGTCAACGCGGTGGTAATCTCTAAGCCTGCTACTACTCCACAACAGTACAACCTACCCAGAGCTGAGAGGCCCAAACGGAAGTATACTCGACTCAGCATGACTCTCTCTCAGATCCTGCCGCAACTGTTATCAGCCAGCTTGGTGACTGTTAGAGAGGCCTTGAAGGTTGTGAATACTACATCCCCCAGGTTCAACCCCAACGCCCGTTGCACTTATCACTCTGATAGCCCGGGGCATAACACATATGACTGTTGGGCCCTAAAGAATAAGGTTCAGGACCTTATTGATGCAAAGGAGATACAGTTCGAGGCGCCCGAGAGGCCAAATGTTGTGACTGCTCCCATGCCCCAGCATGGAGTGAATGCTGTTGAGGAGGATTTGTATGTAGCTTCTGTGGATGATGTTGCTACTCCGCTGCTGACGGTCAAGAGGAACCTGTTGCTAGCCGGTTTATTTCCGGGATGTAGCAAAGGTTGCCCTCTATGTGTTGCTTCCCCTGCTGGTTGTTCTTTGCTGAAATCAGGCATCCAAAACCTGATGGATAGTAAAGAGATTTTGTTCAGAAAGACTGCTGTTCCTGCTGCCCCTGTTGAAGAAGTTTCAATTGTTACCATTTTCAACAACCCTTCCAAGGCTCCTTCAAAGAAGCCTGTCCAAATTTTGCCTGTTCACAAGATTGCTCCCATCACCATTACTGTTCCAGGGCCCATCCCCTACAAGTCTGATAAGGCTGTCCCATGGCACTATGGGGCAGATGTTTATATTTTGGGTGTGAAACAAGAGTTCAACACTGATACTGGCATCACCAACATCACTGGACCTGCTAAGGTCACTCGTAGTGGAAGACTGTTCTCACCAGACATTGCTCCTCCGGTAATTCAGAGGCCTTTGATCATCACACCTGCCAGTGTGTCTGTCTCTTCCCCTGACCAAGTTTCCACCCCTGCTGCCGAGTCATCTGATGCTCGGGGTAAGGGGATTGTTGTTGATGTGCCTGCCCGGACGGAGGCACCAAAGACCATTGTTGAGGCTTCCAAGCAGGAGATGGAAGAAATCCTCAAGATTATAAAGAAAAGTGATTTCAACATTGTCGAACAGCTGGGGCACACCCCCTCTAAAATCTCCATGCTATCACTGCTACTGTGTTCAGAGGCCCACGCCAAGGCCCTGATTGATTTCTTAAAGACAGCCCACGTACCCCAAGAGACGTCTACTGATCAGTTCACCGACTATGTGGCCAACCTAACTGCTGATAATGGTCTGGGTTTCTCTGATGCCGATCTGACAGCCAAAGGGAAGAACCATAATGATGCCCTGCATGTCTCCATTGAATGCAGGGGCACTACTCTTGCTCATGTGCTGGTTGACACTGGTTCTTCATTAAACATGCTACCCAAGAAGGCTCTGGACAGGCTGGACTGTGAGGGTCTAGAGCTCAAACCAAGTAACATTATTGTCCGGGCTTTTGACGGGTCCAAAAGAATGGTACATGGTGAGGTTGACATCCCAATCAGGGTTGGGACACAGGTCTTTGATTCAAAATTCTATGTGATGGACATCCGTCCATCCTATTCTTGTTTGCTGGGTCGCCCGTGGATCCACAAGGCTGGAGCTGTGACCTCCACGTTGCATCAGAAGCTCAAGTACCCGGTCAGGGGGAAGATTGTAACAGTGCAAGGGGAAGAGGAATACATGGTCAGCCACCTCAACTCCTTCAGGTACGTGGAAATGGATGGGGAGTTCATTGAGACCCCCTTTCAACATTTCGAAGAGGTGCCACAAACATTGGCAGCAGCAGAAGCAGTGGTCGAAGAGGTTTCTCCTGTGAAGATGGCCTCCTTAAAGGACGCCCGGGCTGTGATTGAAAGAGGTGAATGTGCAAACTGGGGCAAGCTCCCTGATTTTACTCCTAAAACTAACAAGTTTGGGCTGGGTTTCACTGCAGAGGCTCAGAAGGCTGTGCGCAAGGCGAGAATTGGAAGACCTCCCGTGCTCATCACCCACTCAAGAGTGAATGCTATTGGAGAAGAAGACGAAGTGTAAGAGTCAGAGTTTGATAGCTGGATCTACCCGACGACTGATGGTGGATTGACCAATTAGACTGCTAAAGACTTTACACCCATAACTTTTGTCACCCAGTAATGAACTTCTTTGTTTTGGATTTGTAATAAACAATAATTTGAAACTGTATGGCCCGGTGTCTTACCCGGGGCACCGTGGTCTTATTTATGAGGGCTTTTGTTTGTCACTGTCATATATCATAAATAAAAGCATTGGACGTTTTTCACATTTCAAATCTTGCGCTCCTTTTCTTTCCTTTCTTTATATATTGCAAAACAGCTGTATTTACACACACTCACTCATACAGGTTTCAATCCACTCTGGATCTCACTGGTAGCGACTCTGCTACTGCCAGTTATGACTTTGAAAATCCGATCAACTTAGCCGAAGACGAAGGTGAAGATGATTGCGAAGTGCCTGGCGAACTTGCAAGACTGTTACAACAGAAAGAGAGGGAAATTCAACCACATGAAGAGCCAGTGGAAACGATAAACCTGGGTACTAATACAGACAGAAAGGAAGTTAAGATTGGTGCCAACCTGAAGCTCAGCGTGAAGCAACGGTTGACTCAGATGTTACATGAGTATGTGGAGATCTTTGCCTGGTCCTACGAAGACATGCCCGGTTTGGATACTGATATTGTGGTCCATCATTTGCCTACCAAGGAAGACTGCCCTCCGGTTAAGCAAAAGGTCCGTCGTATGCGTCCAGAGATGTCTGAAAAGATCAAAGCCGAGGTTACGAAATAGTTTGATGTCGGGTTCCTTGCAGTGACTTCTTACCCTCAGTGGGTTGCTAATGTGGTGCCAGTACCAAAGAAGGATGGTAAGGTCAGAATGTGTGTTGATTACAGGGATCTGAACAGGGCTAGCCCCAAAGATGACTTCCCTCTACCTCACATTAATGTTCTGGTTGACAATACTGCTCAGCAAAAGGTGTTCTCTTTCATGGATGGTTTTTCAGGGTATAATCAGATCAAGATGGCTCCTGAAGACATGGAAAAGACTACCTTTCTTACTCAGTGGGGCACCTTCTGCTACAAGGTCATGCCTTTTGGACTGAAAAATGCTGGGGCAACCTACCAACGTGCCATGGTTGCTTTATTTCATGACATGATCCATCATGAGATAGAAGTATATGTCGACGACATGATTGCAAGGTCCCAAACTGAGGAAGAACACCTTGATCATCTGCAGAAACTGTTTGACCGTCTGAAACTGTACAAGTTGAGATTGAACCCGAACAAGTGCACCTTCGGGGTTAGATCTGGAAAGCTGCTAGGCTTCGTTGTAAGTGATAAGGGTATTCAAGTGGACCCTGCCAAGGTTAAAGCTATTCAAGAAATGCCAGCTCCTAAGACAGAGAAAGAGGTCAGAGGCTTGCTAGGACGCCTGAATTACATTGCTCGATTCATCTCGCACCTAACTGCTACCTGTGAGCCAATCTTCAAGCTGCTGAAGAAAGATCAGGTAGTACGTTGGAATGATGAATGTCAGGCTGCTTTTGACAGAATCAAAGAGTATCTCCAAGAACCACCCATCCTTATGCCGCCGGTTGAAGGGAGACCTCTGATACTATACCTGACAGTACTTGACAACTCAATGGGGTGTGTGCTGGGGCAGCATGACGAGTCTGGCCGAAAAGAGCACGCCATTTATTACCTTAGCAAAAAGTTTACCGACTGTGAGACCCGATACTCACTGCTCGAGAAAACTTGCTGCGCTTTGGTATGGGCTGCTCGCCGGCTGAGACAGTATATGCTGACTCACACTACCTTGTTGATCTCAAAGATGGATCCGATAAAGTACATATTTGAAAAGCCTGCTCTGTCTGAGAGAATAGCAAGATGGCAAATGATCTTGACAGAATACGACATCCAGTACACGACTCAGAAAGCTATCAAGGGAATTGTATTGGCAGACCACTTGGCACATCAGGCAGTAGACGACTATCAGTCAATGAACTTCGAGTTTCCAGACAAGAGCATCATGATTGTGACTGATTGTGAAGTGCCTGGACCGGATGAAGGACCTGAGGAAGGATCCCGATGGTCTATGCACTTTGAAGGAGCCTCCAATGCTTCGGGTAACGGTATCGGCGCTGTAATCATATCCCCTCAAGGCACTCATACTCCACTCACTGCCTGACTATGTTTCAACTGCACTAATAACATGGCGGAGTATGAGGCATGCATCATGGGTCTCAAGGCTGCAATTGACTTAAGGATCAAGTTTCTGAGTGTCTTCGGAGATTCCGCTCTCGTGATCAACCAGATCAAAGGCGAGTGGGATACGAAACATCCGAATCTTATTCCTTACAGAGAATGTGTGTTGACAATGATCCCCCACTTCACAGAGATAACCTTTGAACATTTCCCGAGAGAGGAGAATTAGTTAGCGGACGCGTTAGCTACGATGTCTTCTATGTTCAAAGTTAAATGGGACAATGAGGCTCCCCGGATCATCATCTGGAAACTGGACAAACCGGCATACTGTTGTGATCTTGAGACTGAATTAGTGACTGAGAAGCCATGGTACCATGAGGTGAAGAGATACTTGGAAGCTCAGGAATACCCTGAAGGTGCATCTGTCAATGACAAGAAGTTCCTGAGAAGGTTCGCAGCGAAGTTCTTCCTTAGCAACGACATTCTGTACAAGCGAAACCATGATTCGACCTTACTGCGTTGTGTGGATAAGGCTGAAGCAGGAAGGATCATGGAAGAGCTACATGAAGGGACCTTCGGAACACATTCCAGTGGACACACTATGGCAAAGAAGATCCTTCGGGCAGGGTATTTCTGGTCCATAATGGAAGCTTATTGTTTCCAACATTCTCGGACGTGTCATAAATGCCAAATTTATGCAGACAAGGTGCATGTTCCTCCAGTTCCTCTGAACGTCCTGACTGCACCTTGGCCTTTTGCAATATGGGGCATAGATATGATCGGTGAGATCAGACCTACGGCATCCAATGGGCATCGCTTCATCCTGGTGGCGATTGATTACTTTACAAAGTCGGTTGAAGCAGCTTCCTACGCTACAGTGACCAAGAATGTCGTGGCACGATTCATTCGGCATAACCTAATCTGTCGATACGGCGTCCCAGAAAGGATCGTTACGGACAAAGGTACCAATCTCAATAACAAGATGATCACTGAGCTCTGCGAGCAATTCAAGATACAACACCACAACTCTTCTCCTTACCGGCCGAAGATGAATGGGGCTGTAGAAGCAGCGAATAAGAATATCAAGAAAATTGTGCAGAAGATGACAGTGACCTATAAAGATTGGCACGAGATGTTACCGTTCGCTCTTCATGGGTACCGTACCTCAGCAAGGACGTCAACCGGGGAAACTCCTTTCTCCTTGGTCTGCGGTATGGAAGCAGTCTTACCGATCGAAGTGCAGATACCCTCTCTCCGGATAATGAAGGATGCAGATCTGAGCGAAGATGATTGGATCCAGACACGACTTGACCAACTAAATCTTATTGATGAAAAGAGACTTGCTGCTATTTGTCATGGTCAAACGTACCAAAAGAGGATGATCAGAGCATTTAACAAAAAGGTCAGACCACAAGAATATCAAGTTGGGGATCTGGTAATCAAACGCATCATCCTACCTCAGAGTGATCCAAGGGGAAAATGGACCCCTACGTACGAAGGGCCATTTGTGGTTAAACATGTGTTCTCAGGAGGAGCCATGATTCTAACCAACATGGATGGTGACGACCTTCCTCACCCCGCCAATGCAGACATAGTAAAAAGATACTACGCATAATAAAGACCCGCTAGGTTGACATACCTAGGCAAAAATTAGGGCTTCCCGGCGAACCAAAAGGGTTCGGGCAAAATGAAGGGATGAAATGAAAAAAATCTGTACACCCGGCAAGTCGAAAACCTGAAAAGGCGACTTGGGCAAAAATGGGTATCCCGGTGGACTGAAAACCCGAAAGGGCGGTCCAGGCAAAAGTTAGGGATAAAGCGTAATACTATGTCTCATTGGATCACTTTGTATCCGGAATCCGGTATCAACATCAAGTTCAGACGGCATTGATCAATCAGCTTCATCTTCGGTTAGGTCATCAAGTGATGAGACGCTCGAAGATATAAAGGCGATAGCAGAGTTGGAACCTAGTGGGATTATTTTTCACACCGCTGTTTTGTTTTCCCTTTGTACAAATTGTATAAATTCTTTGGTTCGGCGGCGTTCTCTTACTAGGACGTCGGCCTCTTATACATAAAAGCCTATTCACAGGCAAATTCAAAAAAAATAAATACAAATACACTTTTCAGTTAAAATTGCCAATTTTTTTCCTTTTCTGTTTTGTTTTGCGAAGAACGTCCAAGGTTCAATTTATGATATATGCATTTGACAATAACTGCTAACTCATAAATATTTGCATACGAAACAAAGGATTAATTACAGGTAACATTAGAAACAGGGGCAATGATGAGTGGTCTAAGCGATCTAATTGTTCTGTCCACCAAGGTATCAAGGTAGGTTCAGCCAAAGAACATAACCAATATACCTTAATTCCCCAGAGAGTAAACCAGCAAGTCAATGCACTCTCCCCAAGCTATACCATCAGCCTTAAGGAAGTTGGATTATCCCCAGCAGATCTCAACATTCCTCAGTGCAATATACGAACATTCCTAACAAGCATCCCCGACAGTCTTGATCTAAGATTGTTCCCCGGCGGTATACAGACATCCAGCGGAGCCACTTCCCCAATACATCTCAAGAATTTCCCCAGGAGAGTCCAGTCCAGAAGTTTCCCCAGGAAAGCTGAATCATCTCCCCAGCAGGAAGCTTATCCCCAGTAGATTCTGGAAGCTTATCCCCGCAGAGCACGAACGCGTCTCCCGGCTTTATTCAAAGGTTATGCTCCGCCAGAGCTTATAACTGGGTTATCCTCAGCCAAAAGCCACGGAAAGATCGTCCTCGGCGAAGTCTTCTTATCCCCAGTGGAGTCTATTAAAACTTCCAATACATAACAACGGTATCCCCAACGGAGTCATCTTCTCCTACCGGTTTATTCTTGCAACCATCACTCCCCAGTGGAAACACTATTCTCTAACATCAGCCCAGGATGTGACTTCCCGACACCCGTCAAGGATTTGTTTCCTAAGACGAAAACATACATTCATAAACAACACATCTTCATACATTATAGCATGCATATACACATCATGAACATACAATCTCATTCATTCTGAGAGCATCTTGCATGTCATACATCATGACATCACATACAACTAACGTTTTGTCTTTTCAGGAAAAAAGTTAATGCAAAGATAATTGCTATCAACTGTCGTGATTCCAGATCTGATTCCTGTATCTTGCCAGGGAGTATCTGTTGACGACTACAGTACCAGACTCGATCCCTGTATCTTGACAGGGCACGTCTGAAGAGTTCGAAGATCCGATTCCTGTATCTTGCCAGGGAGTATCTGTTGACGACTACAGTACCAGACTCGATTCTTGTATCTTGACAGGGCACGTCTGAAGAGTTCGAAGATCCGATTCCTGTATCTTGCCAGGGAGTATCTGTTGACGAATACAGTACCAGACTCGATTCCTGTATCTTGACAGGGCACGTCTGAAGAGTTCGAAGATCCGATTCCTGTATCTTGCCAGGGAGTATCTGTTGACGACTACAGTACCAGAATCGATCCCTGTATCTTGACAGGGCACGTCTGAAGAGTTCGAAGATCCGATTCCTGTATCTTGCCAGGGAGTATCTGTTGACGACTACAGTACCAGACTCGATTCCTGTATCTTGACAGGGCACGTCTGAAGAGTTCGAAGATCCGATTCCTGTATCTTGCCAGGGAGTATCTGTTGACGACTACAGTACCAGACTCGATCCCTGTATCTTGACAGAGCACGTCTGAAGAGTTCGAAGATCCGATTCCTGTATCTTGCCAGGGAGTATCTGTTGACGACTACAGTACCAGACTCGATTCCTGTATCTTGACAGGGCACGTCTGAAGGGTTCGAAGATCCGATTCCTGTATCTTGCCAGGGAGTATCTGTTGACGACTACAGTACCAGACTCGATTCCTGTATCTTGACAGGGCACGTCTGAAGAGTTCGAAGATCCGATTCCTGTATCTTGCCAGAGAGTATCTATTGACGACTACAATTCCAGACTCGATTCCTGTATCCTGACAGGGCACGTCTGAAGAGTTTAAAGATTCGATTCCTGTATCCAGCCAGGGCACGTCTACATAAAGAGTTTGAAAGTCAACTCCTGTAACAGACCAGGTAATTTTCTTTCTTTCTCAGGTACGCAAGTTCTCGCTAAGGAATCTCTTACGCGATCGACACCTCCAGAAGGCATCTATAAGCCCATCCTCTTATCCACCACCTCTCCAAATGGCATCTGTAAGCCTATTCCCGCTATCACGCTGCTGATACTCAACTATGTGAGTGCAAATTTTTGGGCACTCTAGTGTTCAATCATCTTCCACCTTCGGATCACGAAAGGCACGTCACAAGCCAATCTACATCCTCAGGTCTAAGAAGATTGAACAGGGGAAACTGTTGTACCCCAAAATTTTCCCTCCCATAATCTTCAAAGTTTTGACAAGAATCATCCACAATTGGTTCAAGTTTACTCAAGGGCCACACAGTCAAACCATCCTCCTAAGCCAGTAAAAATTAGGGTTTTGGTTCTTGCAAGGAAGCTGAAGTTTTCAAGAGCTCAATCAAGTCTCCCATGCTCATACACATTGTCAAGCACCTCCATGTCAAGTTTCAAGGCTCACAAGGTCAAGTTGCACAGTCAAAAACCCTAAATTGCTCAACAGTCAACTGTAGGGGCAAAATGGTCATTTGGCAGTCAAAAGTCAAAATTTTTGGTCAACATCTTATTTTGAAGCCACAAAAATCATTTGATCAATGCTTGATCATGATTCTCAAAAGCATGGCTCAAAAAGTCTCAAGATGCAAAAGTTTCTATTTTTGGACAGTTGAAAAGTCAACTGTAACTTGACCAAGGCATAACTTTTTCATGGTTCATCAGAAAAATTCCATCCAATGCTCATCTTGAAGGGGAAGACATTTCCTACAACTCATCTTCACACTCCAAGTCCAAGAAATGCTCTCACAAAAAGTTATCAATTTCAACATTATAGGTCATTTTCAAAAGTCAACAAAAAGGGACTTTAAGTCAAAGACCATAACTTGAGATTGGTAAATCAAAATGACATGGGACCAAAGACATTGGTTAGAGGACTTCAATACCTTTCCAAAATGTCCAAGAACACGATCAAAGCTTAAAAATTGAGCAAGATATGCATTGGAGAAGTTGGGAAATTTTTGTGAAATGGCCAAAATCATTTACCCTTGAAACTTCATTTTTGACAAAAGGGGCCCACTTTTTCCACTTGAATTAGCTTGGCCATGCTTCCCACGTGTCCCACCTTTTATTTCAAATTTTTAAATTAACTTTTTCATTTTTTATTGATTTTATTGGATTTAATTAATTTTAAATCTTTTAAAATCAAAGGAAAATCAAAAAGGTTAATTAAGGAGGATATCTAACTTTGATGGACCTTGAATCACCATTATGCATGTGCCAAATTCGTGCAAGAGGCCAAATGGAGCAAGAATTCAAAAAATGGTTCAAAAATGGAAGGTTGTTAATGGAGGTTTATGGAGAATCTTGAACATGAAGGCAAGGCATTATGAGGCCACAATTCCTATCAATACATGTTACATAATACATATGCAAGGGATCAGACAAGAGAACTAGACCTAAGCTGTGCCCAAAAGCTCAGAGCAAACTTACATTTTTGCCAAAAATTTTCAAAACTGAAAACACCTCTAGAGCTTGTTTCAGACCTTCATTCTCATCCAAACACGTTGTTGACATCCTAAGGAAGCGATTCCAATCAAATTCAACACTCCATACGCCAAGAACAGGTATAACCAAGTCCGGTTTCCTTCAAAATTTTTGATATTCGTATTGCATTATTCATACAGTATTTTCCATTTTTAATCATGGATTTGGACTAATGTGAATGTTTTGAAGCTGATAGCATGATTTAATTGAGTTTTCCAAGCCTGTACGCGATTTCACCATGGCCATTGCTTAGGGTTTCAGAGTTCTAATTTTAGGGCTTTGTATATCTGGAACAATTGGACCCTAAGACCCCTACCATTAAAATCAGCACCTTCTACTGAATGGAATTGAACCATCGCGCCTAATTTCTTTTTCACCCTGGGCTATTCGCTATTTTCTGTGAACGGCGTTTTGGGGGGGTTTAAAACCCCCGCTATTTCATTTTTATTGCAGGTATAATTGGGGACGAAGACTAGCGTGGCACGGCGTGAGTGGCTGGTTTGAAATCCAGCGCCTTTTTTTTAATTTTATAACACTAATGCCAATTTTATTTTATATTATTTGTTTTCTATCTAATGTACAAAGCGCGTTGATAGCTCACTTGGTAAAGGCTCTCATTGGTAAACACTGGGACCTGGGTTCGAATCCCAGGTCCCCTCAATTTGTTTCTATTATTTTGTCTAAACCTTTACCATGTAGCTCTCATCCTGATGACCACCATGAAGCCCAACGCCTCTGCCTGCCACGCGCCTGGAAAGGTCAATCCAAAGGCTACCATGTGAGTCCCATCATATGCACTGGTCAACGCCCCACATGTGATCCAAAAAGTCAGCAAAGGGCCTCCTCCTGTTGGGCCAGAGTTCATCAATCCACCTCCCCATTTGGGGTCAACACCCCCTATAGTTTGCATTTTTATTTCCTTTCTTTTCATTCTTTTTTTTATTTTGTTTTTATTATTTCTAATTAATTCATCAAAATAATTTTTTTCATAAAACAAAAAAAATCAGAAAATCATAAAAAATAAAATATGCTTTATTTTAATTTAATTCATCAATTTTTTTTGTAAATAAATTCAATAATTAATTTAGTGTTAATTTTAGGTTGTTAATTTTAATGTTTTTTTTTAATAACTAAAAGATAAAAAAAAAATAGGCCTTTAGCACATTTTTATCTTCTTGAATAAATATTTATATTTTCTTATTATAATTATTATTAACCATTAATTAATTTTGTAAATACTTGTAATTAATCAATTAGGTTTAAATTAGGTTTAACTTAGACAATTTTCTTTAATAAATTAAAAAAAAAAACAATTAGAACTAGAATTATTTGACTTTTAATTCCAATTTAATTTTCTTTAATTCCATAAATCCAAAAACATCAAAAAATAAATTCTTGCTTTATTTAATAATTAAATCAATTTTCAATTTCAATTCATTTCCTTTAAAGGGTCCAACGCCCTCGCATTCGATTATATTTTCTTTTCGCGCGTTTATTTTATTTCTTTTGTAAATATAATGTATTTGCTCCAAAGCCCTGTAATAGTTAATTAGGCATTTACTTCCTGCACTTTATTTTAAATCGGGTCTTGGTTTTATTTGGCGATGTAGACCCGCGCCTTTGTAATAGCGTAGGACCTTTATCTTTTCCGCACTTTAAATTCCCGCACCTTTAACTGTTAAACAATCACATGAAAGAATGAATGCCCAAAAGTAAAAACAAAGCGTAGAACACCAATGCATGAACAAGACAAATATAAACTGAAAATGACACACAATTCACACACCACTCCTAGGGTACGCCTCACTGTTGCCTTTCCCCTCGAAACGTGGTCATCGAGTATAGGACGTCTTAGTAAGTCCTTATGTCCATGAACATGGCATAAGGGTAGCTTCTAAGGTATCCTACTGTTGCTCTGGTGATCACACCGTTGCCTTGCCCCTCGAAACGTGGTCGTCGAGTACAGGACGTCTTAGTGAGTCCTTATGTTCCATTGATCTAGTTGCCTCGGAACAAGTTGCCTCGGAACAGTTGCCTCGAAACGGTTGCCTCGGAATAAAAAGATCAATGGCATAAGGGTAGCTTCTAAGGTATCTTACTATTGCTCGGTGACCACACTGTCCCTAACCCTCGAATTGACCCGAACACCTCCAACGGTGGTGCTACCTATCTCTCAATGGTGGGATGGCACTACCTCAAGGACATTTACACAGACTAATTCCTTAGGGTAGGTAGATGACTCGTAGATACTTGCTCTAATTCAAAACAAATCAAAAACTTCTTTTCACACCGACACTTTGCAAAAAGCTTTCAAAAATAACTTTTCAAACACTCTTGAGGACTGATACAAGAGTCGAACTGAAATTTTAAACGGAACTTTTTCAAACCCACTCACCTTGAAAATCAAACAAACATTTTGAAAACACAAATGAGCAAGTATCTAAGAGCCCATGGATAACCATGGATAGAAAGGGTGCTAACACCTTCCCTTTCTATAAATCTACCTCCCGAACCGAGAACTAATCTCAATAAGGAATTTTTCTGTGCTTTTGTCCTTTCCAAATTGGAGAAAATAAAAGACGGTGGCGACTCTTGCTTACCGCGACATTTCGCGAACCAGCGTTAAACAGTCAGTTCCAGATCCACCGATCACACAGTCAAACCTTAAGATTATTTGTCAACATTCTCATTTTGAAGGATATTTCATCATTTGATCAAGGGTTGATCATGATTCATCAAGGATTGCTCAAAATTCATCAAGACTCAAAAGTTGCTAAATTAGGGTTTTGTAGGAAAAGTCAACTCAACTTTGACCAAGCATAACTTTCTTATACTTTATGAGAAATGACCCATCCAAATCTCATTTTGAAGAGGATGAAATTTCCTACAATCCATCTTCATACCCCAAGATCAGAAAATGCACTCACAAGAAGTTATAAATTTGGACATTATAGGTCATTTTTGAAAGTCAACAAAAACACCTTTTTTGCCAAAGCTTATAACTTGAGAATGGAATATCAGAATGAGATGAGACAAAAAGGGTTGGTTAGATGACATCTCAATCTTTCTAAAAAGTCCAAGAACATCTCCAAAAGTTCAAAATTGAAGAAGTTATGCATTGTTGAATTTGGATATTTTTGCAAAATTGCCAAAAGTTAACTATCCCCAAAACTTCAAATTTTGTCAAATGGGCCCATTCCTTTCCACTTGATTTGGGCTTTCCACATTCCACACGTGTCTTATATTCATCCTTGTGTCCACTTACCAATTTTATTATTTTATTTGATTTTTTAATGTATTATTTCATTTTTAAACAAATTAAATCCAATAAAATCACAAAACTTGATTACATGAGATATTTTTCTATTTTCAGGACCTAATCACCATCAATATCATGATCAAATTCGTATCAAGCATTCCATGTGCAAAAAGATTGGATTTTTGGCAAATTAAGCAAGTTTTCAATGGAGGATCAAATCCAATCTCAAAGCATTGATGTGCAAAGATTCAAGACCAATTTGTTGACCTAATACATTGCAGCATACATATACAATCCAAGACACACGAATTTGAGACCTAGAGACTGCAAGAACACCAAAAGCAAAACTTGAAAAAAATGGCAAAAAGTGTGAAACTGAAATCAAGCTTGGAGGCACTTTCAGGACCTAACAAGCACCACAATCGCTTCCTGGCAATTCTCAGAAGCAAAACCAATCAGAATCACTCAATCTCCAGCCTCCTAGAGCACTGTAAGCATCTCACGAATCTGCTATGTTCATGAAGTCTCAAATCTTTATTCTTGCATCCATTCTCAAAAACGATTGCATACTCTGATTCCTCACATCATTTGCCAACTTTCTGCAATAACCAATTTCATTCTTGTGCTGTGTATCGTAAAACTCCATTGTAGGGCTTCCTAGGTTTTTTTAGGGGTTTTTGTTACAGGTAAAATTAGACCTATTGATGGACATAGGCATAACTGGAGGAGAAAGACAAGCACAACCATGGCCTTGGATGGAGTTTATATGGCATGCGATGGGTTTTTGAAACGACCTACGCTTTTAGCTGCGGATTTAAATCCGCAGGTAATTTCCTTGCATACTTGAGGACAGGGACGACCACGTGCCCCCATCCAATTGCCCCATTAAAATACTTGGCGCGTTTTCTTTTTGTCTGGCATAATGATGCGTTTTTTATATATTATATTTAGTTTGCATTTTACTAACGATTGAAGCGAAGTGATCCAGTGGTTAAGGGGAGTACTCTCAAGGCGTTGTTGGATAGAGGTCAGGGGTTCGATCCCTGCCTCCAGCGCTTTGCATTTTCCTTTATTTTATCATGTAATCAGGTACAAACCAACGTTGGAAGCACATCATACACCATCAGATATCAAGCGCCAGATGGCCCAAGGCCAAATCTGGCAATCCAGGGATGATGGCCTATGGTGGGATCAAGTCAAAGTGCCATAGGGAATCAGCAAAGTCCACCAGGCCAGCGTGTTAATGGGCCACAAAATTGCCATTCTCACCCCCTAATCAGGCCCAAACCTCCTAAACTCTTACTATTTTTATTATTTCTTTAAATTATTTATTGTTATTATTTTTATTATTAAATAACTAATTAAAACTTTTTCTTAATAAAATTAAGAACCAAAAATATTTTCTTTATTAAAATTAAATTTCAGCATTTTATTTTTGTTAATAATATTAATTTAATTATTTAGTTTTAATTAGGAATAACTTTTAATATATTTTGCAATAATTAAAATTAATTTAGACAATTAGGTTGTATTAACTTCGATCAAATTTATTTTTATTTCTTTAAATACCAAAAAATCCAAAAATATTATTTTCATTAATTAGTTTATTAATTTAATAATTAATCCAATTTAATTTCCTCCATAAATTCAAAATAACAAAAAATCTTTTCTTTCAAAAAGGGTCAAAACCCTAAAAACTTGCACCCGATTTAATTTCCCGCACGCGATCCATTTTTATTTCAATATTGTATCTGTTTCCTGGAATGTAATAGTTTAATAGGACTTTACTATTTTTACCGCTTTATTTATTTTCCGCCTTTTAATTTCAAGGGTTGCTTTTGGCGATGTAAATACCCGACGCCTTGTAATAGTTAGTTTAATTTCCGCAATTTAATTTCCGCAACTTATAAACTATTAGATGTTTGATAATAGGGAATGCATGACAAGATCGAATATTTAAACCTAAAATTAACATAGATCACCATTGACATGTACAAAGACAAATTAACTGAAAACAACACACTCGCACATGCGCACTCTTAGGGTACACCTCACTTGGTTGCCTTCGAACGCGGTCATTGAGTATAGGAAGTTTTAGAGGTCGCCCTCTTGTCCAAAGATCATAGTTGCCTCGAAACGGTTGCCTCGGAAAAATGATCTAAGACATTAGGGTTACCGCTAAGGCGTCCTAACATTTCTTTAGTGACCGCACGTCCCTTAATCAAATTGACCCTTAAAACTCCAACGACGATGCTACCTGCTCATTAATAGTGGGATAGCATTGTCTAAAGGAAGATAGCATAGAACGATTCCTTTTTCGAGTAGGTAGATGGTTCTTAGGTACTTGATCTTTCCAAAACAAAACAAAATTTTCACACTTACACTCCTTTCAAAACAAAAAACTTCTTCAAACCCACAAACACAAAGAAAGCAAATTTTTGAAAACACTATGAGCAAGTACCTAAGAGCCCGTGGATAACCACTGATAGAAAGGGTGCTAACACCTTCCCATTCTATAATCTACCCCCCGGACCCGAGAAACATCTCAAAAAAGGAATTTTTCTGTGTTTTTTTTCCTTTCCTTGTTGGATAAAATAAAAGACGGTGGCGACTCTTGCTTATCGCGACATTTTGCGAAAACAAACGCAAAACGCAAACCAGCATTCTAAAAACAGTAAGTTCTCTCCCACCGTATCACAGAACTGGCGACTCTGCTGGGGATGCTTAATAAGTGGGGTGTACCTTAGGATTAGATCATTGTGTTTTCAATTGTTTGCTTTGTATGCTTTATATTTACGGGCTTGTATCAGAGTTACTATAGATCCTAACCCGGATTTAGGGGATACCCTTTAGGTAAGTAGCAACAAACTGTGAGGGAACTGTACGGCGTAGATCGATACGGTTGAAGCAGTAGCTACGTTGGTGTGGCACTTTAGATTGTACCGATATCCCTTGTGTTGGAACGAGGAGAATATGGGTCATCTAAGGGGTCATTAAGCACCAACTGACCTTAGAACCTTTAAATTGACCAACTTGGCCATAGAACAGTAGCAGTATGCTACACTCATTGAGACTAAACTCTCGCGATGATTCCGGCCGCAAGAAAAGGTTGCTAAACTGGAATTATGACCGATCGAGGGTAGTCAGTAATATTGAGATCCTCTAGAACCCGGTTACTATTTTTAGGACAGGTTTAAACCAACTGAATTGAAAGAGGGTAGTACCTAAGCTCCTTGCCAGCCTGAAATCTAAGGGTTCTCTGTGTGACTTGTGTGCCTTTACCATGTTTGCTATTTGTGGATACTTGTGATGTGCTTTCTATCATGACATCATGACATCATAACATTGCATACATCTTGCATCGGACTAACCTATTTCAAAGACAGGAGGGATTCATCTTTGTTCTATTTTGTAGGTCATGATGCCCATGCGTAGGAATACCATCTGGATCAACTTTGTCCAGGTTCCCACCATGCTTAAAGAATTGATTGCAAAGATGCCAGATACCACCTCCTTCATCAGGAGACATGGTTACCTCTTGGGTTTGGTCACTTCCAAATTGGACGAGCAGATGATGAGTGTATTGGTATAATTCTATGACCCGCTGTACCATTGTTTTACTTTCCAGGACTACCAGTTGGTTCCCACCTTAGAAGAGTTTTCTGATCTGCTCGGTATCTCTATTTTGGAGCAGACCCCATTTACTGGTTGGGAGAAGATCCTTAGGCCAAAAGAGATTGCTTCAGCCCTTCATATGACAAAGGATGAGGTAATGGCTAATTGGGAGACTAGAAGTGGAGCAAAGGGCTTTCTGACTAAGTTCTTGGTTGTAAGGCTAATTATTTCTGGGATAGTCTAGACTTCAAGGCATTCGAAGATATTCTGGCTCTTCTGATATATGGCTTGGTATTGTTTCCAAATCCTGACTCCTTTATTGATGTGAATGCGGTGAAAATCTTCATCTCTCGCAATCCAGTACCCACTCTCTTGGGTGACATTCTTCATCAGCTTTATGCTCGTACTACTCGAAAGCGGGGAACCTTGATGTGCTGTGCTCCATTATTGGCGAGGTGGTTTATTTCGCACCTCCCCAAATCAGTGCTGAAGAACAAAGAAGGCATGGGCTGGGCCTATAGGGTTATGTCTCACTCTCATAATGACATCATCTGGACTATCAAGGGTATGGACGAAGTGGCCATTATTGATCGATGTGGGGAATACCCCAATGTTCCACTGATAGGAACCCATGGAGGAATTACTTACAATCCATGCTTGGCCTTACGTCAGTTTGGACGTGCCAGAAGAGAAGGACCTCATGAATTGCTAATGCCTAGTATCATCTTTAATTTTCAAGGGGATAGTGACGAGCAACGCCGCAAATTCATAAGGGCCTGGGATAGAGTTCACAGATCTGATCCACATGAGCTGGGTCCAAAGACTTCTCTTCTGATGGAGCCATATCTCAGATGGGTCCGTATCCGTGCCCAAAAGATGGGTATGCCATATGAAGTCGTCCTGCCTATCATTGTTGAAGTTGCTAATGAAGAGGGGGTTTTTCCTACCATCCTCCATCCTTGCATGCCCACTGACATTGGGGCACTGAAAAGGTCTTGGATACAGCTGAGAGAAGAGCGGGATGCTTGCCGAGAAAAGTTTAACGAGCAAGAGCAGAAGATCCAAAAGTTGACTAGGCAGCTGGAGAACGAGCGGATTCTCAATGATTATGTCCGCACCGACAAGAAGCAACCATGGGAGCACTGATTGTCCTTTGATTATTTCCTTTCCAGTTTTTATTTACTTTTCAGTATTTCCATTCTTGTAACGCCTTAAGGGCATCTGTTGAACAATTTGAATTTCAAAGTTTATCTAATAAAAGTGTGTTTCATTTCTTGTTTACAAATTTGAACCTCTCGATGTCTTTGAAATCATATCATACGCATTTCATTCCATGTACCTCATAACAGGTACCATTACAGGCCTCTTATTTTCTTCGCTGTTTATTTCAGCATCATGTCTGCTGAACCATCAACTGAGCAAGCAAGCAAGGCCCTACAGGCTCAAAATGCCCAATTCCAAGAGTTGTTCATGAATCTAGCTAAGGGTCAGTAGGATCTGAAGACCCTTATTCTGAAAGAGAAGAAGAAGAAGAAGAAGAAGAAGAAGAGGACAATCCTGTTTAACACATGTCACAGGTTTGGAAACAGGCTACGGGATGAAGTTGATTTGACCACCTCATCTGGAGGGAAAGATAGTCAGGAGGAAAGGAGGGCTCCTAGCCCTGTGGTTTCAGACAACGAGACAGACTTCGACGAAGACCAGTATCCTCCTGCTGAGGATAGATACAAATAACTGGAAGACCGTTTGAGTGCGATGGAAGTTCAGAAAGTGCCTGGTCTGGACTTTGGTGATCTGGGTCTATCATCTGGGGTGGTGATTCCCCACAAATTCAAAGCACCAGCCTTTGCTAAGTATGACAGAGTTTCTTGTCCGAAGCTGCACCTCCGGTCATATGTAAGGAAGATTCATCCATACACCGCTGATAAGAACCTATGGATCCACTTATTTCAATACAGTCTCTCAGGGACTCAGCTTGAATGGTTTTACCAGTTGGACGGAGCCAGTATCCGCAGTTGGGAAGATTTGGCTACTGCTTTCTACAGGTAGTACCAATATAATTCCGACCTCGCTCCTACGCGTACCCAACACCAGGGTATGTTAATGGGAACGGGCGAAGGTTTCAAAGATTATGCTCAGAAGTGGAGGGACCTCGTCGGAAGAGTGCAACCACCCTTGGCTGATCGGGAGCTTGTGGATATGTTTCTAGGGACCCTGTCTGGTCCATTTTTCAACCACCTGATTGGAAGCTCTTCGTCTGGGTTTACAGAGCTAATTATAACCGGTGAAAGGATTGAGGCTGGTAGTAAGGCCAGTAAAATACAGAAGGGTGCTTCATCAAGCACCGAGAAAAAGCCTTTTAAGAAGGATTCCAGTGCTGTTTACAGTTCGAAAAGCCAGAATAGACCTGAACGCCGCCAAGCTGTTAATGTGGTTGTTATTTCAAGACCTGCTGGTGCTCCTCAGCACAACAATCAACAAAAGGCTGAGAGACCTCGAAGGCAATTCACCCAACTCAACATGACTTTATCTCAGATTTTGCCACAGTTATTGAAAACCAATCTAGTGATTCCAAGGGAAGCCCCAAAGAATCCAAATACAACATCACCGAAGTACAACCCTAATGCCCGCTGTGCTTTTCACTCTGATAGCCCGGGGCATAATACAGATGATTGTTGGTCTTTGAAGAACAAAATACATGACTTAATTGATGCTAAGGAGATTGAGTTCGAGGCGCCCGAAAGACCTAATGTTGTGACTGCTCCTATGCCCAAGCATAGAGTAAATGCTATAGATGAAGACTTGTTTGTGGTTTCTGTGAACGACATTGTTACCCCTTTGATGACTGTGAAGAAGAACCTTTTGCTAGCCGGGTTATTTCCGGGTTGTGATGAAGGTTGCCGTATGTGTTCCGCCCTACCAACCGGTTGCCATCTTTTGAAGTCAGGTGTCCAACGCCTGATGGATAATAAGGAAATTCTGTTTGAGAAGACTGTTGTTCCCTTAGTTCATACTGAAGAAGTTGCTATTATTACCATTTTCGACAATTCTTCCAAGGCTTCCTCGAGAAAGCCTGTTAGAATTACATCTGTTCCAAGAATCGCACCATTGATCATCACTGTTCCTGGGCCTATCCCCTACACCTCTGATAAAGTTGTCCCTTGGAACTACGGGGCTGATGTTTATTTTCATGGAGTTAAACAAGAGTTAGATGCCTATACTGATGTCAGCAATATTGCTGGACCTGCTAAAGTCACCCACAGGGGAATACTTTTCTCACCTGATATCTCTCCACCAACTGCCCGAAAACCTGTTGTTATTACACCTGCCAGTGTACCTGCTACTATTCCTGTTCAAGTTCCTATTCTTACCCCTGTCGCCGAGTCATCTGACACTCAGGGCAAGGGGACCACCAGTGAGCCTGCCCGGACGGAGGCACCAAAGACAATTACTGTTGAAGCTTCTAGACAAGAGATGAAAGAGATTTTAAAGATCATCAAAAAGAGTGACTACAATGTAGTCGAACAGCTGGGGCAAACCCCGTTCAAAATCTCTATGCTGTCACTGTTGCTATGCTCAGAGGCCCATGCCAAGGCTCTGATTGCATTCCTGAAGACTGCACACGTACCAAAGAGACATCAGCTGATCAGTTTAAAGATTGCGTGGCCAGCCTGACTGCCGATAATGGGTTGGGTTTCTTTGACGCCGACTTGACTGCTAAAGGGAAGAATCACAATGATGCCCTGCATGTCTCCATTGAATGCAGGGGCACTACTCTTGCTCATGTATTAGTGGATACTGGTTCCTCGTTGAACATTTTGCCAAAGAAAGCTCTAGACCAGTTGGACTGTGAAGGGTTGGAGTTGAAACCAAGCAACATTATTGTTAGGGCCTTTGATGGGTTTAAGAGGATGGTACATGGAGAAGTGGATATTCCGATTAGGGTTGGTTCTCAGGTTTTCAACTTTACATTCTATGTTATGTACATTCGGCCATCTTATTCTTGTTTGTTGGGTCGCCCATGGATCCACAAAGTTGGGGCCGTAACCTCCACGCTCCACCAGAAGCTGAAGTACCCAGTGAAGGGGAAGATTGTGACAGTACAAGGAGAGGAAGAGTACATGGTGAGCCACCCTAACTCTTTCCGATACGTAGAGATGGATGGGGAGTTCATTGATACCCCATTTCAGCATTTTGAAGAGGTTCCCCAGACACTGGCGTCAACTGAGACTGTTGTTGAAGATTCTCCTATGAAGATGGCTTCCTTTAAGGATTCCCGGGCCGTTGTCGAGAAAGGTGGGTGTGCGAATTGGGGCCAACTCCCTGATTTTACACAGAAGACTAACAAGTTTGGTTTGGGTTTCACTGCAGAAGCTCAAAAGGATGTTCAGAATGCACGGATCGGAAGACCTCCCGTGTTCATCAACAATTCGGGAGTGACTGCCATTGAAGACGATGTGAAAGAGTTCGAGTTCGACAGCTGGATCTATCCTACGACCGACGGTGGACCAAGCAACTGGACAGCAAAGGACTTCATCCCTATTTATTTTGTTACCCAGTAATGAAACTTTTTGTTTTGAATATGTAACAAACAATGTTTTAAACTCTATGGCCCGGTGTCTTACCCGGGGCACCGTGGCTGCATTTGTGAGGGCTTTATGTGTGTCATTTACATATATAATTAATAAAAGCATTGGACGCTTCTTGCATTTCAAATTTTGTGCTCCTTGTTTTTCTTTTATTATACATTGCAAAATAGCTATTTTACACACACTCACATATACAGGTCTACATCCACTCTGGATCTCACTGGTAACGACCCTGCTACTACCAGTTATGACTTCGAAAATCCGATCAACTTAGCCGAAGACGAAGGTGAAGACGATTGCGAAGTGCCTGGTGAACTTGAAAGACTGCTACTCCAAGAAGAGAGGGCCATTCAGCCGCACAAAGAGCCGGTGGAATCGGTAAATTTGGGTACAGAGGAAGACAATAAAAAGGTCAAGATTGGTGCAAATCTAGAGCCTAGTGTGAAACAACGGTTGATTCAGATGCTGCATGAATACATTGATATCTTTGCCTGGTCTTATAAAGATATGCCTGAGTTGGATACCGATATTGTGGTTCACCGATTGCCTACCAAGGAAGATTGTCCTCCAGTGAAACAGAAGGTTCACCGAATGCGCCCAGAGATGTCTGAGAAAATCAAGGCTGAAGTTATGAAACAGTTTGACGTCAGTTTTCTAGCAGTTACTTCTTACCCGCAGTGGGTGGCCAATGTGGTTCCTGTGCCGAAGAAGGATGATAAGGTTCAAATGTGTGTTGACTATAGGGATCTGAATAGGGCGAGTCCCAAAGATGATTTCCCTCTACCTCATATCGATGTTCTGGTTGACAACACCGCTCAGCACAAGGTATTCTCCTTTATGGATGGTTTCTCCAGTTATAATCAGATTAAGATGGCTCCCGAAGACATGGAGAAGACAACTTTTGTTACTCAGTGGGGTACTTTTTGCTACAAAGTCATGCCTTTTGGATTGAAGAACGCTGGGGCAACGTATCAGCGTGCCATGGTTGCTTTGTTTCATGACATGATCCATCATGAGATTAAGTGTGATACGGTGAGAGAACTGACTTGGGATTTTGCGTTTGTGTTCGCAAATGTTTTGGTTTAGCAAGAGTCGCCAGCGACTTTTTATTTTATCCTAAGGAAAGGTCAAAAAGCACAGGAAAGACCTTTGAGATATTTTCTTGAGTTCAGGGAGTAGATTATAGAAAGGGAAGGTATTAGCACCCTTTCTATCCATGGTTATCCATGGGCTCTTAGTTACTTGTTTAGATCACTTGCTTTGCTTTTCAATTGTTTGAAATGGTGCTCTTCAATTGTTTGAAATGGTGCTTTGTGTGTGATTTTGAAAGATATTTTGAAAAGAGGCCATCGTTGTGGCCACCTTTGTAATGATTCTTGTTTGAATGTATACAAAGGTGTTTTTGTCTTTTGAAAAGTTTTCAATGTTTGAAAGTAGGGTTTTGAAATTGTATGGTGAAGTGTGTTTTGAAGATAGCAAGGATGTTTTTGCAAGCTTTTGATCAAGTAACTAAGAGTTATCTACCCTATTTTACTCAATGATCTTTCTTATGTTTTAACCCTTTTAACAGTGTTGTTTCACCATTGTATTTGGTGAACAACCTTGTGTTAGGATGTTAAACGGGACAGGCGTGGGTCATCGTATAGACCATGATAGCAATTGTGTCAAGTATTTTTGGAAATTTTCTTGAGGGACTTGATCATTTTGTTTAGGAAACTCAGATAGCGTCATCAAGGGACTATGATCTTTTGTTTTGTTTTTGTTTTGCCAAAGTACTTGACATGCATACCATGGCCCATTTTTGAAGGCAACAAGTGGATTGTAACCCTAGGGATGCAAGTGTGCAATGTGTTTGTTTTTCATGCATTTTTTGTCTTTGATTAGGTCAAACTATTTGTTGGTTTTGATTTTGCATACAAACCCTAATTCTCTAATCATGGCATAATTGAAAGCTTAAAGGTGCGAGAATTTAAGTCCTAAACTATTACAACATGATATAGGGAGGGGGGGTACAAATTTGAATAGGGGATTATTTTGTAAGAAATTAAACCCTAAATTATTACAACCAAATTGAATTTACAATGCATAATATTTAAATGTACAATATTTAAATAAAATACAATGAATAAATATTAGATAAAATGTATTATGCAAAAAAGGTTTTTATTTGTTCATGTATGCAAAAAGTATTTTTAATGTAAAGAAATGTAGAGAAATAAATAAAAAGTTAATTTTAATTATTTTTAGGGCAAAAACCCTAATTCTTTAAGAAGATGAATATAATGTATTGTTTTTATATACAAAAAATATTAATATGTATAAAAATGAAATATATTCAAAAAAGGTATTTTTTAGTATAAAATATCAATAAAAATAAAAATGTATTATTTTTGTGTTTTTTATTCTATGTTTTTAATGAACTAAAGTATATATATATATATATATATATATATATATATATATATATATATATATATATATATATATATATATATATATATATATATATATATATATATATATATATATATATATATATATATATATATATATATATATATATATATATATATATATATATATATATATATATATATATATTAAATATGTTAAGTGTGTAAAAAATAAAATAAATTATTTACAAAAATGCAATATATTCAAGAAAATATTTTTGGTGTAAATAAAAAATAGAAATGAAAATAAGAGTTTTTTTTGCATTATTTTCAAGTTTAACAAAATAATATATATATTTAAATTGTTGTTTATATTAGGAAAAATTAAAATAAAATATCTAATAAATGAAAAATATTGTGAAAATATTTAGAATATTTTATATATTTGAAAATAAAATATCAAAGTCAGAAAAGAAATCAAAATGCAAAAATAATGAAAATACAAAGAAATGGGTCAGGGGGTGCTGAAAGTAAACTGGGAGGTGTTGGAAGTAAAGAAATCCAGGCCCAGCCCAGACTTCATCTTCAACCTCCAGAAATTTGAAAAACACGCGCATGCCTGTACAAACTTGTATCTCCTGTATTTGTGATCTTTTGACAAAACTCAAAACATGAAACTTGTAGAGCATCAAATCACGAATCTAACCATATAAAAAACTTAAGCTAACTCTCAAAGACCAGAGAGGATTTCTCTGGCCCTAATTTCTAACCTAGTTTTTTCAGAAAGTTCATGGATGAAATTCTCCTAGCACGATTAATATAAATGAAAACTAAGCATATGTATGATTTCAGGGCAATGAATACAACATCTTTCATTCACAAACCTAAGTCTAAATGTTCCTAAATAGAGAGATAAAAGTTCATGAAATACCTGTTTTAGTTGAGTTCGAGCTGGACAATGCAGCATCTTTCAATGGGCCCTGAGGTTCTTTTGAGCTTGCTTGATGTCCCCTGAACCTTTCCCAATGCTTAGTTTGTTTTCAAGTGGCCTGAATCGTGCTACAGAACTCAACCTGCAAAGCTTCCAAACAAAAATGGTGATGTGTGTAAATGGAGTTACAACAACTTGTGAATGGTCTGGACAGCTTAGGTATATTGTATAGAATGTATTTGAAGTGATTTTGGACAAAACGCACGAGGGGATTTGATTGTGGCTTGTGATTAACAGAACTGGCCCTGTTTTGCAAGAAAATGTAGTTTTTGAGTATAAGGGTGCTTTAGGGGTTAAGAGCTCGTGCTTCTGGCTTACAAGGGTATGCAAAACTTGTTTGAAAACTTGGCTTGAGTTTAATATATCAGATGTGTGAGTTATGAGCTTTTGGCCATTTGACTTGTTTTGAAAGCAAAGTTGGAAGTGAAGTGTGATAGGCCTGTACAGGCTATCTCCAAGCATGCACCAACTTCTTGTACCTTTGCCTAAGTTTGTGGAACTTGTTTGCTGCAAAGAATGAAGTTCAAAGCTCAAGAAAGACAACTTTGCAAAAGTTATGCTTTATGAAAATGGAAGTGTGATCTTTATGCCCAAAATGGAATTATTCAATGTACAATGCTCCCTTGATCAGGACAATGCCTCTAACCAATGTATTTGCATTCAATTTTTGAGTGTTGAAGGGTTTAGATACCTGTAATTATGTACTAAGCTAGTTTGGTCAGATTTGCAACTTGGTATGAACATGTATTGGCCATGGTTACAAAGTGAGTTTTTGCCAACTTCAAGCATTCGATTCTCCCTAACCACAAAAGTGTTTGAGGAGTTCTTGGATAATTTGGAAATCTTGCAACATCTACTATAATCCATATTTGAAATGAAATTTGAAACTCCAAGTGGAACCATGTGAAAAATGGCCAAGAAGATGGGTCAAAATCCTGCCTAAACTAGGGCAAAATTTTTCTAAGTTAAAAGTTTTAGGGACCCTTGTTCCAAAAATCATAAATTGATATCCAAGCTTCTTTTGAGAAAACTTTGTGAATCAAAGTTTTAGACTCTGTGATGGACTACAACTTTCATGTTGTAAGTTTTGTTTGAATCCATTTTCATTTTGGTGAAAAAATGGGACAAAGTTAGGAAAAAATAAGAAAATTTTATAACTTAGAAAATTTCTAAGTTATGAAATTTTTCCATTTTAAATCCTAATTTGCAATTTTGGGTTTCTTGATGAACAAGTTTCATAATTTGACATGTCTTGATGAAAAATGACCCTTGGCACTTGATTTTGACCAAAAAGTCAAAGTTTGACTTTTCAGTATACAATCAATTTTTGATCAGTTGACTGAAAAAATCATCTGTCAATCTCATGCATTTG
The DNA here is from genome assembly GCA_948472305.1 of Vicia faba. Classification (NCBI taxonomy): domain Eukaryota; kingdom Viridiplantae; phylum Streptophyta; class Magnoliopsida; order Fabales; family Fabaceae; genus Vicia; species Vicia faba. The sequence goes on along the minus strand of CATIWC010000860.1, from coordinate 13,153 downwards.
ATATCTTTTGAACTTGTTGAATGGGTCAAGATAATGTCATTGAGTTCTTGAGTCCATGGTTAAGCTTGATTTGCCATTGGCTAGGTCAAACAGTCAAAAATTGCCTTTGTATAGTCAAAACCCTAAAAATGACCATTTTGCCCATTTGGTGATCTGATCAAATTTCTTGTGGAATTGTGATCCAAACTTGATCAAATGGTTCATATGAGTTAATAATGTTGATGTGGGTCCAAATTCATGAGATTTGACTGTCAATTGGCCACAGTTGACTTTTTCCCAAATATAGTTGATTTCTAGGTCAACTGTCCAATTGACTGGGCAAAAATTTGATTCAAGGCTTGAAACTTGGTATGAGAAAAATTATGAGTCCAACATGAAGTATGAAAGTCACTTTGGGTATTGTAGGTCAAAACATCCCTGTGCAAACTCAAACCCTAATTTAGGTCAACAGTGCAAGGAGGTGTCTTGAGCAGAGCAAACCCTAGCTTAATCTTGAATTCCAAGGGTCTTGTGATGAGAAATGTTGATAAAATGAGAGGGAAAATTTTGGGGTACAACAGTTGCCCCTGTTCAATCTTCTTGAACCTGAAGATTTAGATTGGCAAGCTTGCCTTTCGCGACTCGAAGGTAAAAGAGGATTGGACACTAGAGTGCCCGTAAATTTGCACTCGTCAAAATGTAAATGAGGGAATGGGCTTAAAGATGCCATTTGGAGATGGTAGAATCTTGCTGGAGATGGGCTTAGAGATGCCATCCAAGACTGTTTGTTGAATTGCAATGTTGTAGGTCAGAAGAATAAGCATCAAAATGGTATCCGTGTCTGGAATGCATTTGAACTGTATCTGGAGACTGAGTCTGTATGAGCAAAAGAATGGCGTCAGTGTCTGGAGCGTATCTGAGTTGTAACCGTATTTGAACTTTGAATGAATATCAGAATGACTGCCGTGTCTGGAGTGTATCTGTATTGTATCTGAAGTTGAGATCTGTATGAGTAGCAGAATGACTTCCGTGTCTGGAGTGTATCTGAGACTGTGACTGGGATCTGAATAAGTGACAGAATGACTTCTGTGGCGACTGCACCGGGGAGAATCAAACTTTTGGTGTAAGGGCCAGAATGGCATCCGTGTTTGGAGCGTATCTGAACTTGTAGTTAATAGTTGAATCTGAATGAGAGATGGAATGGCTGTCGTGTCTGGAGCGTATCTAGTCTGTATCAGATTGTTGAAGTATGAATGAGTAGTAGAATGACCGCCGTGTCTGGGGTGTATCCGTACTGTATTTTGACTTGAAGTTATGAATGAGTAATGGAATGACCGCCGTGTCTGAGGTGTATCCATACTGTATTGGAAAAATTGTTGACGGTAGCCTTTTAATCTTATCCTGAAAAGGGTAAAATGTTAGCTAAAACACAAAGTTATGTTGCATGATATGTATGATGCAATGAACTATGTTTCATCAATGTTTATGATATATGAATGTAATGGATGGGCATGCAAGCTGAGTGGGTGTCTTGCTGAGGAAAATAAATCCTTGATAACTAGAGATAATGAAATCTTTGACTGCTGCCGGGGAAAGTAAATCCTTGACCAGTGTTGAGGATTCAAAACTCTTTGATTGCTGAAGATGAGAGATCCTTGCTGACTGCTTGGGGATTAAAGATTTCTGTTTGTTTGAGAAGGAGAAATCCTGGGACCAATGCTGGAGATTAAAAATCCTTGGCAATTTGTGGGGGTTAACAAGGCCTTTGACAACTTCTGCAGGGAATGAGAATCCTTCATGACTTTCCTGGGAAGCAGGGAAAACTCTAAAAATCTCTACTGGGGAGTTAAAACCTGGGAGGCTTCTGCTTGGAGAAATGAGACCGAGAATCTTCAATTTGTTGGGATATAACTCTGTAGGGCGAATGTTCACTCGGCCGGTGAAATTAGGAGCTTGGGTTGTACGCCAAACTACTGGGGAGGCATCCTAGTTGGGGATAAGCCAAGAAGTTAACTGTTATCTGCTTGGTTTTCAAACTTTTTAAGATAGCCTAATGGGGAAATTGGGGGAAGTTGAACAGTTCCCACCGGGGGTTGATAGTTGGAAACTTGACTTCGCTGGGGAAGAAAGTTTAGAAAATTCTAGCTCCGCTGGGGATAGGTATTTCAGGGTTTTCGGGCTCCGCTGGGGATCTTGAAGTTTAACTCCGCTGGGGAAATATACTCCAAATTCTTAGCTTTGTTGAGGATCTGAATGATGTATTGTAAGGGATTTCTTCAGAAATATCACAAGGATATCTTTCTACACCTTCAACCTATCAGTAATTATCCTTTCTCAATTTCGTTTTATTTGTAAGCAGTGATTATATTCAAATGCATATGCCTATTTAACAAAACTTTGGACGTTTTCAAATAAAAACATAAGTGCAAAACAGAAAGAAAGGCAAGCAAATTTCTCAATGTTGAACTATCTTTGTATTAACTTTTGTGAGTATCTTTGTAAAAAGGAGACAAACATCCTAGTAAGAGAATGTTGTCGTAAAAATTGAAAAATTTTATACAAAAGAAAGATGGCTATGTGTAACAATTCCATGACGCTGGGATCACTTTGCCCCTTGCCCCTGGGATCACTTTGCGGCAAAATGATCTGCTTGATTACAAGATCTCCAACTCGATATTCCTGACGCCTGACTTTCTTGTTGAAAGCCTTGATCATCCGTTTTTGATACGTCTGACCATGACAAACAGCAATAAGTCGCTTCTTGTCGATCAAGTTAAGTTGATCAAGCTAGGTCTGAATCCAATCGTCCTCACTCAAACCAGCATCCTTCATAATCCTTAAGGAAGGAATCTGGACATCCATAGGTAAAACAACTTCCATGCCATATACCAAAGAAAAAGGAGTTGCCCCTGTTGAAGTACGTGCCGTGGTACGATATCCATGCAGGGAAAACTGTAACATCTCATGCCAGTCCTTGTAGGTGACTGTCATCTTTTGAATGATCTTCTTGATATTTTTATTCGCGGCTTTAACAACATCGTTCATCTTTGGTCGATAGGAAGATGAATTGTGATGATAAATCTTGAACTTCTCGCACAGAGCGGTGATCATAGTGTTGTTCAAATTTGTACCGTTGTCGGTAATGATTCTGTCGGGGATACCATACCGGCATATGAGGTTCTGCTTGATGAAGCGGGCAACCACATTCTTTGTAACTGAGGCATAGGAAGCTGCTTCGACCCACTTGGTAAAATAATCAATAGCGACCAAGATGAAGCGATGTCCATTGGATGCCGTAGGCTTGATCTCTCCAATCATGTCAATGCCCCACATTGTGAATGGCCAAGGAGCTGTCAGAACGTTGAGAGGAACAGGAGGAATATGTACCTTGTCGGCATAGACTTGGCATTTGTGGCAGGTGCGAGAATATTGATAACAATCAGCTTCCATGGTAGACCAGTAGTAGCCTGCCCTTAGGATCTTCTTAGCCATCGTATGTCCGCTCAAGTGGGTGCCAAATGTGCCACTATGTATTTCGGTCATGATCAACTCTGCTTCAACCTTGTCCACACAACGAAGTAGAACACAATCATGGTTGCGCTTATAAAGGATGCCATTACTTAGGAAGAACTTGGCAGCAAATCTCCTTAAGAACTTTTTGTCATTGACGAAAGCTCCTTCAGGGTATTCTCTAGTCTGGAGATACCTTTTGATTTCATGAAACCAGGGTTGGTCCACTACTTCTTCGGTATTAATCTCATGACAGTGTGCAGGTTCTTCCATTCGCTCGATGGTAATTTGGGGAGCCTCGTTATCCCAGTTGAGTTTAAACATGGAAGACATTGTAGCCAGAGCATCGGCTAACTGATTTTCTTCTCGCGGGAAATGCTCGAAGGTAATCTGCTCGAAATGAGGCAACAATGTCAAGACATGTTCTTTGTATGGGATAAGATTAGGATGTTTGGTGTCCCACTCTCCTTTGACTTGACTGATAACAAAAGCCGAGTCCCCAAATATGACAAAAGATTTGATTCCCAAGACTATAGCAGCCTTGAGACCAAAGATGCAAGCTTCATATTCAGCCATGTTGTTGGTATAGCTGAAGCAAAGTCGGGCAGTGAAGGGTGTATGGCAACCTTCCGGATAAATGAGTACCGCACCGATACCGTTGCCAAGTGCATTTGAAGCACCATCAAAGTACAGGGTCCATCGGGATCCTTGTTCAGGTCCGTCATACGGTCCGTTACCTTCAATGTTGTCCAATGTCATGATGTCCTCGTCAGGGAAGTCGAATCTCATAGATTGGTAATCTTTGACGGTTTGATGAGCTAGATGGTCAACTAGTACACTCCCCTTTATAGCTTTTTGGGTAGTATACTGGAAGTCATACTCAGTCAGGATCATTTTCCATTTAGCGATTCTTCCAGATAAAGCAAGCTTCTCGAAGATATACTTGATCGGATCCATTTTGGAAATCAGCAAAGTGGTATGAGTCAACATATACTGCCTTAGCCGGCAAGCAGCCCATACCAAAGCGCAGCAAGTTTTCTCGAGCAGTGAGTAGCGAGTCTCACAGTCGGTAAACTTTTTGCTAAGGTAATAAATGGCATGCTCTTTTCATCCAGACTCGTCATGTTGGCCTAGTACAGACCCCATTGAGTTATCCAACACAGTCAGATACATGATTAACGGCCTTCCTTCGACGGGTGGCATCAAAATAGGAGGTTCTAGTAAATACTCCTTGATCTTATCAAAAGAAACTTGACAATCATTGTTCCATTCAACTACCTGATCTTTCTTCAATAGTTTGAAAATTGGCTCATAGGTAGATGTCAGGTGAGAGATGAACCTCGCGATATAGTTTAAGCGTCCCAAGAATCCTCTAACCTCCTTTTCAGTGCGGGGGGCAGGCATTTCTTGTATAGCCTTTACTTTAGCTGGATCAACCTCAATGCCTTTGTTGCTGACAATAAATCCCAAAAGTTTACCAGACCTAACTCCAAAAGTGCACTTGTTGGGTTCAGTCTGAGCTTATACTCCTTCAACCTGGCAAACAGCTTTTGCAAATGATCAAGGTGTTCTTCTTCTGTCTGTGATCGATCTATCATGTCGTCTACGTAGACTTCAATCTCATGATGTATCATATCATGAAATAAAGCTACCATGGCGCGTTGATAGGTTGCCCATGCATTCTTCAGTCCGAATGGCATCACCTTGTAGCAGAGGTACCCCATTGCGTGACAAAAGTAGTTTTCTCCATGTCCTCGGGGGCTATTTTGATCTGGTTGTATCTCGAGAATCCATCCATGAAGGAAAATACCTTGTGTTGAGCTGTGTTGTCAACCAAGATGTCAATGTGTGGCAGTGGAAAATCGTCTTTAGGGCTAGCCCTGTTTAAATCCCGATAGTCCACACACATTCTGACCTTGTCGTCCTTCTTAGGCACGGGCACAATGTTAGCAACCCATTGTGGATAGGAAGTAACAGCCAGAAATCCAGCGTTGAATTGCTTCATTACCTCAGCTTTGATCTTCTTAGACATGTCGGGCCTCATTCGGCGGACCTTTTGCTTGACCGGTGGACAGTCTTCTCTTATAGGGAGACGGTGGACCACGATATCTGTGTCTAGTCCCGACATGTCTTCATAAGACCAGGCGAAGATTTCAACATATTCCTTCAACAACTGCACTAAGTGCTCTTTGACACTTGGTTCCAGGTTGGCACCCACTTTTACCTCTTTCTTGTCTTCCTCTGTCCCCAAGTTGATGGTTTCTAGCAACTCTTCATGAGGCAGAATAACCCTCTCTTCTTGTTGCAAAAGTCTGGCTAATTCTCCCGGCACTTCACAATCTTCGTCAACTTCGTACTCAGCATGATTGACCAAGTATTCAGAGTTACTGAAGGCTAAAGTATAATAGTCACCCATGGAATCCGGAGTGGATGGGTACCTGCATTTGTGAGTGTGGGTGTGTGTAAGGGATAGCCATCCTTAAACAAAACAAAATGAAAAAGGAAAGAAAATGAACACAACAGTTTATAGATGAAGACGTCCAATGATTCATTAAAACATGGCATATGATAATGAAGAAAATCAAGCCCTTACAAATGGACCTACATGCCCCGGGCAAGGCATGAGGTGAAAATAGTGTACGAATTGTTTAGTTATTACAGACCAAAAATGGGAAATTGTTCAAAGATAAAATTACTGGTTGATGAAGGTGATGGGAATAAAATCCTTTGCTTCCCAGTTGCTTAAACCCCCTTCGACGGTTGGAAAGATCCAATCTTCGAAGTTGTTCTCTTCATCCTCATCTTCTACATCATTAATTCCATGGTAGGTGATTTTGACGGGTGGTCTTCCAGTCTTGGAGCGACGCATAGCCTTTTGTCCTGCAGCAGTAAACCCTAATCCAAACTTGTCCGTCTTATGGGGAAACTCAGGCAGTTGCCCCCACACTATGCTCTTTCCATCTTTAATTACAGTCTCTGCATCCTTGAGAGATGCCATCCTAGATACATGCTTGGGAACGATAGACACCTCAACCATTATCTTCGCAACTGCGACCTCAGGAGACACTTCCTCAAAATGTTGGAAAGGCGTTTCTATGAACTCGCCATCCAATTCCATATAGCGGAAGGAATTAAGATGACTTATCATGTACTCTTCCTCACCGTGCACCGTTATAATCTTACCCTTAACAAGATATTTCAGCATTTGGTGCAAAGAGGAGGTAACCTCCCCAGCATAATGAATCCACGGTCTTCCCAACAAACACGAATACAAAGGACGGATGTCCATCACATAAAAGGTGGAGTTGAAAACTTCTGTGCCTACTTTGATAGGAATGTCAACCTCTCCGTGAACCATTCTTTTGGACCCATCAAAGGCCCTAACAACGATGTTACTAGGTTTGAGGGTTAATCCCTCGCAATCCAAACGGTCCAACGCTTTCTTCGGCAGCATATTCAAAGAAGAACCGGTATCCACTAAGACATGGGCAAGGGTGGTTCCACTAAATTCAACTCAGACATGTAGCGCGTCTTTGTGTTTCCTTCCTTTGGGAGTCAAATCAGCATCGGAAAAACTCAAACCATTATCAGCAGTAGGACTGGCCACGCACTCCTGAAACTGGTCAGCCGAAGTTTCTTGGGGCACGTGTGCCGCCTTCAAAAATTTGATTAAGGCCTTAGCATGGGCCTCAGAGCAGAGTAGAAGAGCTAACATGGAGATTTTAGAAGGGGTGTGCCCTAGCTGTTCCACGACGTCGTAGTCGCTCTTTCTGATTATCTTCAGGATTTCCTCCATTACTTTCTGGGTGGTTTCGGGGATAACCACAGTATGAGCCTTCGTCCTGACAGGCGCTTCCAGTATCCCCTTACCCTTATCGATATTATCAACAGATTGTGTTACTTCAAGAGTATCCAACTCTTCAATTATCGGGCCTTGCACAGATGGTCTAATAGGCACAGAAGCTTTCGAGGGTCCGAAGATTGCTCGAGGGGGAGCAATCTCTGGAGAAAAAATCCGGCCGCTGCGAGTTATCTTGCTTGTACCCACAATGTTCCCTATATCAGGGGTTACCTCTTCAGAACTCTCTTGGACTGATTCAATCTGTTTGATGCCATGATAGAAGATTTCTCCTCCGTAGTTCCATGGTATTGTCTTGCTAGATTGATACGGGAAAGGCCCCGACTTGGTGATTTTTGAAGGTACAAATTCAGGATCAGGTGTAATCTTGACAGGCCTTTTTCAAGCCTTGGGAAGATTATTGGATATGGTTATTATTGCAATATCATTGGTTGAAGTAGCAAAAGTAGCAGGAGTAACAGGAGTGAAGGTATCAACAGGGGTCTTTTGGAAGAGTATCTCTTGGGTATCCATCAGGCGTTGGATACCTGATTTCAACATTGGGCAGTCAACTCATATGTTTAAACAAAAGTAGCAGTCTTTTCCGCAGCCTGGGAATATCCCGACTCTCATCAAATTCTCTTTAATCACTAGTAACAAATCCAAAAGGTCAGCAACATCGGTAACATGAAGGTCTTCCAGAACGACATGAACATTATGATTGTGCTTGGGCATCGGAGCAGATATCACGTTGGGCTTCTCAGGAGCATCAAAATCTACTTCCTTGGTGTCAACCAGGTCTTGGATTTTGTTCTTAAGCGCCCAACAATTATTGGTATCATGCGCAACACTATCAGAGTGGTAAACACACTTGGCATTGGAGTGGTAATATGGCGAAGAAGTATTAGGGTTCTTTGGCACTTCCTTCAAACTGGTAAGATTCAACTTTAACAAATGAGGTAGTACTTGAGATGGCGTCATGTTGATTCGAGTGAACTGCCGTTGTGGCCTTTCTACCCGTTGTTGATTAGGTCTTGACTGATTGCCGTGAGGTTGATCATTTGAAGAGTTTTGAATCATCACAGCCCCTACAGTTGGTCGGCGCTCGGTTCTTCCTTGACTTTTCTGAGAATAAACAGCAGAGGCTTCCTTCTTAGCTGGGAAGGTTTTCTTAACAGCAGCGGATGCGGAGGTATATTTCTGAATCTTACCACTTTTAATACCGGCCTCGACCCTTTCGCCGGTCAAAATTAGTTCGGTGAATCATACCGAGGAACTCCCAATTAAATGATTGAAGAAAGGGCCAGATAGGGTCCCCAGAAACATGTCAACCAGCTCTCTATCTGACAATGGTGGCTGCACCCTTCCAGCCAGATCACGCCACTTCTGGGCATACTCTTTAAATCCCTCATTAGAAGCCATACCCATACTCTGTAGCTGAGTACGAGTGGGCGCCAAATCAGCATTGTATTGGTATTGACGGTAGAAAGCAGCAGCTAAGTCTTCCCAGTTATGAACCTCAGACCTCTCAAGTTGATAAAACCAGTCCAATTGTGTGCCTGACAAACTGTCTTGGAAAAAGTGTACCCAGAGGTCTTTATCGGATGAGTGGGGTTGAATTTTTCTGACATAGGATCTCAGATGCATCTTTGGGCAGGACAGACCGTCATACTTAGCAAATGTTGCTACCTTGAACTTGGGAGGAATGACGATCCCAGCAACCAACCCTAGTTCTTCAAAATCTAAACCAGGTACCCTTTGCAACTCCATGGCTGCCAATCTATCCTCAAGATTTTTATATTTTTCATCCGCTGGGGCGTATTGCTGTTCGGAGTAGTCTTCGTCTTCTTCCTCTTCTTCCTCTTCAATTTTAGATTCAGAAGGTCCCGCAGCTCCTTTTCCTTTACCAGCCCCATTCGTTAGACGTTGAGGGGAACTCGAGAACTTTTCTAGCATTGCTTTCAAACCTTATTCCAAAAGTGGCTACTCTGGGCCTTTTCTTCTTTTTCTCTTTATTTTTCTCCAACAGTGCTTTAAGGTCCTCTTGACCCTTTGCTAAGGTCATGAGGAGTTGCTGGAATTGAGAATTTTGTGCTTGCAGATCCTTAACCGTCTGCTCCAAATCCATCTTGCTGAAATAAACAGCAGAAAGATAAGGAAACCTGGTGTGAAGACCTGTTTATGCATATGATGAATGGTATGTTATTCATGTAATGCATTCAAGGATTCAGAAATTCAAATTTGTTGCAAACAAAAAGGAACACACGTCATATTAAGAAGAAATTTGTTAGTACATAAGTGTCCCATGGACAAATCATTACAAAATTCTTAATGTAAAAAGACATTGCACATCCTCTTTGGTGTGATGTAAGTGTTGAGAGTTTCCTCCTCATGAAGTCGGCGGGTAAGCTCCAAAACCTTCTTCTCATTGGCATAGAAGCTGGCTTCAAAAGTATTCCGTTCTTCCTTGAGTTGGATCCAACTCTTTTGCATTTCTTCCCATGATGTTGGCATGTCAGGATGTAGGAGGGTGTATGGAACTTCTCCTTCCATAACAGACTCTTTGATCAAGGGGAGAATGTGAGGATATGTCATCATAAGATTCTGGGCGCGGGTTCGTACCCACTTGAGATAAGGCTCAAGGGGGATGGAATTATTGTGCCCCAGTGTCTTACTATCCACTTTGTTGGGCATCCTCCAAGCTCGGATGAACCTTTGTCGAAGTCCTTGCGCATCGTTGTCGAAGTCAAAAACTAGGTCAGGAATCAGCATGTCATGAGGGTCATCCCTCCCAGCATATCCAAACTGTCTTAGAGCTAAACAGGGGTTATAGGTAATGCCTCCCCTAATGCCAAGTATTGGGACATTAGGGAATTCCCCACAACGATCAATGATGATGACATTTTCTCTGGATCGAGAACACCAATGAACATCAGAATGTGTGAGGGTCATCAACTATTGTGACCACCTTAAACCCTGCTCATTCTTCAAAACTGATTGTGGAAGGTGAGAAATAAACCACCTTGCCAGGAGAGGAGTACAACACATGAGAACACCTTTTTTCCTCATTGTTCGTGTGTAAAATGAGTGTAGGATGTCCCCAAGCAATGTAGGCACAGGATTCCGAGATATGAAAATCTTGACAACATTCACATTTATAAGTTGATCAGGGTTTGGGAACAGGACTAACCCATAGATAAGGAGTGCCACAATCTCTTCAAAGGCTTGTAGATCAAGAGAATTCCAGCAGTCTTGTGCCTTCTCAAACAGAAACTTTACCAAGAAACCCTTGACACCACTTCTGGTTTCCCAATGTCCATTGATGTCAGATTGTTGCAAGTGTAATTCTTGAGTAACATCTTCAGGCTTTGGTTCTTTTCCGTACCGTTGTAGGGTAGTTGATGAAGAATAGGAATTATCAGGAGTTGAGAAAATTCCTCCAAAGTGGGTACTAGTTGGTAATCAGGGAATGTGAAACAGTGGTGTAGGGGGTCAAAGAACTGGAAGAGAACTTTCACCATGTCTTCTTCAATGTTGGAGTTGACCAAGTTGAGAAGTCTACCATGTCTTTCACTGAAGAGAGAATTCTCTGGAATCCTGGAAGTGAGCTCCTTGAGTTGAGGAGGGATTCTCACAAGGTTGACTTGAATTGTTTTCCTGCGAAGAAATTCCATGACCTACAAAACAAGAGCAAAGATGAAGATCCAAACCCTTGAAATGGTTAGTGGATGCATATGATGCTTTATGATGTTCAGGATGTATGCACAAACACATGTACAAACAAGTCACACGAAACCCTAGTTTCAGGCTTGCATGAGGTTTCATAGGTAAATACCCTCTTGAGTTTGGTTGGCTCAACCTGTCCTATAAATAGTAACCGGGTTCTAAGGAGCTCAATATCACTGGATTGTTTTCTATGTTCATTGTTTTGGTTTAGCCACTTAACTAGCGACCAAAATATTCCAAGAAAACAACCCTCAATGAGTGTAGTATCGAGTATCTACCAACTTCGGACTGCACCAAAGCCGGTCATCTCACTACCCCTAATAAAAGGCCAAGATGGTCAAGTAAGGTTCTAAGAGTTCATTAGTGCTTTATGACATCACTCAGCGGCCCCGTATTCTCTTTGATTGACTCAAAGGCTACCGGTACTCACAAATATGTTGCACTAATATAGCTATTGCTTCAACCATGTCGGTATACACTGCACAGTTTCCATAACGTATTGCTATTTACCTATGAATGTTTCCCAAATCTGGGTGGAGGATTTCAAGCCCAAACAAGAGAACCAAATTTAAAGCAATCAAAGAAAACAATATAATCATGCAAAGGGTGATCTAAGCCCTAAGGTTACTCCACTTTTAAAATTGTCCCCAGCAGAGTCGCCAGTTCTGCGATACGGTGGGAGAACTGACTTGGGATTTTGCGTTTGTGTTCGCAAATGTTTCGGTTTAGCAAGAGTCGCCACCGACTTTTTATTTTATCCTAAGGAAAGGTCAAAAAGCACAGGAAAGACCTTTGAGATGTTTTCTTGGGTTCGGGGAGTAGATTATAGAAAGGGAAGGTATTAGCACCCTTTCTATCCATGGTTATCCATGGGCTCTTAGTTACTTGTTTAGATCACTTGCTTTGCTTTTCAATTGTTTGAAATGGTGCTCTTCAATTGTTTGAAATGGTGCTTTGTGTGTGATTTTGAAAGATATTTTGAAAAGAGGCCATCGTTGTGGCCACCTTTGTAATGATTCTTGTTTGAATGTATACAAAGGTGTTTTTGTCTTTTGAAAAGTTTTCAATGTTTGAAAGTAGGGTTTTGAAATTGTGTGGTGAAGTGTGTTTTGAAGATAGCAAGGATGTTTTTGCAAGCTTTTGATCAAGTAACTAAGAGTTATCTACCCTATTTTACTCAAAGATATTTCTTATGTTTTTAACCCTTTTAACCGTGTTGTTTCACCATTGTATTTGGTGAACAACCTTGTGTTAGGATGTTAAACGGGACAGGCGTGGGTCATCGTATAGACCATGATAGCAATTGTGTCAAGTATTTTTGGCAATCTTGAGGGACTTCATCATTTTGTTTAGGCAACTCATATAGCGTCATCGAGGGACTATGATCTTTTGTTTTGTTTTTGTTTTGCCAAAGTACTTGACATGCATACCATGGCCCATTTTTGAAGGCAACAAGTGGATTTTAACCCTAGGGGTGCAAGTGTGCAATGTGTTTGTTTTTCATGCATTTTTTGTCTTTGATTAGGTCAAACTATTTGTTGGTTTTGATTTTGCATACAAACCCTAATTCTCTAATCATGGCATAATTGAAAGCTTAAAGGTGCGAGAATTTAAGTCTTAAACTAATAAAACATGATATAGGGAGGGGGGGGGGGGGGGGGTACAAATTTGAATAGGGGATTATTTAGCAAGAATTAAACCCTAAATTATTACAACCAAATTGAATTTACAATGCATAATATTTAAATGTACAATATTTAAATAAAATACAATAAATAAATATTAGATAAAATATATTATGCAAAAAAGGTTTTTATTTGTTCATGTATGCAAAAAGTATTTTTAATGTAAAGAAATATAAAGAAATAAATAAAAAGTTAATTTTAATTATTTTTAGGGAAAAAACCCTAATTCTTTAAGAAGATGAATATAATGTATTGTTTTTATATACAAAAAAATATTAATATGTATAAAAATGAAATATATTCAAAAAAGGTATTTTTTAGTATAAAATATCAATAAAAATAAAAATGTATTATTTTTGTGTATTTTATTCTATGTTTTTAATGAACTAAAGTATATATATATATATATATATAT